>WQNJ02000014.1:3995000-4202500 GCA_016584745.2 Phylloscopus trochilus trochilus
TGAGATGATTTTTAAGGTCTCGTCCAACCCAAACCATTCTATGATTCTATGATTCTGTGATTCTATGATTCTATGATTCTATGATTCTATGATTCTATAATTCTATGATTCTGTGATTCTATGATTCTTCTCCAGGCCCTCAATGCCTGGGGGCTGCTCCTTAAACTGAGTTCAGTTTTTCTTCATCTCTCCAGTTCCCCTGTCCTAATTGAACACCTTTAGCTCTCTTCCACACCCTCAAATTGTCATTTTTACAAGAGAATTCCTGTGCTTGGGTTGGTCTGCAGCTATCTGTATGTTGAGAAATCAGCTAGCTAAAGAAAACAGAAAATTGTTAACTTCACCAACGCAGTTTTCCATCCCCGGGGTTATTAACTTGGCTGTGTTTTTACTATTCAGCCAAATTTCATAGCATGTGAGGGGAATTTATTTGCCATCTTGATTTTTCCATTCAGTTCAAATGAAACCCATCAGGAATTCCAGCATCACTAGAGATGAGGGCACTGCAGATGGACAGACTTCTGGGAAAATGAGCAGACAGACAGCTTGGTGACAGGGCAACACAATGGGACAGGCATTTCCAAAGAAACTACTAAATAAATTATCTTCCATGGGGCTTGAGGGAGTAAAAATGAAAAAATGATGCTTTGGTAACAGTTTGGATTTGTTGGAGATGATCCAGATGCACAGGAAGGGTGTGGCATTTTTGTTAAGACCAGTTTTCAAAGGACTGTTTGCAAGTGACTTCTAACATTTATAAAACATTTTGACTTTGTATGACTGTAATCTCATCTAAAAAATATGAAAAGTACCCTTAAAACCTAAAGCTGTCACTGAGCATTAAATAACCAAAATTTGTGAGTCCAGGATGGAGTTCTCTGGAGAAGGAGGAGCCATGTTTTCATTTTTCCTCATTTGCCAGCAAAGAGGCCTTTGGTAACATTCTCTTGTGATGCTCCAGATCTTCTGAGTTTCTGCTGGGATTTTGTCCGAAGTGAATTAAACAGATGATGAGTGCATTTGAAAATGCTTGGTTATATTTAGAAAACACATCCTAATTATATCCAAACCACCTGTGAAACGAGCTGAGGAAGATAATTATGGGATGGTGTTGGCCCGACACAAACGCTGGCCAACCTCAGGCTCAGCTCTGCAGATGTCCCATTCCCCAGGCTGCCAGCCTTGATCTCACTCCCAAACCACTGCAAATCTGACATCTCCCATGATGTGGAGCCCTGAGCCTGTGGTCAGTGAGAAACAGAGAGGAGCCATAAAGCATGAAACAGTCCCAAGGTCTCTGTAGCAAGGTTTGTATGGAAATCTGGGAGGGTGGCACTGGGGGCCTCCTTGACTCTATAATACCCTCACCATGTGGAGAAGCACCTTGGTCCTTGCTCAGCCTCTGGGCTCAGCCTCTCCCCTGACACACTAGGCTAAATATCATAAAATATCAAGAAGAGGAGGCCCTTCCCAAGGCAAATGTGTAGAGACCATGGGAAGGAGAGAAAGAGAAGATCATAAGCAATAAAAGCACGTAACGGCATCCCTAAAATGCCAGGAAAACACTGAAATTGCTTCCTACCAGTTTTGTTATCCATCCAGTTACAGCAATAAAAAGGGAACAAGAAACTCCCTTATCTAGGTGATGATCAAAGGAGCCAGCAGCTCTTCTTCCTATTAGTCACAAGTGGTTTCCTTTCAAAAATATTATCATTATTTCCGAGATAAAACCATTTAAGCCCTGATGGATGGTTCTGGAAATTACTCCCCACTCTGCTGACAAGCTTATCTGGCCTCAAGTGAGGCTGAGGTGTTTTGCTTGGACTGAGTTTGCCCTAACCAGTAGGAAGCAAACAAAACCATATCTGAACTGCACTATGGGGTGCATTTGGCTAAATTTCAGTGTTTCCCAAACCAAATTCAGTAACTTAAATGATAATGACACTCCATAGGCTGAAACTGTTTGACTCAACAGCATCCCTAACACTGCTGATCCCATTAATGAGTGGGATATGCAACCACACTGTGAGAAATAAATCCTGTCTTAGAGATCTTATAGTTTAAACATCCAAAGAAGATTAAAAAAAGGAGATGCTGATGTCCCAAAAATCTCTTTCAATCTAAGCTATTCTATGATTTTTGGAAACAAAATTACTTTGGATACATTTTAAAATGCAAGGTAATTTTTATATCCTGCTTTTTTTGGCAGAATTAGTGCCAAGTCCTGTGTGGAAAAATATATTAATGCCTTTCCAACAGTGAAACTTTATCATTTATGTTATGCCACCTCTTAGTAAGAATCTGCATAGCATTAAAACTTCAATGTGCCTTTAAATCCTGTCATTTCACCTCTCAAATAGCCTTGTCCAGCATGCTGGCACAAGCCCTTTTTTAATGGCTTAAAGTTAAGTTCAAACAAGTTTATTACACAGCTGTGAAATTATATTGGCATATGCGGTAATGTAAGTCTGACACGAGTCTCTGTGTGACAGGTGAAAACTCATTTCATTGCTTTCCTTTCACATTAATTCCTGCATTTTCACTGTTTTCATAAGGAAGGTACCTTCAGTATATTGTCAGAAATACGTGATTATGGGGATAAAATCAGATGTTCAAATATTGGCTTTAAATGTCATTAAATCTATCAGTTTGGGTTTGGAATTAAGATATGAAGAGACATTGTTACCATATGAAAATGTTGCATTGCATTAAATATTTCTTCACCCAAAGTAATCCCAGCCATGATTGTATCTGAAAGGAATAATTCCCGGCTCTTCTGTCTTTAAAACACAACCTTTAAATACAGAATTTTAAGGCCTACTGTCTGATGATGTGCTTGCCAGCTCTATCACATTGAGCATAACCAATATTTCTGCATTTATGTGCCATCTTCAGCTCCCACTGGACTTCCATCCGTGACTTCTCAGGCTGCACTTAGGCTGTGGATATTGAAGAAACCCCAGGAAAAAAAAATGACCTTTCAGACAAACTCCACACTGCATTTCCCTGCTGCTGCCTGGGATGTGTTAAACATGCTGCTCACACTCCACATGGCACATGTGCAGCAATTTCAGTCCAGGAAATACCAGACTGAAATGTGAGAGTCGTTACTTTTTGGGATTCGAATGTTGGCAGGTAGATGATGTCCACGGGGACTCGCTGGAAGTGGCTGCTCTCATCCAAGCGAACCAAAAAGGGACGTTCCAGATGGGCTGCGAGCACAGCGGGGGAATTTCATCCCATTTTCTCCAACTGTTCCATTTAACCACTGTCATCCACTCATCTCTGTTGTCTCACTGCTGTCTGGGTTTTACAGTTAAAAGGAAATTTGCACATTAAACTTGCCCATTTTTGGACAATGCAGACAACTCTAAACCATTGACTAGTGCAGAACTGCAGTCTTTCCAGTGCTGATGAATCGACCAAATACAAATAGTATTAGAAAAAAAAAATAAAATATGAGTTCTCCTTTTTGTAGTGCTAGAATTAGAGAATTTTTAATCCCAAGGCAGCCTCTCCAGTCCCTTTCCTAGTGATAATCCTGCTGGCTTTGGTCCAGCAGTGGCTGCCAAATGCCAGGGCAATGTGTTGTTAACACAAAATCTACAGACATTCTGGGGCATGAAGAGATGTAGTTCCCATAATAATAATAAAAACCTCAAAAAACCCTTATTACATTCTTTGCAAAAATGACAGAAATGCCTTTTTTTTTGGCTTTGTTTATGTCACTGGTTAACTTTGCCTTTCTTAAAATTCTGTTTCTTCTCATGTGTTCAGCACAGAAGGAAGAAGTAAAGAAAACTCTGGGAAAGTGTAGGTAGAGAATTTTCATTTCTCCAGCAGAATGGGGCTGATGCAGATGGATCTGATCTAAATATCCCCAAATAATGATGATGGTGGGTGCAGTCTCTGCTTGGCATTCACAGCACTTGTACCATGAACTGATCCATCACTTTGAGGTGCTCAAAACAGGAAAATCCCACAATTCCATTTCTGGCTCGGAAAAGGGTTCATATAGTGAAAATGATATCACAGCACGGGGAAGTATAAGAGAACAAGGAACTTTTGTTTCCATGGCAATCCCAGCTCCTTCTCCAGACACAAGCACAAAGGCAATATGCTGAATGATTATCTGAAGGTCATGTTGTTCTTAGGAGAAAAAGTTAGGGAGAATGCATTGGGATAAATTCCCCAGCCAGGATGCACACTGCATTTCTAGCTAGTTCAAATAAACAAGTGCTGAAGGAAATAATTGCCTTCATTACTGGCATCAGTTTATTTTAAAATCTGTTGGCCCAAAGGGAACAGCAGCCTGCTCAGGAAGATATTTTGTACCATTATTTGATATGTTCAGAGACAAATGTTGAGATTCTGGGTATATTTGGCATCCCTCACCTGGTAAAATAATTACATTCACTTTAAAGTTAAATGTACCTTAAAACTGTCTCTTTGTAAGAGCTTGTTTATGTTTCCAGTCATTTTCTTTCTGTGGTAATAACCACTCTTTTAAGGATCTGCCTTATCAACAAGGGAAAAGAGGGCTTTAAATGCCAGGATACTGAGGCTGTGCAGGTGAGCAGAACCTTAGCACCTGTCTCTGTTACACGTGTGAGAAACAGGCAGCAAAGAGCCACATAAACGTTCAATGCAGTTTCCTTTGTATTTCCCAGTGTCAGTTTTAGGTTTCCATTTCCTCTGAGATGGGTTGACCTTGTTGACAGCAGGGGTAAATGCTTTATGCAGCAAAGAAAATGACTTTAGGAAAGTGTAATTCTCTTTTCTTGCTCAATTCTGTGCTTCATGATTTACTACGGAGCTGAAGTACAAAGGAACAGAAACTTCACTGGTGTTCAGGAGGAAAGCTATTTTTAGAGTCATTTTGTTGCCAAAGCATATAGAAACCTTATGTGCTACCTCAGAAACTTACCCTGGAATGACAAGGAAAACAGAGATGGCTGGTTTTTTGTCTTTTTTTTTTTTTTTTTTTCTCTTCCAACCACAAAGTTTTGCTCCAACTAAAAAGTTATTTTCCAAACGAGAAGTCACAGGAGTCACTGAGCTGCTCGAAGTTGAATTAAACCTGAATGTGTGGTCACTGGTATAAATACAAATTAAGATCCTCAGCAAGGACAGTGCTTACAGGTGCTTTACCTTCTCCTCAGTGAAATGCATTCCTGAATCTGCACTTTCCAGAGTCATTTAGGTTGGAAGAAATCTCTGAGATCATTAAGTCCATCCATTCCCCCAGCACTGACAATCCCACACACATCCCCAAATGCCACATCCACAAATCTTTTCAATCCTTCCAGGGGTGTGAACTCCATCACTGCTCTGGGCAGCCTGCTCTAATGCTTGATCACCTTTTCCATGATGCAACCTCCCCAATATCCACTCTACACCACCCCTAGCAGGGAGGGTGCCAGGGGCAAGGAAGAGCTGGGAGTGCCTCTTTTTCCAGAGGTGTTGTTGAAATTGGCTCAAACTACGTGGCTTGAGAAGTGTTAACCCAGCTTAGAGAGCAAATCATCATCTTCCAGATAAATCCTTCTTGGGAACAGAGGGGCAAACCCCGGTCATTTGCAGAGCACAGCAAGTTGTGTCTCACTGCAGCAGGACAAATGCTTAAAGCCAAGTGTGGAACGCCTTCTACACTCTCACTGGCATCATTTCGGGGGGGGGAAGGTGATGCTAGTTACAGTTGTTTTCTACAAAAAAATATCTCTTTGCTTTATCTCCTTCTCATCAGCAGGTTTTTACAAGCTATTGTGATGCTTCCCCGGCAAAAGAAAAGAAACAGCCCTTAGGCCCAAAACATCTGAGCCCTCAGTGATCTTCATAGTTCTGTGTCACTCTTAGAAGAAAAACCTCCCTTCCTGTAAGTTGTTTCTAGGATGCTGACAGACAAAAAGGTAGTAAAGACTTTTTGTGGTGAAGTCAATCAAAAATGTGCCTAGAGACAGACATTGGTGTGGTTTCAGCTGGTGGAATTCATGCACATCCCAAAAAGAGAGGTGGGTGTGGAAGGGGAAGCAGTGAATCCACACCCACACCCACAGAAAGTATTAAAACTCTAAAAAAGAAATACAGAGGAGCTGGTTATTTGCACAGGTTGATAACCAGAAAGAGGTATTGATGAGTGTTTGGATGAATTAATCTTTCTGAAGGGTTATTAACAGAGAGAGAGAAAAGAGGGAGTTATTTGTGGTGACTGCAGGAGGAGCAGCAATGGGTTTAGTGCTGCCTGATGTCCTGCAAAGTTCTTCCCAGCAGAATGCAAAATTTCCCCAAATCACATTTCTCAGGCCTTTAATTAAAGTACTCACAACTTTGTATTTTATGAAAATGCTTCTTGTTATGCTTGAAAATGTTAATACTCATTTCTGTGTCCATCTTTAAACACCACAGCGAGTTCAATGATGATTTGCAGCTAAAGCTCCTTTGGCTACCAAAAAGCCAAGTCCTTAACAACGTCATGGAAAAGTTTATTTTTCTTTAGGTATGTGAGTGTTCATAAGGCTTTCAGAAGGCTGGCTGTGCTGCAAATGGCAGCAAAATTAAACACATCTTCTGTAGCTAGGGCTCTGCCCTCATTAGGAGCAAGGCAGGAGGGGACTGGGTACTCTGGAAAGGGAAAACAAAGTAAGAATATTTGGGAAATCACTAAGAGGGGATTTCCAGGATATTCAGCCTGCTCCTACACTGCTCCCAGAGGCAGCAGCGACAAAGTCATCTATTACAGATAAAAGGGTCTGAAAGTTTGATGGGACGCAGCTTTTCATCAAATAAAGTTTCTTTATGTATATACGTATAATTCAGCAAAGCAGCGAAAAAGGACATTTTATTCTAGTTTTAAAAACCAAAAATTCCTATATTTAAAATAGAAATATGCATAGTTTTCAGATTTAAAGGGGGAAAAAAAAAGTAAAAGTTCAGGATAAAAGCACAGCTGCATTTTTATAAGAGGAAGGACAACAGACACAATATAATCACTACATTCCTTTTGGGATAGCAACTAAGAAAGCAAGGATGATCATTGCTTATATGGGATGGGATCACCCACAGCCTGCAAACTAAATATATCAAAAGATACAGGTACCAAGACATGAAGTGATGCTTATTATGGTACTAAAATGATGAGAAATACACCAAAAATGTGAGCACAAAGCCAGGATAAAGACTGGGGCAACAGATGTAATGCTTTCTCCCAGCTGACTGGACTGTGGCAAGAAATACAATATACATGATGAAAATATAAGCTGCCATTTTCAACACAGGACTAAGAATTCATATTTCATGTGAGCCAACATTTCCTTCAGCACTGAAGGTTATTTTAGAGGTATGAAAAAGATGAAAGGTAAGATTTTGCTCTCAGACAAATTGATCTCATTAACGACGCTGGCTTGTGTGTGTGTAGCACAAAACACCCTGGTCTGCTGGGAAGGTGTTTCAGGGAGAGCAAATATCAGGATTATCCCCAAAAGAGTGAGAAAAAGGGCCACAGATGAACCATGCTCTTCCTGGTTTTCAGCTGGGCTGAATCCAGGAGAAGCCTCTTAGGACCTGGCACATGATATGTGTTGAGTTGTATTAGTTACAGATAACTTGCTGTAAGTTGCTATAAAATAAGAAGCTACTGCAAAGTAAAGTTTATGTAAAGCCATATAATTTAAACTAATATATATGATTTAAACAACAAACTGTAAGTTATTATAAGCTAATATAACTATACATATAAAATAGAGTTCTATGCCTATAAAGTAAAATATAGTTTTATGTCTATAAACGAAGTTACATAGAAATTTTGTTGTCATATGTATGTAAACTATATATAAACAGGGGAGGCTGGATTGGTGCTGGAGACAGATCCTACTTTTACAAAGTTAAAAGCGGGGATGGGGGGGGGGTAGGGTAGCACCACAAAAAGGAATAACTTCTATGGATTATTTGCCACCGTCCCACCCCCCGGCGTGCCCAGGGTGGCAGTGCCAGCAGATGACCCCTGCCAGGCACGGGCTCTGCGTGCCCACCCCCATCTCCCAGGGGAGGGAAACACTTTGGCCACGGGCTGGGAGGAGAAGGCTGCCTGCCAAGTTGACTTTTCTTGGAATAAGCGCTCTCTTGGATGAGCGGCGCGCAGGAGGAGTGAGGAGCCCGGGGACGGAGCGGAAACTGTCGCGGAACTCGGGCTGGGGGAGAGAGAGAGAGAGCGGCACCGGGAGCGGCACCGGGAGCGGCACCGGGAGCGGCACCGGGAGCGGCACCGGGAGCGGCACCGGGAGCGAGGGGCAGGGCAGCCAAGCGGCCAGCGGGGATCGCACCTGCCACGGGCCGGAGCGGCTGTCCGAGGGGCCGTGGGTCCGAGTGTCTGAGTGTCCGAGTGTCTTAGCGTCTGAGTGTCCGTGCGTCCGAGTGTCTGAGTGTCCGTGTGTCCGAGTGTCCGAGTGTCTGAGTGTCCGTGTGTCCGAGTGTCCGAGTGTCTGAGTGTCTGAGTGTCCGAGTGTCTGAGTGTCCGTGTGTCCGAGTGTCCGTGTGTCCGAGTGTCCGAGTGTCTTAGCGTCTGAGTGTCCGAGTGTCCTGAGAGTCCAAGTGTCCGCGTGTCCGTGTGTCCTGAGAGTCCAAGTGTCCGTGTGTCCGTGTGTCCTGAGAGTCCGAGTGTCCGCGTGTCCGTGTGTCTGAGTGTCCGAGTGTCCGAGTGTCCGAGTGTCCGAGTGTCCGGCTGTGCCACTCTGCCCCCTCCCCGCAGCCCCGTCCCGCGGAGCAGCGCCCGGCTCGGGGCTCCTTCCCCCGCCGCTCCCGGAGCGCTTTTCCAGCTGCCCAAACTCTCTCCAAATAAAGTTCCAGGGCTCCTGCGAAAAGCAAGCGATGACCGCCCGTGGCCGTTCTCGGCTCTGCCTCGCTCTCTGTACCTTTGGGCTGGCACTGCTGGGGGATGTGTCCCGCGCTGTGCCCATGGACGAGCAGGATTATTACCTGCAGGAAATTACCAACAGGGATCATTATTACTCCTTTCCATATCCTGGGGAAGAGTTCTTTCCTTTCACGGAGCAACCCCGAGAGGAAGGACCTATCCGTGCTGCGGAGACAGAGGAGCACCCAGGGTTCAAACCCAGCAGGAAGGAGTTAAAACAGAAGAAGAACAACAAAAAAGGCAAATCCATTCTTGAAACGCCACCAGGTAACTTTCCGCCTTCTCCTCCGGAGTTTGGAGCCTGTTGAATCTCACGCTGACTGACTTTTAGCATAAATGAATATTCAGTTAATGGCAGTCTCGGTAATAATGGCAATAAATGCGGTTGTGGTGATGATGATGACAGCACATTAAAGTTTAATATCCCACAGAACAGACCCGCAGAACTTTTACGTACTTTGAAATAATCTCTTTACTTGAAAGGGAAAGAGTTAAAGAGTCGGAATGTTTAATTCTGCTGTACTCTGGCTACTCTGTGGATTTCTCCTTCTTAATTATTCCTAATTACCCTTGGCAACTGGCTTGCTGTGAAAGCTGCTGTTCTATAAGCAAGAGAGCAGAGACGGATTTCATAGTAAAAGGTGATTATATATAGTGACAACTCACCTTATCCCTTGTCACTTCAATCTAAGAGAGGTTTCTGAATTAATTTCACTTCCAAACCTGTGAATTTCTCTGAGATTTCACTTTGAAGCCCTCCAGAGGAAGATATGTAAACAGAGATCTTCCTGGAAAAGACAAAGCCCTAACAAGCTCAATTTAATTTTTGACCAGTTAAGTTAAGAAATTAAACAACAAAAAAAAAACACCCCGCCTTATAATAAAGCGGCCACCTTTAATTCCATTTTCTGAAGTTTGCAGAAACGTGATCAGCTTTTACCACCCACTTGTTTCCATTAACACCTAATTGCACCACCCCAAAAGAGAAATCCCTTTCTGTGTTCCCTGTCTGGTAGGTACTTTACTGGTTTGGGATACTTAGGAGTGAGTTTAGTACATGAAGTTTAGAGTTGTAAAATTTGGGGCCAAATCTCACTCCCCTACAGCTGAACTTCCCTTTGCTGCAGGAGGAAACTCCATGTTAGTGACTGGGGCATGTGGCACAGAATCTGTGATTTAGAGCCATCAGAACAGCAAAACGGGATCAGGGGTTGTAGAGCGGCTTTAGCTTTATCCAGTGACATCCAGCAGATAGCAAACAAACTACTTTAAATTTAATGTTAGCACTAATAGAAATCAATTAGCATTTGTGCTGCAAAAATATGGGCTTTTATAGTAATAAACAGTGATAAGAAAATGTAATTTCTAACATCCAGAAAACCATTTGTGGGGCAGGCAGCGTGGCTTGTCAGGGTAACTCCAGGCAGAAGTCAAGGGTGGTGGCAGATGCACCTTGTCTGGGGAGCAGAGACACGAGACATCCGTGTCCCTGTCCCCTGTTGGGAAAACCCAGCTCTACAGAGACGGGCAATGGAGAGGTGTTTCAAAAGATTTTATTCCGTTGTCAATCTCTAGAAGGGTGAGACACAAGAGGTGTAAAACTCAACGCCATTCTGTCAGAAGCCAACCTATTTCTTTGTTACAATACCTTATAAATGTTTTTCAGCCTAATTAGCTTTTGCCACACAGTGCTGCTAATACTTCTAGCACCAATCACCTGTTATTTTACCCCATGTGGTCTTGCTACAATGCATCTTTCTCAATGCTCATTCCCCAAAATACCTGGTCTGTTTGCAAGGCCATCCTTTGAAACTTGTTTCCAGTTCCATTTCTCTCTCAACAGTGTCTTCTGTATTCCGTGGCCTTTCTAAGTCAGCACACTTTGTCTCAGGAGTTTACATGCAGATGTACAAGACTTTGTGAGTTTTCAGTCAGGCTTTGAGAATCCTCTACAAATCAATTTCTCACATCTCCCCCTCTTTCTCTTGGAACACCTCTCAGTTGCCCTGTCTCTGTAGAGCTAGGTTTGTCCAGCATCCTCAGGGTCCAGCAGCTTCCCATAGGGATGGCACTGCCTGGACCATCTCAAGGACTGGGTTTATGATCTCAGTGTGGTCATTGCAGTCTACATGAGATCATCTGAGAATGTTCTTGTTTCAATGTCTCATTTGTTTGGTTTTTTAAATTAAGGAAAGAAAGTCTCAGCTTTCCACCTCCACAGAGTGAATCAAGTGGATTTTGACAGTGCAAAGGGGAACTACTTCCCACTGCCAGAGGGCAGGAATAGATGGGATATTGGGCAGGAATTGATCCCTGGGAGGGTGGGCAGGCTCTGGCACAGGGTGTCCAGAGCAGCTGTGGCTGCCCCTGGATCCCTGGCAGTGTCCAAAGCCAAGCTGGACATTGGGGCTTGGAGCAACCTGGGACAGTGGAAGGTGTCCCTGCCATGGCTGGGGTGGCACTGGATGGGATTTAAGAGCCTTTCCAACTCAAACCATTCCATAAATTCATGACCATGGGAAACACTTGGATATTAAAGCTCTGTAATTAGGTTTTTGATTCCTCATTGTGGTGGAGATAATCAAGATTTCCATCCTGTGGTGGGATGTTCTGTGGTTCATCTCTGCTTTCACCTTCCCTGTTGGCTTTTTCCCAATTTTCCCAGCACGTGGGGATTCATACTTGCTCCAAACATGACAGTGATGAGAAAAGAATCCAATCCACGAGGGCAAAGTTCATTTGTCTTTACAGTAAAGAGGCATTTTACTCATTCCCCACCTGCTGCAATGAGCACAGGGGGACAGGCTCATGATGCACCACCAAAAGCAGCTGAAGTGGCTCAATCCCTCCTTCTACAGCAAGTTTGGGCTCTTTGGACACAGCTAAGCTTCCAAGCTTTCACCAGCCATGTGCCATAAGAGGTTTCAAAGCCTCTGAGCTTTAAAAAAATAGCCAGAGGTACAAAAGGCAACTGATCCCCTCCACCAAACTCCTCCTCTTTGATCCACGGTATGGGTGATTGACATCAACTCAGCAAACTGGCTGCTGGACTTATTTATATGGGAAAATTCAGTGGATTTCCCTGGGAGCAGCTGAACAATTTCAACTGCAAGAGGCATAATAAGCCCTGAGGTGAACGCCCAGTGAGGAGAACGGTCACCACTTGTTACAGATGTGAGTGAAAACAGAAGGGTTTCAGCAGGAAGTGTCAGGCAGTTTGAACTGCAGTGTTAAAAGTTCTGGCTATAATATTGAAATTTTCTCATTTCTCCTCGCCCAGAGGCAGGCAAAGGCAAGGTCCTGCCAGGGCAGTAACTCTGCTGCTTAGTGCCATGTCCCCATGTCACCAGGGATCAGTTTGGAATGAAGATCTGACAATATGGCCCTCACAGAGATGTTTAAATACTAATACATACCTATATTTACTCACATTTGGATGTTAAGAGGCCAGCTAGAAATAATAATAGCAGTTGTCAAACAGATATCAATAATAATAACCATAAATCTGGCTGGGCAGGAATGTGAGTTGTGTTTATATGTACACAACTGTGTTTATGCATCTCTCCAGAAGTGGAATTAATTTATTGGACATGCAGTAAATACCGAAATTTGGGGTTTGTGAGGCTCGCTGGCAGCCAGGACATGTGGGATTAATTAGTTGTAACAAACAATAGCCTGGCTGGGAGCTGGGATGGAGAAGGAGGAGGAATGGGAATGTGTGATGTGCCCTTTGGCTGAGCAGCTGGTCCTGATCAACCCCGGCTTTGAATCAAAGTGGAAATCAAAGGGAGCAGTCTCAAGGACATGGCACTAAACAGATGACACACACTCCATTTATTTCAGCTAATTACTGAAGGTGGCCAGAATATAGATATTTGCAGTCTGTGAAACATTAATGTAGAAAGAAATCCAATTGAGGCCAGCATGTTTGCAGGGTTTTTTTGTTTGTTTGTTTAAAGTATTAGAATCAACATTTGCAAATAGTCAATTCAGGTAAAAGTCAGAAGTATCAATCTGCCTCTTGGCCCTTTAAATGCCTCATAAATTTTGTGGTACTAGGTCATCCTTGGAAGGCAAACAGTTGGATTGACAGGTTTTGTGTATATAAACAGATTTCCACTTTCCAATCCCATCCTTGTTTGTAGAGGCCTCTGTCCAAAGCCCATTCAAATCAGTGGGAAGAGTCTTGTTAACATCAATGCTTTTCTTTTATGAGGCTTTTAATAGAGTTTGATATATGGTGCCTCAGCTACCATCTGTGGGGCAGATCCCTTCAGAGTCTGGGGGTCTGACTACAGGCAAAAATTCATCCTCAAGAGATTTATGAGGCTGAGGTGCCCAATAACCTCCCCAGTGTTGCCCAAATTTGCCACAATGAAGTCTGTAATTGTTTTGCTTTGATCTACAAAACTTAAACTTGTAGTCCTTGTAGAGCCATACCTCAGTTCTGAATGTATTTAGAAAATAGAGGAGTGATGTTTATTTGTATGGCAATGCTCAGAATGGGGCTTAGAGCACATTTGTTCTGTATTTCACAGATCTCCCAGTGTTTGATCTCTGCACAACCCAACATTTGCCCGTGTTTAGCTGAAATCAGGATTTCCTTTGTCTCATCTCATTTGGTGCTTTCCCCAGGCTTGGTGAAACTTCTCAGATGCATCAGTGTTTACTTGCCCCATATTTGTTTATTTTTCTGCACTCTTGCCACCTGTTCAGTAATGCAGTTCTTAAGGGGTTTGGTTTGTTATTTCTTTTTAATTCATGTAGTGCACAGGATGGGCCAGGTCTTTTCTGGGACACGTGTGTGAGGAGGAGCCAGTAAGGGAAGGCAAGGAGAGGATAAAGTGGACAGTGCAGGCAATCGTGGAAATAATCCAGCAGAGAGAATTTGAATTTATAAAAATAGATTGATGGTACTTTAATTGAGATGTTTATCAAGATAATGAAAGCTTGGAGAGAGATCAGTGAGTGAATGAGGAGGGAAAGCTGAATCACAGGGATGTTATTCAGGAAAAAACTGGAGATATTTTGGTGTGAAATGGGGGCGAAGAGCTGAAGAGTGTGTGAAGTTAAAAACATGACAGGTTTGGGGTGTTACTGGGCTTTGTGTGAACAAAATCACTGGGAAGAAGAAATGACAGAGTGGCACATAAAGCTTTGAACTGACAGCTGAGAGCACTTCAGACCTGGTCACCAAGATACACCAGCACAGAATTTCTCATGTGCTGCTCTTTTCTAGTCCTTCGGTGTGCCATCTCTTAAACCTTCCTTCTCTGAGCAGCCCAAAGTGGAGCACTCCTCTGACCTAGAACACAGATTTTAATTTAAAAGCTTTTGCTTAAACTTCTCATAATAAGAACTCTTAAGAGTGAACTTCCTGGCCCTAGGTGGATATCCCATGAATTTTAATATGACTTATATTGCATCCTAATTGCTGTATGTGACAAGCAATGTGGCTTTTAATGAGCTTTCTTTCATCTACCAGCCTCTATTTTCTCCTCAGCACTTCTAAAATATGCGGAATAATGAAACGTTCACTATTCCATTTAAGAGCCCATCCTTTAAAGAATGTCACAACAAAAGAGGACAAGGGATGACTAAGAATGAACAATGAGCAGTAGCCTCAAAATTGGCCAAACCTTTTTGATTAGCATCTTTCCTTACCCATGGCTTCAATGAATAATGTAACACGAGAAAGAAAAAAAAAATGGGAATAAACACATTTGATTATGCCAGAGAAAACCACTTTCAAAGATAATTCTTCCAGCAGCCTTCTCTGAATTCAACCTCATGTTTCAGGTGAGAAAAATATCTCTTTAAAAACACCTCTTTAAAAAGGGGATGATTTCATTGAATAGATTTTAATAGTCTCAACCTGAGCCTAGAGTTGTTCCTGAAATGCCAGCATATTATGAGACACTCATTAGCTGAATTCAGTCTTGGGGTTTAATGTTATTATCTGTTCAGTGAGCTGGCTAGTCAGGTCAATCCCATGGCTCACAACCAAACTTCACTTATTTCTTTGGGGTTTGGAGTGAAGATTTCCACCAGCTACATGAGCTTCAAATCTGTCAGAAAGATGAAGTAGTGGAAGTAGAAGCTGTGGTGCAGAAGAAGTAATTTCCTGAATTTACAATATCCAAGCTGGGATTTTTAAGTCTTGCCCAATTCACTGTCTGTAAAAAGCAAACTACTGAAAGATTGGTGTTCTAAGTACAGGGTTGGGATTTAAATGTCATATTCACCCAGTGATTGCTTGTGATTTTATCATTATTATGCAAAGAGTGCTCTGGGATTGGTCTTCTTGTCAGGCTTCTGGTGAGGTGATGTCTTGGGGGATTATTTGGTCTGTGTAAATATAAATCTGAGCCTTTAACACTGGGTACTCGAGGGAAATGGGAACGAACAAAGCTCTGATGTAGTCAAAGTTACTTGCCTTTTAAAATGCAGCTTTAAATTCAGTGCCTGGAAAATGAAATGAGGGTGTTCAGAGGAAGCTGGACAGCCCAAAGACAGGTCTCCATCACTGCTCCTGTCTGATCATTTTCCTGATGGGGGTTCCTGAGCCACAAATTCCTGCATCTTTCAGGGTCAAGCCTTGCTCTTCTGGACCCTTCTTCTGGCTATTTCAGCTTCAAGAGGTGTTTGGTGGGGTGTTTGCATATCTAACCAAGCAATGAGAAACACCTACATTAAACCATTAGTAAAACACACGGCAGTGTTAATTCATTACTTCTGATGCAACCACGTTTATAATTTCCTTGTGGCACAGCACAAGGAACATTTATGATTCCATTCCCCTGCTGTTTTAACATCCCAGTGTGGGCAGGAACAGGGTATTCTGGCTGTCTGCTCTGTGCTGGAAGGGATGGAGCACTACCAGAGAGGAGCAAGGCATTTTATTCTCCGTGCTCTCGCCAGGCAGTGCTAAATCAACTTGACAGGTGTAAAAGGAAAACTGTTTCTCTTTTCTACCCGTAGCTAAGAATGGCAACGCAAAAAAGGTGAGAAAAACAAGGATAATGAAGAGATGGCAGATGGTGACTCAGGGAGTCAGGGTGCCTGTGAAGGCATCGGAGTGAGTGTGTGCAGATCACTTAGGGCATCTTCAGAGCGCTTGGGTTTAGCTGTTAATCCCTCCAGCCCTGCTCAAATTGAATTACAAAGGATATTCTGGTGAGTCTGCTGATAGTTATCTAAAGTCCTTTTTTGGACATAAAGTGCTTCCCTTCTGGTGGGGAACATCCTGGTGGTAGCCAGCAAGGCTTTGCAGCATCTTACTATGGGTTAAATGGAGACAAGGAAAGATAAGGGCTTCATTCCTTATTTGCTTGTTGGTTTACATCGTTTTTGCAAACAAAAAAAAAGCTTTAAGAAGACTTTCTGATTCTGGTGGGGTGGTTAAAGGAGCTGTCTTATAAATGGGAATCAGCTTCAATAGACTGTGAAGCATATTTTATAACAATGTGTTTCAAAGCGTTACATGAGCTAATACTAGTTTGTCAGAAGTGGAGAAACTCATTTTACTCTTGGCTTAGGAAGAGTGAATAATTTCCTGTTCTGACACACGAGTGCCCCCCAGACTTGCACTGCCTGGGCTCTGTGGGGCCACATTGCTGGGATTTGACATTGCAGAAGAGTGAAAAAAACGCTGGCAAGCTTCAGAGGACCACAGTGACTTCCAGTAGCTGCCACTCATGGCTGGGGCTGAGTTGATTTAGGAGTGAAAGTACCCAGATACAGGATAATCTTCTGTTTCTTTGTGGTTATTTACCTGTAACTGTACAGGTCTGTAAATCACAGTGAACCGAGTTTTGCTCCTGCTTGCACACAAGCATTAGCAGAATGCTGTAATTGCAAAAGTGCTGCTGCATCCAACATGCCAAGCAAGGAACACAGTAAAAGTTGTGAGCATAAGTTTAACAGGGATCATAGTTACACATCTCTTTACTTTCTGCTACACAGTGTATCTGCTCTGTAGCTTCTAGCTACTGACACAGAAAATATTACTTTCAGAGTGGATAGTGGAGGTGATTAATTGAGCTTTTTATAGAGGGGGTTAATTACTTACAGATTATTTTGTGGTTTACTGTTTTTTTAAAAAAATGATTTACCAGACAGACTTCTTGTGTGACTGTACATCAGCCTGGGGCTGCTGGTAAATTATTTAAGGTGTGTACCTGGCAAAACCATTCTCCTGTAATCAATGTGATTCCCAAAGACCAAGTCCAACTGAGATCTTCCATGAAGTTGATAGTAAAGAATTATTGTATACCTGTAGTTATAAACTTAAAAAAGATGGGAATTCTGAAAGTTCTGAAGTTGGATGAAGCACCAGAGTCCTCTGTTCATGTCGATTCTTTCTTTTGTACCTCTGCAGCTCATCCAGACAGTGGCTGATAGACCTTCCTAAATCTTTGTCTCCTTTGCTCCATAGCTTGGAGCTGGAGCTTCACACCAGCTTCCCAGCTTAAGCTCCAAACCTTCCCCACAATCCTCTCAGAGATACCCAAAAGCAATGTCTTCCTCAGTTTTAGCATTTCTCTTTCTGCAGACAGGAAGCTCAGAGCCTTGAGAAAATGCTGAGCGTTCAGAATTTAAAAAGTAATAACCAAGCTTTTAAATCCACAGATTCCTGGTGCTTGCTTGGGCTTGAGGCATTTGAAAATTTATTTATTATTTCTGTAAGCTTGAGTTTTCCGTGAATACTTTGGAGGCAGGTAGAAAGGGGGAGGTTGAACAGAAGAGACTCTGGTATTCCAAATGTCATCTCCACAATGGGCACATGAAAGCCAAAAAGTCACCTGAGAGCTGAAATCCTTGGGAAGATGAGCAAAAACTCAGGGAATCCCACCTGATGGAAGGTGGGAAAGGGAGAGCCTGGCTGCAGAGGGAGCTTTCTGAGCTCCTTAAAAGCCATGCCTTTCTCTAAAACTACTTTGGAGGGGAGCTGATTCCCTTTGCAAGCTGGGCTCTGTCCTTAGATTTTCCACGTTGTCCAGTGGGATTCCTGTGCTGCCCTGGGGTTTGTGTCCCCTGAGTGAGCCCAAAAGCCAACTGGAGACCTCTTCCCAAGGGAAGCCCCTCTCATGCCCCTCTACCATTCCCCTCCTCTTTTCTACATATTTATTTCTGGGGTTTGGTTTGGGGTGTGGGTTTTTTGGTTGTTGCTTTGTGTTGGTTTATTTATTTTTTTAATAAAAGTGGGGTGCTCACACTTCAATCCAGGCCTGGATTTGATTTTCTCAGATCTCATTTTTTGAAATGTTGCTTCTTGGTGCTTTGAACTCTTAAATCCTCTGCTCTCAGGATGCTTCTCAAGGGTGCAACAGCTTGGGCATAGTGGGCTTTAAAGGAAACAAGAAAGCTCTGCTATATGAGTTCCTAAATCTTTTGCTTTTCTGCACTTCTGGATATATCCAAAGAACCTCTGGTTATTTTCTATGTGCACCTGGCCAATTTTTTATCCCTCCACTGAGGCAGTTTTCCACTGTTTGGGATTTAAATATATGAGTTACTTCTGATATTTTCGGGCTGTCTTAGAGCTGTGTATCAAAGAATACTCAAGAATTCAAAGAATACGCAGTTTATCGAATGAAAAATCAGTTGAATAAAAAAAGAGTAATTAAGTGAGAAGCAGACAACCCAACCAAGCTTATTTTTTTCTTTTTCTCTGCTGTAGAACTTACAAACTGATTCCTTTTTAAGGGTTGGGAAGGAGTACAAAGCTTGAGTTCAGGTTTACTGTAACCACACAAATTTCTTTTGGAATCACTGTCTGGGCAACAGCTCCAGGCACTATGAAAACTTCTATGGCTTATGAGAAGTTTTTGGGTTTATTAATTTCTCTTATTGTTTCCTATGAAATAATAACAACAGATGTGATGCTAGGGAAAAAAAAAAAATGTGTAAATGTCTAAACTTGCTAGAGCAGACACACCAGGTCTTCATAAAACTCAAACCTTACACTTTATACAAGGTTTTAAAACCAAGCTGGATTGGTTTGAGGTATTTCCTGTCACAGGCTCCTTATATAGGTCGAGTATTTATCCCAGATGTGCAGCCTGGCAGAGGGCTGGGCAGGGAGGGAGAGCAGGGTGACAGCTCCAAGAGAGCTGGGGCTGGAGCAGAGCCTCCCAGCAATGCTCCCTCAGTGCTGCTGGAGGAGAAAGGGTGGCAATTCCAAGGGGTGAGGGTTGGCTTGGCAATCCCAGCCCATCTTTGAGGGTGTTGCTTGTGCATGGAGCTGTGTTTGCAGCCGTGTGTTCAAACTTCAGTGTCACACCAAGGAGTGGCGTGTTGTTGGGAAGATCTCAAATCACCAAGAATGAGTTTTTCCCAGGGCAGCAGAGGAGGAGTGATGCTCAGGTCAGAGGGATGATCCTCACCCAGGTCTCACTGCAGACACAGGCTGTGCTAGTCTGCACTCTGTTGGCAATTTGAGTATTTTTAACATTCTTTAATGATAAAAGTATGAAAGATGACATCTCAACTCTCAGCTAAGATGACTAATGACTCTGGGCTGCCTAAAGGCACAGCTCCTGCTACTTCATCAGTGTGGCTCTGGAGTTTTCTGCCTTGCACCAGGAGCTAAGGCAGAAGGGGGCTCAGATGTGACCTTATCACTCTCTACAACTCTCTGAGGGGTGGCTGTGCTCAGGTGGGGTTGGTCTCTTTGTCCAGGTAGCCACTGACAGAAGGAGAGGACACAGCCTCAAGCTGTACCAAGGGAAATACAGGTTGGATATTAGGAAAAGGTTTTTTACAGAAAGAGTGATAAAGTACTGGAATGGCCTGCCTGGGGAGGTGGTGGAGTCACCATCCCTGGAGGTGTTTAAACAAAGCCTGGATGTGGCACTGGGTGCTGTGGTCTAGTTGAGGTGTTAGAGCATGGGTTGGACTCGATGATCTTGAAGGTCTCTTCCAACCTAGAAACTCTGTGATTCTGTGAAAGCTAAATGGGTAAAAAACAGCCTATGAAACCCCAAACTGAAGAGCCGAGTGATTCTATCCACATCCATGATTTACTTGTGCTAGGCTTTGAGCTACATCATGGAAGGAAGGTAATGTGTCTGTTTCAGTATCATTTTCAGCTCATTTTCTGCCTCATTGAGGAGTAAAAAAAAATATGTAGTTTTGTCTGTGCTGGGGCTTAACTGGATTAAAATTTGAATAACATTAAGTGGAACTGACTGGGAAGCTGCTGATCTCAGTCCTTCTCAAGTGTAAATTTAGCACTTGGGAGTGGAGGTGACTGTAGCAGTGGGGATAAAACTTAATGGCTCCTCACTGCTAATGAGAACTTTACAGTTTCTCAGGTTTTTCCTGCTCCGTGTGTGGGCTTCACCTGTGTGCTGGAGAGAGCGAGCAGGGAAAAGCTGGGTGATATTAGAGTAGTGCCATTTATTCCAGTGGAGTTAGGTGTTTCCAGAGGATTTCTGAAGCTGTTCTTGTGTATCTCAGCCCTAGGTGAGCAATTCTGATTCTCAGGGTGGGGCATTTACAGCCCTTTTCCTGTGTCCTCCCACCTGGATACTTCCTTTGGACCACCTCAAATCCATGGTTTTTTGGTTTTTTTTTTTTTCTTTTCCCAAAAGCATGGCTGTGTTGCAAAATCCTCAAAAACCAGCCAGAATTCTCAGTAAATGTGTATGTCTGGGACCAGGAGTTATGGACACTTTCCAGTTTATTTATGTTTAAGAAATTTCATGACTGTGCTGTCACTCTGCTCAGTGGATGTTCTATACCAACCATGGAGATATTGGATATATTTACTGCTGTATAGAATTCCTGCTACAGCTCTCATGGAGGGGAATATTTGCACCACAAGCCAGTTTTATACAACTTCTTATATATTTCTGCTATTTTTGGTAAAATGCACTCAAATTGGATTGCTAATATGGTTAAACTTGAGCACTTCCAAGATGTCTCATTTATTGAGCCAGGGTTGTATCTTAAGATCTGAGTTATTTCTGTCTTGGTTTTATACTTGTTAATGGCATTCCAAGTTTTAATGTTTATTTTTGATGGCTACAATTAATGCTCTTTGTGTAGAATCCTTGCTCTTGCAGTACACCTCAGTGACCCGGTATTTTTAGCTATTTCTGGCATGAAGATGTGTTTTTAATGGTAATTTTTGTCCTATACCCAGCCATTGTGCAAGTGGTCTGTCTCAGTTTTGTTCTCCATTTTTTTTGGCAAAGTCTGTTTGTTTGGCTCTGGAAAAAAAGAGGATGGTTCTCATTTTTGATGGCTGTACTCAGTTTTGTGGCTTCAGCTGGAATTACAGAAAGTCTTCACCCTGTGCTTCAGAAAAAAAAAGACATCAGAGGAGAAATTTTGAAATGAATAGCACAGAATCCAGCCTTTGTCAAAGCTCACAATAAAAAGTTAAGAACTGATACAATATTTTTCAGGCTGAGTTCTTCTGACCACTAAAGAAAATACGTTTTCTTCAGAGTGATTAAATGAAATAGTTTCTTTGTAGAGAGAGGGGAGATCTTTGCAGATGTGGGTACAAAGTGGAGGGTTCCTTGTGCCACATCACAAATCCCATCCTCTGCCAGGCTGGTGGCAGCAGAAGGCAGCTCAGAGAGTGAATGTGATGTCTGGAGTTTAGATGAACCTCTTGAGTCTGACAGCTTGGCCAGAAAACTCCCAGGCACTCTGGAAACTCCTGCCTCCAGCTGTGCCAGGAATAATAGAAGCTCTTCCTGCTAAATGTTTTGTTGCATCTCGAGCCAGCCACAACCTGGGCTTGTGAGAGAGCAAAAAATGTGAAAAGCTAGTGAGAGAAAATGAAAACGTGTATTTTCAGCATCTCATCTGGTTTCATGCCAGACCTGACCTAAAGAACCCAGATAATTCTTCATTTATTCTTTATTTGTTTTTACATCTTCAAGAGCAATCACAAGTGTATGTTGCAGTGCTGTGGTAGATGTTTCCTGCTGAGAGAAGTCCCTGATGCTGAAGACCTCAATGCAGCATTTGTTGTTTGTCCTAGAAAAATATACAGTTTCAATGCAACATTAGCCAGTAATTAATGTGGTCTTAGGATGGGGAATGTTGGCATCTCCCTGATCCTTTATTTGATCTGTGGGTCTGGGACTACAGTTCAGTATTTTAATCTCTGTGCAGGGGATTTGGTGTAAGGGCACTTTGCTTGCTTTGGTTCTCGCAGTGCTCTGGGAATGGGTTTTTCAGAAAAAAAAAAGTAAATAAAAGCAAAACAACAACTGACAGAAGGAGAGGACACAGTCTTAAGCTGTGTCAAGGGAAATACAGGTTGGATATCAGGAAAAAGTTTTTCACAGAAAGAGTGATAAAGTATTGGAATGGCCTGCCTGGGGAGGTGGTGGAGTCACCATCCCTGGATGTGTTTAAACAAAGCTTGGATGTGGCACTGGGTGCCATGGTCTGGTTGAGATGTTAGAGCATGGGTTGGGCTGGATGATCTTGAAGGTCTCTTCCAACCTAAAAATTCTGTGATTCTGTGATTCTGAAAAGGTGTTTGTGGAACTTTCAGCTGCCTCAAGATGCTGCTTCAAATGATTCGGGGTGTAGGGAGGCTGGTGGTCTGAAATCAGGCCAGAAAAGAAAGTTGTAATTGTTGTTAGCAACACTTCAGATATGAGCAGAGTCAGAAAACCACTCAGACTGAAATCCATGGACATTTTTTTTCCAGGGAAAAGCTGGGCCATAGCAACTGTGGAGTGTGAGTCATGAACATCTGTGGGAATTTCACACTTCCATGATCACATCATCAAAACAGCAACATTTAGAGACCAAATTTGCACACACACCCCCTGCCCAAAGCCCTCATAAATAAATATATTTATGTAATATATATATATGTAACAAATTGTTTAGAAAATGGAAAACTTTATTCTGTTTTACTCAGCCCCTACAAAGGCTGTCCATCACAGAAAAGTGATCAAAAGATATTTTCAGCAAGGTGAAGGTGAAAGTTGTCAGAAATGTGCTTTTACTGTTATTTCACCTTGCAGGTGCATTGCAATATTTAAGTACTTTGCATGCCTGTGACCTGAGTACAACTTTAGCCCCAGAAATTAGACTGCCAGAGTTCCCATTACGAGTTTCTGCTGCTGGAAGATGAATTATCAACCACACTTTTCACAGGAAAACCTCTAAATTTAGCTGCTAGGGCAAAATGTATGATATTGACCTCATTAAGAAAATTTTGTGCAAGACTATAAAGAAGAGTATGCATGGTATAATGAACATTAAATCTTAATTCCCACAAAATATGCACTTTTTTGTGTGTTTAATTTACCTGTACCTGTAGGTCAATTCACAGTTTTGCCTCTTAGCTGCATGTTGAAGTGTTTTGTTTAAGGGAGAACTTAAATCCTGTATCTCCCCTGGGACAGGAGATTGTCAGACTGCACAAAGCTGATATTTCTCCATTTCCAGATCCCAGTACCTCTGCTCATGAGGAGTTAGACCAGCACAGACTTGTAGCAATTGAAGAGGATTGCAGCTATGGCTCTTCTGATATGGACTGAAGAGGAAACTTGATGCTTCTCTCTGCCCTTCCATTTGAAGAGCTGAACATATTCCAAAATTGATGGAAAATTCTCTCTAAGTTAAAGAATTGTCTGTCTGCTTTGCCTCTGAAAGAGGAGGACAGAATGATTTCCTAAATGCATCTTTATTAGATACAAGAGCCATAAAGGCATTCTGGACTTATCTGGCATTCTTTAGACCAGAAGGAAACAAAATAAATGAACAATTTAGGCAGTAGAGATGAACACCAGTGTTTTCCTTGCCAGTACAGCTGTGTGCTACAGAACAGCTAAAATTGCAGCACAGCAGCTGTAATTACACTGCAGGAGTGAGGGAAACCACATGGGCTCTGCAAAAGGTGGAGTTTTTGACCAGAGCTCCAATTGAAGGTGCTGCAGCAATGGGACAAAGCCATCATGAGGATGAAACTGCTTTCAAATATCCCCACACATGCTGAGATTGCAAACTGAGCCCCTGCTGGCTTGAGGAGGGAGCTCAGCTGCACATTCAGGTGTTGTTCTCCCTATAGGCAGACCTGGAATAAGAGGCAAATTCAGATTTCAAGAGATGGGGTGGAGACTGAGATAATTCCTGAGGGTTTCTCCTGCTGATTTTTAGGGACAGGGGATTTCCCACAGTGCCCAGGTACCAGAACTGCCTTGGTGCCCTGGCTGGGACTCCTGG
Source organism: Phylloscopus trochilus trochilus (assembly GCA_016584745.2). NCBI lineage: Eukaryota > Metazoa > Chordata > Aves > Passeriformes > Phylloscopidae > Phylloscopus > Phylloscopus trochilus. Next base: position 4,019,119 of record WQNJ02000014.1, read on the forward strand.
GAGAGGAATAATTGACAATAATGGACACTGAGATGTGGCCATTTAGCATTGCTGTAGGAAAGCTGTTCTGGAATGAAAACCTCACAAGAAGACACTTCCACAGACAAATGTTATCAGCTCTGAATTCAGGCCCTGCCTCTTTTTAAGGCTTGGAATGAATTCATTTGAGACAGACATCTTATTAATGGCTGGTTTCTGAAGTGAATACCTGTCCATGGCTGCAAATCACACACAAAATTGTGCTTGAGTATGGGCCAGGAAGCAAGAAATGTCCACAACAGCCCCTTCCCTGCACCTTCAAGCCTAATGTTTGCTTTTTGTCTCTCTAAACCAGAAATGCATTTTTTTATTAAGTCCTTATGTACACAGGACTTGCATTTCAATATCTCAAAGTCACAGGTGAACTCCCTGTGTTTTCTAATGATTACCTTTTCAGCTGGTTAAAGGAACAACCAAATAACTGGGTCATTTCCAGCTGAATCCATTGTGCAGTAGATTCACACCATCTCTGGTCATTCCTGCTGTCCAATTTCTGTAGCTTTCCCCAAGGTTTTTTCAAACTGGCATAGAGAGTACAAAATCATTGAGACAGCCCCACTGATTGGGTGGCAATTTTCATTGTTTCGTGAAATATTTCTTCGAGTTAAATAAAAATATATTAAAGCAATACTTTAAAAAGCAAAGATTTTATGAATGCCATAAATCAGTTCCTTTTCCCATATGTTTTTCAAAACTAGGCTGTCCTGGTTATCTCCAGTAGCTTTAAGAAGCAGGGGACACACAGTCCAACAAAATAATTTATCCAAAATGAAATTCACAGTATGACTCAGATTTTTATTTTTTTTTTCAGTAGTGATATGGCAAAATCAGGTGGATTTTGTTGTATTATAATGAGTAAATTTGAGGTAATTAGAAGAGGCTGTATTGAAAAATTTGTCCTCACCATCTCTGAACATTACAAAATGTTCTAATCTATATGCTCCTCTTTTCATCCCTCTATTGATGCTGGAATTTGTATGCACGTGGAAAACATTTATACTCCTAAAGGGTTAATATTATAATATTATGGCTATAAATGGAAGACAGAATTTTATTTTAAAGCAAAATCAAAAGTCTTCTCTTGTGGAAAACTGCATGAATTCTATACATCCAAGCTGCTGCAAACAATAGTCTTGAAGATTCTGAGAATATCATCCCCGTGCAGGGTTAAACAGATGGAAATATCTGAAGGTCTTCAAATGCAAATCCTGCTGCTCTGCTCCCAGTTTGGGATGGCCACTGGAGAAAGAGGAGCCAGTGGAAGAAAGTATTTCCATTAATTTTCAGTCAAGTATTGGAGCAAAATGTTCAGGTTTTTTCTTACCAGGATAAAAGAAAAAGGAATTATTTGGTAAATTGGTGAAGTCACAGCTTAAAGTCTAGAGAAAGCACATGCTCTCCTATTAATTAGTATGGATAGCTGTAAAAAATGAATTCCAGGATGCTGTTGAATTGATGGTAAAGATCCTCCTGATTTCTCTTGGAATATTGTAATGCTTGAGCAGATTGGGAAGGAGAGTGTTGTGAACATTGCAGGGTTTTCATCAGTTCTGTCTGTGGTAGTCCCTGCCTGCCCAATCTTGGTTTCATTAACAGCTCCTGCTAAATTGAGCATTTCCTCATATTGGCCTGGTAATCTGATGCATCCACAGACAGCACAAGTAATTCATCCTTGAAAAATGAAGAGCAGTCAAGCGCCTTTCCCTGAGATCCACATGAACGCTTATTATTAAGCTTCAATTTCTCTAAAAACAGAGATAAACACCAAAATACTCAGGGAAATTTTTTTTTCAGCCTGGAAATATCCATCTTGCAGCCTAAATCCACAGGCAACCCAGGAATTCTGCAGCTTTATAGTGAATTAATAACATTTTGTTCTGACTAAAACCAAACCCGCTTCTCGTACCTGCACGGGCAGGTGAATGTCACTGCAGGGAACCTCAGCCTGCTCTGACAGGCAGGTGCCAGGCTCAGAAATGGTGCATTTCCTACAGCTTTCATCAAAATAGGATTTTGCACAGCCAAGAGCAGTGGTGGATAAGGACTGTGCATCCCATGGAGCAGGGATGTGGCACCTGGGGTAGCTCCATAAATCTTTGCTGCAGTTTGGCAGCAGAGAACAAGATGTGAAACACAGAGACCTTTCAACTTCTACTTTATAACACCCAGCAGTAGCTCTAGATCGCCCCTTGGCTTTGGTAGGGGCAGCATAAACACTGAATTAAATGATATTTCATAAACTGAGCATGCAAAGCCAGCTTGCTTTTATTTTTCAGCTTGCCTTTATTTTCAGCTCAGACCTGGCACAGGTTAATTCTGGGTGACTTTTGAGGGTGGGGAATGTTGAGATTGTTCACAGAGGAATATACACCAAAGTTCCAAAGCATTCTCAGGACTGCACCATGACATTGATTTCCAAACTTGCCTTGAGGACCAAACTTGTTAAAAAAGGCAGGCAGTTCCCAACGATGTAATTTACTCCCAGTAGAGATCTGTCAGAGCCTGAGACTTCTTCCAGTTGGAGTATGATGAAAGATGCAACACTCTATAAGGAAATGAAATTAAAACAATCAGACAATCAAACCAAAATCCTCCCAGCTATTCCTTCCTCTGGCTTTCATTGCACATCCTGTATCTTCTCTGTTTGGGATAATTGAATTGAAAGCTCTTTGAAATGAGGAGCTGTCTACATTTCAGCTCTTATGTAAGACTAAGATCACTGTTGGTACTTTAGAAAATAAATTAATTTTTAGCTTTTGTCTTTACTACTTCTGAAGGAGACATTTGGCCCTGGATTTGTGTGAGAACTTCCTAAGGATGAACAAAGAAGCAGCAGCATGAATTGACAGCCTGTAACATTTTTCCTGAGGGATTTTAGTTTGTTGTGAGCTGAGGAGGAGCCTGGGAAATCTCATGTGTCTTGGTTTGGAAAGGCAGGTATCTGCCAGGGAAAGCTGGAGTTTCCCTTGGAATGGGGAATGTAAACCCCTCACCCCCTCCAAATTATAATTTTGCAATTAAGGGCTTTCAGGCAAAGATTTGGGAATAGGATAACGGTCCTTTACTAGGAATATTGACAAATGTAGTAGTAAAACAAACAACAAACAAACAACAATCCTGGAAAACCCTGACAGAGTCAGAGTTACAACCTGACACCCTGTTGGTCAGGGTGTTGGAAGCAGTCCAAAAAATGAGTCCTTCTGGAGTGGCAGATGTGGTTCTGGTGGAGCAGAGATGATCCTTAGAGAAAAGGGTCCAGGGATGGTCAGAAGGGGTCCAGTCTTCCTCCAGGAATCAGGTGAAGCTGGATACCTTGTGTTCCTGTGTCTCAGTTTTATCCAGGTAGGAATGGTTGGCTCACTCCCCACTGGGTGGAGCATCTCACAATGGGACAATTTGTGACAAGCTTGGCGAGAAGAACAGCTTGGGGAGGAGAACAGTTTGGGGAGAACAGCTTGGGGCGTCTTAATGGCCCATTGTGAAAAGAGATAAGAAACACTGCCCCACCTGGTTTTAACAGTTGGCCCATGATCAGAAGGCATCTGCCCCCCTTCCTCCCAGAGTTACAGGAGATAAAGAAAAAAAAACCAAAAAACATCTCCCCAGATGCTTTCAACAGATGAAATAGAATACACATTTTTGGTTTCCATAACCCAAGACCTCATGTCTGGCCAGTTTGTGCCTAGCAGTGCAAAACTGCACCTGGAAGTTAAATACAACCAGGATGAGATTCTCAGGTGCATCCCCACTGCCCAGGCCAGAGTCCCCATCCCTGGAGGGATTTAACAGAGGTGTGGATGTGGCACTTGGGGATGATAGGGGTGAACATGGCAGTGCTGGGGGAGTGCTTGGATTTGATGATTTTTGAGGGCTTCCCCAACATGAATGATTCTTTCATACTTTGATAACCTCATGACATATTTGGTCAGTGGTTAAAAACCCAAACATTTGTCTGATAATCACGAAGCAGATTTTTCCCAACCTCTTATCTTCCAAAGGCAGAGCTCCAAGCACTGCTTTGCTGAAGTAATGGCATTTGCTTTTCTGTCCTCGAGGATGTGCAGAGTTTGGGGCTTAGAGAGATGCAATATTGGTTCAAAATTGCTCTGTTTGTGCTGAATCACCTCCTCTGCAGAGCTCAGCTCTCTCTGGGCTCCCAGACCTCTGGAACAGATGCTATTGTGCAACAGGAGGGACTCTGAGTGAAGTTTCCAGAACAGATTTTAATTAGAAACATAACTTCATACAGTAGCTTGGAATGAGTACAGGGAGGGGGAGAAAAAAAAAATCTGAGCAAGAGATGAAAAAGAAACCACCAAAAAGAAAAAGAAAAAGGGCGTTTTGCTGGTGTTTTGTACTGAGAAGCACTTGACAGGAAATACTGTGCGTGCCCATGGAAAACTGAAGCACAGAGCAAGCAGTAATAACTCTCTGAGCCCCTGGAAATGGAGTAAATCTGCATTGCCTCATTGATTTTCTGAGAGCTGCCCTTTCTCATTGACCTCAGCACTGCTGTGCTCCTTTATCCCGGGGAGGACCCCAGCCAGCTTGGCACTGCCGAAATCCAGAGACGTTGAATACTTGTTTGTTTTGTGTTGTTTTGTTGTTTTGGTTTGGTTTGTTTTTTTTTTTTTTCCTGTTTAATTAAAATTTAATCAATCTTTTGTTTCGTAGATTGCCCTCCACTTGGTCTAGAGACATTAAAAATTACTGACTTCCAGCTCCATGCCTCCACAGCAAAGCGCTACGGCCTCGGGGCGCACCGAGGAAGGCTCAATATTCAGGTAACATCAATTCCTTTTTTTTTTCTCCTGAGTGGGAGAATGGCTCCAGGTTGTGCTGCTGAATAAAGAGAACCAGTGGAGAGTTATTGGTTCTGACTGCTTTGTCAGCTCATGTAATTCAAATGAAGGGGAAACACCGGGGTGGTAGAAGTGAGTGAGTTGGATGGATAACCTTTGAGTTCGTGGGCTCCTTGGGAAGAGCTCCAAGCTTGGTGTGCAAATGCAGACACACCTCTGTGAGCAGGCAAAGGTGGGGCAGCTGCCTTCCCAGCTCCAGATCATCCCAGCTCCCTTCACAAGCAGCTCTCACAGCAAGTTGCTTTTTCCTTTGTTGTTTGCCTGTTGTTAATGACAATGGTTAATTGAAAGTGTGGCTTCAAGTGAAACCCTTTCCCTGAGGCAGTTTTTTTTTTCAGAAGCAGTGGTTATACCATCCAAAAAAATGCTTCAGTTCAGAACTCTCTAACATACAATCCTGTTTAGCTTCTTTTCTTAAAGATTAAAAATGTGTTCAGGTGCTTTGCAGGGCCAAATTCCATTTTCTCATTTCTCCTGTTTCACTTCCCCACTTTATTATTAGGGCTGTTCTCTGAATTGCAGTCTGTCCAGACTAAAAATGTTACTTTGCATGCTAAAGCACAACACTTAAAGTCATAAAGAGGATATCAGCAGTGAGCCAACAGTGAAAGATCTCTGAAGTTCATTTCATTTGTTATCTTTCATTATGTGACCCCTCCATTTGTGCTTCTCCCCAGCTGAACAGGTTTGATTCTTAAGGGGGTAAGGCTGGGACTGGGAGGGCTGAGCTCTAATCAGCAGTGCCATTCCACCCTTGGTTAAAATCCCACTGTGCCTCTGCACAAACACCTCTCTGAGCTTCTCTCTGGGGAAAATACCTGCACACCCCTCCTGATTTTTTATTTTTTTTTCAGTGTCCCCTGCTAGAACCAGAGGTGCCCTGCCCCCCATCACCCTGTGATCAAATCCCAGCACCACTAATACAAAAGCAAAACTACCCACCAGATCAAGACAGGAAAAAGCCCCAAAACCTAAGGCATCAGTTTAATGTATTAAAGTTGGTCAGAAAGCTCAGGAGCCCACTTTGGAAAAGCCAGATTGTGGGGAGGAGTGGCAGGCAGCCAGCACAGAGGTGGGAATGGGCTCTTCCCTTCCAACCCAGTGGGGAGGTACATGGGGTGGTGTGCAAGGTGAGGTCTCACCTGCAGCCTTCATATTGTCTTTTGAGAGCCCACTGAGGGAGTTTGCTTCTTTACTTGATACTTTCTGCTGGGAAAGAGCCCCTCATGACCACAAGAATGGAATGCAGGTGATATTCAGGGGACTTCTAGAGGAATGCTTCGTTATTTTATTACAGTCTTGTTTATATAATGGCATAAAACCAAGGACTGTGATGCAAACCTCTGAGTTCTCTGTTGGTTCTGACTACTTATTTTTCATGCTGCTGTTGAGGTTCAATTTATTTAATCAGGAGACCACACTGGTTTAGGCCAAGAGTCTATCCAGTCCTGTCATCACCAGTAGTGTGTTAAAATAAATAGAGAGGTGAGAAATAAATGTATAATATATATAATAAATAGAGTGTTACCAATGGCTGATGTTTCCTCTAAATATAATCTCCAGAGAAGCCAAGGGCACAGTCTTTTACCAGGAAGCAAAACAGAAGAAAAATGCAATTCAGCTCTTCCCAAAATTTCCCAAGGCTTGTGTTAGACCAAATTTTTTTTACCCCTACTGAAACTATAGATACAATTAGATAATTCCCTAAATAATTCCCTAATATAGATAATTCCCTAAATCCTCTCACCCCACAGGGTTACTACAGCTGTTAAAAAAAATGGGCTTGCCTTTATGTTTCTTTAAAAACAGTTTTCTTCAGGTTTAGTTAAAAAAGCATAGCACTAAAACTTTTCTAAACCTGGAATCTGCAGGTCTCTGTCACTGGGGTTTCAGTGCTTCATTTTGCTCTGCATGAAGATTTCTGAATTCCATATTTAGAGGGAATTTGCTTCTAAGCAGAGACAGGTGCAGCAGGTGGCTGTTGTGTCAGGTGGGTGATGAGGTCCCTGGTGATTTCTCTCTTTGCTGCCCAGCACAGGAGCTTGCAGCCTGCTGGGGAAAGGCAAAAGGCACTGGGATTTCAGCTGCTGTGTTTTCCTGCTGTTCAGAGCTGTACATGGAGGAAAACCCTTGGCCCAGCTCAGGAGCACTGATGGGCCACTGGGATTTTGTCAGCACGTTATGCTGTGGGTATGGTGACAAGCAATTCTGTGGGCTGCTGCCCTTGTCCAGTGATCTGGATAGCACCACAGAGCTGTCACAGTGTTCTGAGGATTGTGGTGCTCCCCCTTAAAACAATACAAAATCCTCTCTCTGCCCGACCTCATCATCTGATGTGAAGTCAGCTGAGGAGCTCAGGGCTCTCCCCAGGTAACTGGCACTGCCTCAATTCACAGAGAATTTGCAGAGTAATTAAGTTTTTCAAAAGCTTTTCAGTGTTTGTTTGGTTTGGTTTTTTTGTTGGTTTTTTTGTTTGTTTGTTTTTTTCTTTTGGGTTTTTTTGGGGGGGTTTGTTTTTTTTTTCTTCCCTTTTTCCTGTTTAGATTATCTGAAGCACATGAAATGAATCAGTTGGTGTGTGCTCTGTTCCAGAGAAGACAGGCTTAGAATTGGATAAAACTTTGCAGGTTCTGCTTCTCTTGTGCCCTTGAATTGTGTGGGACCTGATTTTCCTCCCAGTCCTGCCTGATTGTGGGGGTTAAGGTGGGATTTCTCAAGGGCACAAGCCACGTTAGTAGAGCCCCATGTTTGGAGATCTAACAGCAATAGTGGCACAGCCAGGAGTAATTTAACATCATCAAGAGAAATCATGGCATAAAATAATATTAATTGAGGCTCTCTGCCTTTGGGGATAAAATTCATTAGTATTTGTCACTCATAAGATAATTAAGAGTGGTTGAAACGTGAATAATTTGTCAAAATATGTTTCTTTCCCTTCCTCATTTTCCTGGTTGGAGAAACCCAAACACTGAAGATGAACCAAGTGAAGCAGTCTGCAAGCACAGGCATTGGTGTGTGAAGGAGACCTCCCAGTGCCTGAAGGGGCTCCAGGAGAGATTGGAGAGGGACTTGGGACAAGGGCATGGAGGGAGAGGGCACAGGGAATGGTTTCAAACTGGAAGAGGTTAATTTTAGATGAGATGTTGGGCAGGAATTGTTCCCTGGGAGGGTGGGCAGGCCCTGGCACAGGGTGCCCAGAGCAGCTGTGGCTGCCCCTGGATCCCTGGCAGTGCCCAAGGCCAGGTTGGATGGGGCTGGGAGCAGCCTGGGACTGTGGGAGGTGTCCCTGCCCATGTCTGGGGTGGCACTGGATGGGATTTAAGGTCCTTCCCAACCCAAACGATTCCATTTTTCCATGATTGTCTTTCCAAGATTTTGTTCCCTTTGAAAAGCTGCATTATCAAATCACAAGGAAAAGACAAAATTATTGAAGATTTACTCACAGCCTGTGTGTTTTAGTTCTTCCCTACTGGCAGTGGTTGCTATAAATACCTGTGATGAGTAATGCTTCCCCCCCCCCCACAAACTTCCTATGGTAAAATAATTTTTTGATCATCCTGCAGGGAGTGGAAAAGAATTTAAGCAGAGGTGGTTTGATATTTGATGTATTTTTACTGCTGCTCCAGCTGATTTGTGGCAGAAGACTGGAATTTCTTTCTTTATGTGAATACATTTTGGTAGTATCATCCTTCTCCTCGTTATAGAATAAGGCTTTTAGAACACTGGTATTGTGAGCTAGTTTTTATTCTGCCTTGCACACATCTCATTTGGAAGAGAAACATGAATTAAAATGCAAAGTCATATTAGTTTTAAAGGAATTTGGAACCTTCATCTTATTTCCTGGACACCTAATAAGCAGCTGATTTGGTTTAGCTGAATTACAATATTCAACTTTCACACTGGGGAATAACTTATTTGTGAGTGACAGAAAAAAAGTCTCCTTTCCTCTATCCAAAAGGGTTTTTTTTTTTTTTGTCATAAGACACTGCATATTGAGAAATATTTTTGCATTTGGCTGCAAGTGGAACACAAAGTGGGTTAGACTTGAAGTTATTCTTGAATATTCTGTGAAGGGAAAAAGGATTTGCTCAAGACTCAGCCCTGGCTTCCAGTTTTCATTTGCTCTTTCAGTCTCCTGCGTATGAAGGTAATTTAAGTACCCATGCCATAACTTGAGTCTGCTTTTCCCAGTAGTTTAATATGGATTTTTAAAATTCAAATAAACACCTTAATGAGGAAAGGTATCTTGATCTGCATTATGTGATAGAATACTTGGTGATAACTGTACCCATCTCTCAGGACTGATCATTTTCCCAAAGAAATTTAATAGGAATTCTAATTACTAAATGGTTGAGTCTATAAGTTTTTATTTTATAGAAACAGTTTTTTTGGAGTGGCCATAGGGAAATAGAGCACCTTCAGAAAATAAATATAAACTTGAAGCTTGAGAAGAGAAATTTTAGCATAAATTTCTTGATTTGTTTTCCTTCAGAAATATTTCTAAAAAGAACTCATTGATTAAACTCCTCTTTTTCACATAGTACTTTGTGCCAATTAGACACAAAGATTGCTTCTTTTAACACAGTAAAAACCTTTTATTTTAGGTTCAGAGAAGCTGATATCAGAAAATAATAGAGCAGGGAGAAGTAGCAGCATGGTTTCTTCTTTTCTTTCTTTTATTTTTTTTATGTTTGGTTGGTTGTTTTTTTTTTTAATGGTATCTTTGTCCCTATTTAAAGCCAGAGTATTTTTTAAGCTGTGGATAACTAAGACTCCCCATCTTTGATATTCAATTTAAGCTTAACTTTATTTAAATCCAGTTGAAACCATGGATACTCAAGAATGTAATTTAGGTGGGAGGGTTTTTTTTATTATTTTAATAAGCACTTTTTCATGCTTTTTTCTTCTGCTTTCCACTTCTCATCGGAGGAGAGGTCTGTTCCCTGATGAGCATCACACCAGTGGGAAATACCCTCAGCTTAATAAAGACCAGGGATTGGGAGAGAGGGGGACTTGTTCTGCAGGAACTGGTGGAATTTCCCCAGCGTGAAGGGGATTAGCAGGATGCTGGTTCAAGGTGCTCTGTAGATCTTAACACTTCCTGGCAAGGCTTTAAAGCCTGAGGCTACTTCAAATTCCATCTTATTTTAAAATGCATTAAAACCTTTTCTTGCAAAGGGTTGTAACTCAGGTCAGTGTTTGTATTCTCATGTTTTCCCATTGTTCTGCTCTCCTTGAAGAATTTATCTCCCATTGTTAATAGGCTTTTTCTCCGTGGTTTTTCTTTCCTTTGACTTTTAGACAAACTTCTCCTCAAAATATCAGAGCTAAGGCATAGATAAGGTATGGGGCTTAATTTAATTTTGGTAGTTGTAGGAAAGCAAATAATTTTTAAGCTGCCTTATCTCAGACCTGAATACCTGAGAAAATAACTTTTAGGGATTGAATCAGTGTCTTGTGTTTGCAGCATTTCCTTCAGATGCCACCAGAGCCACACTGGGAAAAGGGATTAACACTGCATCCCCTCTGAGTCAGAGCCACCCTTTAGGGCAGAAAAATCTGTAAAGCTCTTCATTTTCATCTGGGAAATATTTGATGATATCCATTCTTGGGATTGCATGGATGGCAATGATAAATGCACATAAACCATAGATGCAGCAGCACAAAAATACACTTAGCCCCAGAGGACCACATGGCAAAGCTTCTCTGCTCCTTATGGCAGCATCCAGCCTGGTGCCAAACATCTCCTGGGCTTTGGGAGGAAAATAAATCTCTAAAGGCTTCAGATGCTATGTTTCATTAAATTCTAGTTCAGAATTGTTTGGAAAAGAGCTTACCCAAAATACCTTCAGCTATTTCTTTGAAAATGCTGGGAAGGCTGTTTGTGGTGTGTTTCCCAGCAGAAACTGGGATACCGACTGGTGCTCAGCTTGGGGAACAGCCAGACATTCCTGGATTTTTAACCTTTACCACCCTTGCTATGAAAACTAATAATTCTGGTTCTTGGTGGGAAGTAGTGTGACTGTTTCTTTATGCCCTGCACTCTGCTTTGCTGCTTCCAGGGAAAACGAGTTTTTTCTGAACACTGCCCATGATTTCCATGGGCTGGAGCTGGCTCTGTAGGGCTTTCCAACCTCTGCAGACCGTGTGGGTAATTTGTCCTGGGTAAAAGCTGTGGCTCTGGGTCTGTGGCTCTGTCAGGCCACGAGAACAGACTGAAGCTGTGTTTTTATTTTCTGACTTATATGTAAACATTCTTAGCTTTCAAAGGGACTTCCCAGAATTTCCTGCCCCGCCTGGAGTAAAGAAATATTCTGGTGAGGGCCTCAAGGGTCTTAAAAGTGGTGCCAGAGGAGTGAGGGGGGATGAATGATGTGTTCCTTTCTTTTTTTTCTCCCCATGAAAGAAAGACCTTCAGTTTCCTAGCTCTGATTTATGGTCAGCTTTGCCTTCTTTTCAGGCAGGTGTTAACGAAAATGATTTTTATGATGGTGCTTGGTGTGCAGGAAGAAATGACCCCTACCAGTGGATTGAAGTAGATGCTCGAAGGCTGACAAAATTCACCGGAGTCATCACACAGGGAAGGAACTCCCTCTGGTCGTAAGTACACCCTGACTTTTCTCCAGGGGGTTCTGAGCTTTCAGAACAAGGATTCCATGTCCTGATGGGCTTTGGTTCTTCAAGGGGAAAAAAACCCCAAAAAACAAAACAAACAAACTTCCCAAAACCCCCAAACAAAACAAAACAAAACAAAAAACAAAACCCCCCCAAAAAACCCCAAAACACACACACACAAAAAAAAAAACCAAAAAAACCCACTAGAAAACCCAAAAAACCCCCAAAACACAAAACAAAGAAAAACCAAAAAAAACCCCACCAAAAAGCAAACCAACAAACAAAATCAAAACCAAACCAAACAAAAATAGAAACCAAAACCAAAACAAACAAAAATAAAACCCAAAACCAAAACAAACAAAACCCCCCCAAACCCCCCACAAAAAGCAAAAAAACCCAAAAAACCCAAACCAAACTAACAAAAAACCCACCAAAAAAACCAAAACCAAACAAAACCAACCCCCCCCTCAAAAAAGAAAAAAAAAACAAACAAACCACCAAAGCCAAAACAAAACCACCAAAAAACCTCCAGAAAGGCTGGAAATGCCGTGAGACATGAAGTAATTGAATGGGGCAACAATAAAAGGCAAAGTCATTATATTATAGCATAAAATAGAAGTTTAAGGGTAGCAAACTTCTGTAGTCATGATCTACACCTGGGCCTTTACACTCACTTTGGCATATTTGCAAATATTAAACTTCCTCATTCTTTTCCAATATTTAATTTGATTAGCTTAGGTCATAGTTTTGGGGACTCTTTTTAATTTAGCTTAGAATAACCATGCTTCTTTGAGATGCCTTAATTCCCAGATGATCACCAAGTAATTGCTGCAATTCCAAAAGAACATGATTTTTATATTAAAATCTGTTTAGCAGATAAACTTCATAGTACCATAGACATATATATTTACATATGCATTATAGATGTGAATACATTATTTATAAACGTATATATAGTTACAATTAATTTTATTTAAGCTAGGACTTAGTTACATATCTGCATATAATTAAGCAAATATATATTTTTATATATATGCATATATATTTATATACAGTATAAATATAGAGAATATATATTTTTATATATACTATATATATATATATATATATATAGTATATATATAAATATACTATTTTAGAGCTTTTTGGCCGCTGCTTGTGGTAGAGAACGTGCTCATGGCACTGAGAAATAAGTGTTTTGCCCAGGTTTTTCTGCATTTACTCCTCTGTGACTGTTGTGGGGTGTATATGAGGGATGCAGCAATCAGATGGCAGGAACAGGAACTGGAGGTGAGGGTTTGGGGTTTTTTTTTTTCCTGCTCTTTACGTGTTTGTTTGGCCTTTTAATTTGTCACTGAGTCTCACAGCTTGGTGTGAGCAGATAATTCCACTTGTGCTGCTGGACCTTTTGCACAAGCATGCAGGAGATGCACAACCCCTCTGACAGATTCATTCTGGTCAGAACCCTCCCTTAAAAATGAATGTGGCTTTAATTGAAGGTAAACCAGAAAAAAATGCCACTGCATCTTAGGAAAAGAGTATTTTTCTTTCTTAATTTTCTGTGGGTTTGTTGTTTTTTTTTGGTTTTTTTTTTTGGTTTTTTGGTTTTTTTTTTTTGTTTAATTCATTTAACGTGGTTGTGGGAGTAGGTGCTTATTTGGCAATAAGGTTTCTATATTTATCCCACATTGTTCCGTGGTAGGGAGATAATTACTGTAGCAAAGCCTCCTTACTCTTTTCTTTATTCATCCTCTTGACACTGCTGTTCCTCTCAACGCCAGAGCTGCTCTGCTTCATCCTGTCATGCTTCTATTTTTAGTTCAGCTCTGTTAGGGGTTTACAGCAGATCTTGACACTCTATTTATAGCTGGTATTCCCAGTCATCTTAGGGTCTTGGGGTGGGTTTAGTGGTTTTTTTTGTTTGTTTGTTTTTGGGTTTTTTTTTTGTTGTGTGTTTTTTTGTTGTTGTTGTTTTGTGGTGTTTTTTTGTTTGTTTGGGTTTTTTTTGTTTGTTTTGTTTTTGTTTTGGTTTTTTTGTTTGTTTGTTTTTTGTGGGTTTTTTTGTTTGTTTTTTTTGTTGGGTTTTTTTGGTGGTTTTGTTTGTTTGTTTTTGTTTGGGTTTTTTTGTGGTTTTGGGGGGTTTTTTTGTTTGGTTTGGTTTGGTTGGGTTGGGTTTTTGTGTTTGTTTTTGTTTGGTTTTTTGTTTGTTTGTTTGTTTGTTTTTGGTGTTTTTTTTTTTTTTTTACCATCGAAATGCAAAATCACAGAAGGGTTTGGGTCAGAATGGACCTTAAAGGTCTTTGAGTTCCAACTCCCCTGCCATGGGCAGGGAATTTTGGTTTTGCCCTCTTTCCCCCTAAAAAAATTTCTGGGCAGAATGCTGAGGGTCTGCAGGAAGAGCAGGATTGGTGCTGGCAGAGCAGGTCCAGGCTCCTCTTGGGTTGCTACTCAGATTTGAGGAAAACCAGGCACGTTTCTGCCTGATAGGAGCAGAGATGGTTTCAACAGGACCAGCTGTGCTGTGGGGACAGGTTAATGTCTCCTGAAAACACAACCTGTGGGGCTGAGCTGTGCCCCATGGAAGGAGCAGGGCTGTGGGGAGGAACAGTCCCAGAGAGGGGCAGAAAAAGGCTGGGGTAGGACTTGCATTGGGGTGGGCAGGTCCCTCTGTGTCTGTTCTGCTCAGAAAGCAAAAGAGGCTCAGCAGCTGCCTTCCCTCACCCTCAGCTGCTGCCTGAGATGGGATCAGAAGGGATTGTTTGTGATAGGAAAGCTTGTACCAAAAGATGCCCTTCTGTTACCTGAGGCACCTTCCCAGCTTTATGAGGCTGTGTGACAAGAGGAGAGTGCTTTCATGACTGATGGAAACATATGTTGGAGAATAATCTTATTGTAGGTGTGGGAGCCAAAAAAAAAACCACCTCTCTGATCTGTGTTGTATTAGAAGTGAAAGCCTGCCAGGCAGGGGAGCCGAGGTAGAGGTTTTTATTTAGTCCAAAGCCTTGGAGACTTTCCCAGCTTTATGTTTTAAAAATAAAAAAATCAAGGCACTGAAGGAGAGCGGGCTTATATTGGATATTAGGAAGGAATTCTTCCCTGGGAGGGTGGGCAGGCTCTGGCACAGGGTGCCCAGAGAAGCTGTGGCTGCCCCTGGATCCCAGGAGATCCAAGGCCAGGTTGGATGGGTCTTGGAGCACCCTGGGACACTGGAAGGTGTCCCTGCAGGGGATGGAACAGGATCATCTTTAAGGTCCTTTCCAACCTAAGGCATTCTTTGATTCCATGACACTGGGATAAAGAATCAACTCTTTCTATTGAACAAGAGTCTTGTAACAAAATGAAAAAAAAAAAAAAAAAAAGGCATTTCACTGGAAGATCTGCCTGGATCAGATTTGTACCTGTCCTGGTCCCTGTGGTTTCCTGCTGCTGACTTAATGAGGATGTTTCAAATGCCAAGGGAGGGCAGGCAAGGACACCCTGCTGGATCCTCTACCAAACCTTCACTGCAAAGCTGCAACACTTGAGCTCACAGCAGCCTGGCCTTTGCTCTCCTGTGTGTGATGCTGCAGCCAGAGCTTTTTTACTGGTGCTGGACTCATCCTTTTCCTCCTTTGCAGCAGCTCTGGCACCTGGAGCCTGGTTTTTTCATGACCACTCCAACCAGGCAGGGTCTCACATGCAGCTTTGCTCTTCAGGGTTTTTTTGGCCTTGCTATGCAATGATGAACTGAAGGTTACACTTCACACAGTGCAAACAGCACAAAAATAATTGGGGTTTCCATTTCCTGTGTCCTGGCAGGAGCTGCTTCCCCTCAGTCCTTCCTCTCCTGCCATTCCCTGTCTCCTCTGGTGGATTTGTGGCTCCTCTTGTCCATGCCAGGCTTGAGACAGGAGAGCCTTGAGGAGGAAGAGGCCGAGTTGCAGAAGCAGCTCTTGAAAACACAGATGACCCCACGAGAGGGAAGGAAGCTGAGCCTGCTTTGTGATGAATACTTGGGTTGTTTAATCATTTCCTTTTTAAGGAAAAGCACTTCGGAGTCAAATTTTTTTGCTCGGCTGTGATTTCTGTGATGGTCACAGGGAATCAAATCTTTCTCCTCTCTTTTTTTTTTAAGCCTGTAACAAGCAGAAACAGGCTTTGAACAAAAAATCTGAATTTGAGGAGTTCTTTCTTTCACCTGTCAAAGCCAGCACGTGAGCTCAAGGGCTGTTGCTGTTCAGGTCATTCCTGGGAGACCTGGAATCATGGAAAAGTGTTCTTTTGCCACCACAAATGGGCAGATCTGCTTAGATCATCCAGAAGGTCTGCAGATGATGAATTTCACAGAAAAAGTGGAGCCCAGCTGTGAGAACCAGGACTGCTTTTTCATTTTTACACTGAAGATACCCAAAAAACCAGGAGTGCCACAAGTGCTGCTTAATAGGAATAAGATCCAATGCCTTGAAAGTGAACAGAATACCTGTTGCTTTGGGGGAGAAAAAAAATATATCTATAATTCTTCATATTGCTGCCAATACATCTTTCAGTTTTGGGAAGCAAATACCTTTAAACAACTGTTCAAGGCTGTAGAGTGGGCCACTGGAAGCATCACTGTGGAATTGTGCCACTGATTTAAAGCAATGATGTGGTGGTTTAAAGTATGCACTCCCTTGACAGAGGGAATGAAACTATTAATCACTCTTAGCAGTTTGGCAGGGATTTGAAAAACAGAGTAAAGTTGTTTCCCACAAACCAAACTCTCTTCTGATAATTCAACCTCATCTTTTGTTATCAAGAGACAACCCACATGTCAAAACAGAGTCAGTCAGTGTGTGCTGGCAGTAATATAAAGCTTCAGGCTGTGTGAATGCAGAGGATGTTTTGGTTTTCAGGAGAGGATGTGAAGTTGCAGTGAGTGAGATGTATTTTCTAAAAATTAACCTTTCAGTCATGGTAAATTGTGAACTGTCACCACACGCCATGGAATGACAAAATGGCAACAAGAAGAAAAAGCATGGATGAAATGATCTGGGCAGAAAGTTGGAATTCTGCAGCAAAATGATGAAATTTTTAGAGAAAAATCAAAATAGACTTATTTTCAAGCATATTCTCTAAGTCCTTTCAGCTTCACAAAAATATTGAAGATGTTTTACTTTTCTGCAAGATATTTGTCTTTAGGAAAAAAAAAATGTAGGGGGAGCATCTTAATTTTTCAGGTCTGATTTGGGTAGAGATTATTTATTCCCAGTGTCTCCCAAAATTGCAATAGCTCTTAAAAGGTTTGAGGAGACACCAAATCAATGGTGTTGCTGGCTGGAAGGAATGACTTTCATGTATTGCCTGGTTCTAAACTGGCACATTTTAATACATTTTAAGCTGCTCACTTATTTTCATTAGTGTTGAAGAAACATTTTAACCAGAAGCTGATGTAGACACCATTGCAAGCTCCCTGCTGTGTCACTTGTTTGATTTCCCTGTGCTGCTCTGTAGGGATAGCAAATAATAAATATCCAGCAGATTGGCTTCAGTGTCTGATCATGCTTTTGCCACAGACAGGATTCTTGTGATTGAATAGGGGAATGATTCTGCAATTTTATTTTTTTTTTTTTGGTAGTACACCCTCACCCTCAGCCTTCCCTGTGTGCAGTGTAGCTCTTCATGATGCCCCAGCAGCCCTTTTGACAAACTGTCCTGAGGGAATTGTAGGTCTGTAACAAGCTGGGTGCCTTCCAGAGATACAGCTGAGGATAAATTTAGGTCAGTGCAATTTGCTTGCTTGCTTCTAATTTCGGTGGTACAGCACTCTGCTCTTCAGTCACAAAATGGATGTGTTGCCCCACATTTCAATTTATTTATTGCTGCACTCACTGGCAGTTTCTCAGAAGCTCAGATTTGTTGTTTTGTTTTGTTTTTTTGGCAGTCTCTATGGCAAGGGGGTAATTTCCTTGCTTGCAAGGCAGTAAAAATCAGAGTCAGGGAATCATTAAGGCTGGAAAATGCCTCTAAGGTCATCAAGTCCAACACTGCCAGGGTCTTTTCAGCTATTCCTGGTACTAAGGTCAAGGTCTCAGTAGTAACACTGGCTTGCTGAAGAGATAATCTCATGAGCATCTTCAGTATTCCAGCAGTAACAGAAGAAAGAGCAGTGCTAATCCTTCCAGTGACACTGTGGGAGCATTCGAGAGAGTGGAGTGGATATTCACAGGAATTTTGAGCTGTTACTACAAGCTAAGAAAACAGGAGGTTTGCACTGTACATGTGAAGGATGGAAATTCAGCAGTGCAGAGCTGCTGCTGAGAGCAGAGGAGAATAAACCCTAAAGCCTGCCCAGCTCACAAGTACAACAAAGTTGGCACTGACTTTCAGAGCAGCTCCTCCTGTCCCCACACAGAGGCTGTGAAAACACACCCTGGTGAAACTTCAGCAAGTTCAGTGGATATGTCTGGATGTTTTATCCAAATCATACAGCAAAACAAGCAGCTGCTGTGTGCAGACTCGAGTAATTCTGGTGCAGTGCAAACTGTTGTTTGCCCAGATTGGGTGACAGGACTGCAGGGATTATTACAGCTTTCCCAAAGTCAGCCTCATGGAGTGAATCGTTCCAAATCCATAGAAATCGTATCAAGTGTATTGATGGGAGTTATAAAACAACCTGAACTCATTGCAGGAGAAGCTCCCTTGAGGTAATAATGTCAGCAGTTACATGTTATACTAATGTTTGTGTTGGGTTTACCTGCTAAGTTATGTTTTCTTTTGACTGTGGCTTGGTGAATCCTTGTCGTGGGCTTTCATGAGCCAGCCTATGGCAGCTGCACCTCCAGGGCTCTCCATCTGTTGGTTTAATTTCAGTCCCTGTGATGCCTTAAGTTTGAGCTTTCATGTATTTCAGGTTCTGTGCTGCCCAGGGGTGCAGCTCTCAGCCTCACATTCAGGGTCACTCAGCTCCTCACAGAGCAGGGACACAAAACAAATCCTGTTCCTGCTGCACACCAAGGACAACTTTCAGCCCAACAGCACAAACAAGGGTGGCTGAAGAGAGAAAACAAGAAGGATGGGACTTCATAATCTGAAGCTGTAACTGGACAATTAAACCCCAATATGCAAATGGACCAAAACTTACAAAAGTGTGAGGCCTCATGACCGTTTGTCCATTTTGTGACCATTTTGGGTCCACCTTGGGTGGCTGCCCAAGGTGTACCCTTAAAGGCCTTTCAGTAAATACCTGCTTTATTCTCTGTCTCTGCCTAGTCTCTGTTCCAGGTCAGCCTAATGGACAAGGCATCACCTGTGTCTTGCTGATTTTCCAGCTCAATTCTTGTCCCTTGCCCAGGATTTTGTCAGAGCCTTGCTCAGCCTGATGAGCACTCCCCACCTCCCCTGGGCTCTGGGGAAGTGCCTCAGTGACCAGCTCTGGTGATCCTGTGTGGGTGGGGTGCTGACAGCACACCCAGGGACAGATCTGTGCTTTCAGAAATCTGTTTGACAACGATGTCAGAGGTGATGCTGTTCTGCTGTGGGCCTGACTTGTCCCAGGGATCCTCTGCCCGAGCCTTGGTGACTCACTGGGAGGGAGCTGGTCACTGCCACCCCCAGGGACAGCCCCTGCCTGCCCACTCTGCACTCCCAAAGGGTGCTGAGGGGTGGACAGAACCTGCCCTGCACAGTGAGGCTCGCTGGGGATGCTCAGAAAAGCTCAAAACCTTTTTTTAACCTCCACAGAAGGGACTTGAAATGAAATGAGACGAATCCTTTTGGAAAAGGCGACTGCCAATGGATGTCAGCATCTGCTGCAGCAGATTACTCACACTTACTCATCACAGCCTGGATTTGTGTGTTTGGCACCTGCAGGATGACTTGTTGCAATGAGAATGGTTGGGTGGGGGGTCATGGTGGGGTCACCAGGCTCCTTGTCCCTCCACTTCCCAAACCAGTGTCCCTTCCAGGCTTGGCTGTCTCTCTGTGGGGTTGAAGGCAGTGAGAGACCCTTCAGCATTGCTGTGAATGTTCTCTCAGCTGGGGACACGAGTGGCAGTGCTTGTTTGCTGGCTACTCTCAGGGCCTTTCATTTTCCTGTATTTTTAACATTCACAAAGTGAGGCATTGCCTGTGAGGTCTGGGTTTTTCTCCTGAAGTACAGAACTGATTTACAAAGGTGAGATAGGCACAAAAAAAAGAACGGAAAATTAGGAATGCCAGGAAAAAAGAGGTTCAGAAGAGAAGGCATCACAGCTTGGTCGTGGTCAGCAGAGACAGAGGATCCTGGTGCAGGAAGAATTTCAAGCTCATGCAGATCTCATTGCAAAGAGTGGCCCAAAATGAGGGGTGTTAAGACCAAAATGTTTGGGGCAGAGGATGTCTCTGACCCTGGCACCTTCAGGCATTACTAGCTGAATGTACAGCAGCAAAAAGAAACATCCACAGCTGGCACTGGATTTTCTAGAAGGTCATAACATCCTTGTAAAAACCTGGCTGTAAGTTGCAGATGTCGGGTTGGAAAGGTATTTTGCAACCCCAACTCCTGTTTATTGAGTAAAGCTTTGAAAAATCTGTGCTGAACTCAGTTCAAGCAAGTGAAGTTCTGGCTCCGAGCTTTTCTTCATAGGGCCTCCAAAGAGATGGATTTCACAGCAGTACATTCATTTTTAGTCAGCTAGAAGCAATTTTAAAAATTAAACATTCAAAGATTTCAATTATTAAAAAAAATACCCTTGCTGGCTAGTCAATCTTCATCTGCTAAATCATATTTATTTTAATTAGTTTGCAAAACTTGCTGGGCTACCTGTGGTTAGCCTGGGCATTTTTTGGCTTAGCTTATTGGGAGAAGCTGTTTGGCAGTGGGTGATTTAAAATTCTATCAGCATAAATATTATTATAGAATATTATTATTAATGGTTTTACATTTAATTGCATGAGAGTACAAATTAATTTTTCAAGTAGAAAGCCATTTAATTGCCAGCATGCTGATTCTGTTGCATGAGTATCATTTAGTATAAGGCTTGTCCAGCATTTTTTTGGTGCAGAGATTTTGCTATATCAAGTATTTTGGTTCGTCAGTTTATTTATTATTGCTGGGTACAGATTTATTTGCCTGACTGGTTCTATTTTATATTAATTTTGGGGGGTTTGTATTGCAGATAAATCAGGTTAGCCTGACAGCAGAATAATAAAATGCTCAGTTGGAGCCAGGTCTGTTGTAGATGATGTTCATGGGAGCTCTGCTGGTGTTTGCTGGTTTCATTCCAAGAATGTCAGAGAATCATGGGATAGTTTGGGTTGGAAGGGACATTAAAAGTCATCTTGTTCCAATTCCCTTGTTGTAGGCACCTTCCATTATCCCAAGGTGCTCCAAGCCCCATCCAACCTGGCCTTGGACACTGCCAGGGATCCAGGGGCAGCCACAGCTTCTCTGAAATCCATTCCAGTCCCTCACCACCCTCCCAGCCAGGAATTCCTTCCCAAAATCCCATCCATCCCTGCCCTCTGGCAGTGGGAAGCCATTCCCTGTGTCCTGTCCCTCCACCCCTTGTCCTCAGCCCCTCTCCAGCTCTCCTGGAGCCCCTTCAGGCTCTGGAAGTTGTTCTGAGTTGCAGTCCAGAGCCTTCTCCAGGCTGAACAACCCCAATTCTCTCCAGATAGGAAGGGGCTCCATCCCTTCAATCTTCTCTGTGGCACATCTCTGCCTCTCTGGGCTTGAGCTTCTGCTCACCAGCACCTCAAATCACAAGGGGTTTCCTTGATGTGGAAAAGCATCCCCAGAGAGGAAGATCAAAGTGTTAGATTTGTTCCACTTGTTGCCCGTTCAGCTTTCCATGTCTGAGAGGTTTGGCCTTAAAATATTACATGCAGCAGGTGCTGCTCAAACAGAATAAACCCAAACAGTCCCAGTTCTCAGCTGATCCACTGCCTGATGGAGCCTGGGCAGGAAAAAACCTGGCATCCCTGCACTGCTTCCCATTCAGCACTTGTTGTGTGTTCTCCTGAGCTGGGATTCAGCCTTGGGTCCAACACACAGAAAGAAAAGTCAGGAAATTGTATCAGGGAAGGCAAGGCTGGGAGTTGTTTTGTTGTTCTGGTGCTGCCCAGGCTCTTTTTGCCTATGCTCAGGAGCCTGATGCCGTGGTTAGATAAGGAAAAGCTGATTATTGGGACAGGAACTTGCCAAAGCTGCAGGAGATCTGCTTTTAATTCTCTGCTTTGAATCAGGTTTACTCTCTCTGTCCCTGGGCAAGTTATTTAATCCCTCAGCTTTTCTTTGTGGATGAAAATGGATAAACAGGACATTACCATGCATCACAAGAAACTGAATTTGAAATTGGAGGTGTTCAAATAAGCTTTGTCTAAGGCCAGTGCACTACAGATAAAAATCAAGTAATTAGTAATAAGTCAAAAATCCACCACATTAAGTGAATGTGAATCATATTTTGATTTTTCCATTTACTATCTCTGAAAAGAATTGATTAATATTGCCAGTGGATACTGAGATTTTTCAGATAGGCTGCTCCTGAAGAGATAAGGCTGCCACAAATTTTAAAAGGGATTATTTAAAAGGGATGCACCTGAATAATCCAAAGGATCCCTGTCAAATCGGTGCCTCGTGATCTTTTTTCCTGCACAGGGGAAGCTTGTGGGGCAGAAGTGGCACTTTGTGGCAGGGGGTGGTGAGCTGGGGGTAACCTCAGACCCTCTTGGATTGTCACACAGTGGCTTCTGTATTGCCTTGCCCTCTGCCAAGAAAGAGCTTGATAATTAATGCACTCTTTTCTGAATGCTGGCCTAGGACTTCCCTGGAATTCTGTCTCCCCAGCTCTATAAACCCAACAAATATCTGTATTTTTCTCTTTGGAGTGCAAAGGTAGGTCCTGGGAGATTTTTATAGAGTGAAACCAGAAGAGCTTCTCTGGAGCAACAGCAGGGCCATCCTGAGTCTTGGGAAACATTACAGCTTTCTTTCAGCCTTCTTTAGACAGCTTTATTGTTTGATGCTGATGGGCCCCAAAAAGATTGGATGTGACAGAAATCCCTGTCTGCAAATGCCCAACCCGAGGAGATGGATCTTGGTGTCACCAGGTAATCACGCAGATGAATTTCCCCAATACTCCTCCTAGCACAAGGCTTTGCTTCAGCTGCCGTGTTCCTCTGATGGATTGCCACGAAAAACCCTTTAGATTTCCGTGCCTGCTTGAATAAATCAGGTGTTCATGGAGCTCCTGGATCCTGGGAAGTGCTGTTCTTGCTGCAAACAGGCTGGAGCGTGGGCAACACCTCCAGCTGCTTCCTGGGGTTAGCAGCCCATGCCACACACGGCTGGGAAAACTGCAGCTCCCGGGAAGATTCAGTGAGTTGGATGTTCTTGTGCTGCTCTGGAGCTGTTGAAGTGTCTGGGATTTGAAGGTACTCAGTCAAAGCTCCGCCAGTTTTAGGCTTTGCCAGTTTTTTTTCCAGATCCTCTGGCCACAAGAACACACACAGAGCTCCCCTTCCCCAGCCATGAGGCTTTTAGGGAGAAGGTGCCATTTCTCAGGGGAGTCTGAATTTACAGAAGCCTTCTTAATGTTACCAGAAGCTGTTTTTATTATGGCATTGGGGGAAAAGGGGGGAAGGATTTAAGCCCCTGGAGGCAGCTTTGCATGTAGTGCCAATGAGAGAAGGATCTGATCCCCTGTGATGTTTTTATTCTGCTTCTTCCTTACAGGCAAACACAGTTAATAGTGTATGGTGTTTACCTTCATACATTGCACTGATTTGCCTCATCCATGACCCTCAGAGGTCCTTCTGTCCTGCCAGTGTCCAAGACTGGATGCAGTCCATTAGGATTTTAATTGCATTCTGCCTCTCCATGGCACGTTACTTGTTGCCACTCAAGATGGAAAATGTGCAGGACTGCTTGTGTATGTTTTCCTTTGGGAGAAGCTGGAACTTCTGTAATGGTAGGGAGTGGGAAAATCAAAATATGTTAAGTAAAAGTCCCAGCTTAGAAATGTTACTGTGGCAGCAGCATTTTCTCATGCCAGTAAAGTGAGCTTGTTCTTTTAAAACATCCTGTATGTGCCATGATTTTCTTACAAAATCTGTTACAGAGTCTGTCCACGGTTGTTGTGGTTTTATGTGGCTTTAGTGCTGTGTTTGAATTTCTTCTGTGGATGTTGAGCAATGAATATGGATGTGTTGTGTTCGCCCTGGTAATCTGATCTGTGCAGCTGAAGTGAGAAAAGTTCTGTAATACTTCAGAAGCAATGATGTTATTTGGTTTGTGGCATTGCCTCTTTTGGTCATTTAGCCTGATTTTGAGAGATGACCAAGAATAGTAAAAAAAAAAACAAACCAACAACAAAAAACCCCCAATTATGCAAAGCACATGCAAAACCCCCAACAAAATGAGCAAGGAAAAGAAAAACAATCCAGCAAAAAGCCCAATATAATTTTATGTGCATTGAATACATACACTGCCACCAGCACCCTCCTTCAAACCCAGGAGTTTTGCTCTTAAGCTTATCTTTTTCAAGTAATTCAGAAAAAAGCTGTTTTCCTCTTTTTAGAGTTTTGCTGTTGGCCATTTTATAGAATGATTTGGGCTGGAAAGAACCTTAAAGCTCATCTCATACCACCCCCTGCCATGGGCAGGGACACCTTCCACTCTCCCAGGCTGCTCCAAGCCCTGTCCAGCCTGGCCTTGGGCACTTCCAGGGATCTCTGGGCACCCTGTGCCAGGGCCTCCCCATCCTCACAACCAAGAATTTCTTCCCAATATCTGATCCAGAGCTACTTTCTTTCATCACCCATGTCCTGGCACTCTATGTCCTTGTCACAAGTCCCTCTCCTTCCTTCTTGTTAGTTCCTTTATTTGACAGGAGTAAATCAGCCTTTCTTCAAGCTTAAGAATACAGAGAAGCTGAGGGAAGAAAGTTCTTTGCAAGAGTCAGGAGAAGCTTATGCTGAACATGCTGAAGTCACTGTTTATTTTGTTGTGTGTCATTTATCATTTTACAGCCAAATTCTAGAGACGCCAGCACGGCACTTCTCAGCTCTCCAGTAAATCTCCTACCCTGGGAGCCCTTCCACTGAAAGGCAGACAATTAGGATTTTCAGAGTGCTGCTAACTTGTTACAGTTGTTTACCAAATACTAAAGTTGTGTGCATTACAAGTGATAGATGTACTCTTCTTTTCATTCCGGTAACAAAAAGTTGTCTGCTTGGCAATAGTCAAGATTTTTCCATTTAATCTAACATGAATGGCAAAATCTATTCACTGAAGGAGGCTGGTGAAAGAGTTGCAAAGGACTGGTTTAGTGTCTAAAACAGAGCTGGGTTTGTTCAGTTTTTTTTGGTGGTTTTTTTTTTGTTTTTTTTTTTTTGTTTTTTTTTTTTTTTCAAAATCTCTTTTTTTTTTTCACTTTTGGGAGCATTAGTATACAATGTCCAGAAGTGATTTTCCAGATCCTTCTAAATATTTATCTCATCTTTGTTCCTAGATGTGGAAAAAACCTCAGCTGTCTGTTTTGTACAAGGCTTGGTGAACTGGGGTTGATGGTTTTACTCTTGTTCCATCCTTGTCCCCTTTTTTTGTCTTCATTAGAAGCCTGACTCTCTGTAGTGAGCACATAAAGGCTGGTTTGTCCCTTTAAACACAGGCACAGAGGGTTCAGTGTTGGGGGGGGTGTGTTCATAGGTAGTTTGCTGCTCCTAGTTGATTTTAAAAGGAAAAAAACCCAACAAATCAAAGTTGTATTTGTATGGGAGCAGTACAAGGGGAAGTTCTTAGGTGTGTCTGTCCTTCCAGCTCCTCCTGGTCTCCAGTTTTTATGCTCTGCTGCTTCTCCAATACCTGCCCCAAAGGTCCTTTTTGTTCTCTCCAGTGCCAAGATCTTTCCTAGCCTGGGTTTCACTCCCAGCCATGGGACTGTAGCTTAGCTAAGAACCTGTGCTGAAGAAGAGCAGCTCCAGAGCCCTGCTGGTTGCATATAAATACAGAATTTCATCATCCTGGACTGACTTCACGGTACAAATGTTCCTCCAAGCCACAACTCTCCTCCAAGTCCCTGCTTGCTGAAACCAGGTGTTAGGGAAAAACAAATGAAATCACTGCTGCTCTTTCTGAGTAACAAATGTGAGAGTTGGGCATTACCTTCTCCAGCCTTCTCCATCCCTGTGCACACGTTTCCACAGGTAATGCCCAAGCAGTGTGAAACTCCACAACTTTAATCCAGAATATAGGAAGCAGCATTTTCCATTTCCTCATACTCTCCTTTAGATGGATCCAGATGAGGCGTAACTGAAGTATTTAACTTTTTTAGATGAAAGGGGATTTTGCTGTAAATCAGATAACATTAGAAAAATCAGCCTATTGGGGACTGATCAGGATATTGTAGGAGTGCAGTAGTCCTGTGATCAATTGTCTCCCTGTCCCTATGTCTTGCAAATAAATACAAGAATAACTGCAAGCACCCGTTATTCTTCTATTGAAAGAAATGGAAATTGTGCTGGTTGAAATTCACAGATGTTTCATCCTTGAGGATTTATTACTTTTTTTCCCATCCTCTCTGATAATAACAGCAGAACTAATAAATGTTCTACTGCTGAAAAGATGATCTTTGAACACTGCATAAATCTGTTCTAGATGAGCCATTTATCCCAAACTCTGCATATCAAAAGAGACGAGAGCAGCCGTCTCTCACCTCCTGGAATCCCAGAATATTATCTCATCAGGATTTTGCTTCATGTGCTAGGCTTTTTGAATAGTCTGTTGAATCCAGACTGGCATGACTTTTACCAAATGGGATTTCCACTGCTAGCAGCCTTATAAGCTTGATTATATTCAATAATGTGCAGTCATTCTAAGTTATGAAAAATAACTTATTTATTCTCTTTCAAGGAGTAACTGGGTGACCTCTTACAGAGTGTTGGTGAGCAATGACAGCCACGCATGGACTGCTGTCAGAAACGAGTCTGGAGATGTGGTGAGTAGAAGGAAACGTGTTTTGTGAGGAAGAGCAGAGGTGGGAAAGCAAGGGCTGGCCACAGATTAGTCAGTGGCAGCGTCTCTCAGTGGTCCCATTGATTTGAAGAGCAATTCCCAAGGTACAGAATTGTCCAGGGGGCGTGGGGGCATTGCCATCCTCGAAGAGCAGTTCTGGCCTGGGCCACCATCATCCTTGACCTGAAAGTTGATTTTACACTTTTATTTCCAAAACCACTGAGAGAGAGTTGGTGTTGGGGAGGATGAAGTAGCTAGGCCCTGCAGAGATAATTTAATAGTAAAAGATTCTAAAACTATGAAACCCACAAGAGGAATAGAATTAAAAGCAAAGTTTGAACTGTAAGCATGGACAGGAAGAAGGTGATTAAGCAGCTGAAAGGCCTTGGCTGGGTGGGTCAGTGACACCCCTGCCAAGACAAAAGGATGAATGAAAGGCTGCACCTTCTCAGGTATCAGGGATAAGGTGGGTTTCACAGGTTTTGGTATGTAGAGTAGTATTGTAATGTTGTAGCTCCCATAGGCTGTATGTAGATTCTGTAGGTTTTGTATCTTAAGGTGATTGGTTAATGTTCATTAGCATATTCACGATAGAAGGGGTTAAAATGGAATGTAACAAGGAGCTCAGCCTCTTTGCGTGCCTTCCCTTGGACCCTCTTGGACTCTTTGCACTGGATCCCTGGACCCTTCCCCAGTCAGGCTGCCATCCCACGACCAATAAAGCACGTGTTCCAGAGATCCTGATCTTCAGGTCCTCTCTCTCGGGACTACCAAGCGTGTTTTCTAATATCTGAAGCAGTGACGTTGCCATTTCCCCCTGCTTGTCCTGCCCAGATTTTTGAAGGGAACAGCGAGAAGGAGATGCCGGTGCTGAACATGCTGCCGGTGCCGCTGGTGGCGCGTTACATCCGCATCAACCCCCGCTCCTGGTTCCAGGAGGGCAGCATCTGCATGAGGCTGGAAATCTTGGGGTGCCCCTTGCCAGGTAATGAGAGCCTTTGTTAATTAATGCTGGCCTGGCTGCCTGTGGCCAGACTCACTATAACTCTCATTTCCTTTGGGTATCTTTGCTTTTGGTATGATATTTATCTTTAGTTGTAGTCATGGTTCGTGCCTGTGATGTTTTGATTTCTCTGAAATGCTTTCCCAGGCACAATGCTGTGAAAAAGGGACATGTTTTTCTCACTGTATCCTGTGTTTTTGCATTCCTTTCCCTAGGAGGAACCTTGCTTGATGTCCCTCTGACTTGACCAATGTGGTCCAAGAAGTGTCTCTCTTCCACCCCTTGGGTGGGTTCTTTGTAAAATAATATAAAGGGAAGTCTCGGGCAATAAAGACAGATTGGAGTCATCTTCAGCCTTCTGAAACACGAGTCCATGTCCTAATTTTGTGTCCTATTGCGACATTTAGTGAGTAGGGTTGTGCAAAAAAGAAACAGAAATATCTGCCCAAGCCCACAGACAGTGTCAGGATAACTTTTGATATCAACCCATAGTATCTCCAAGTGCCTTTCTTAATAAAATAAGATTGCCTGGATGATATAACAAGATTTTCTTTGTTGTTTGGGCTTAAATGCAGTGCAATAAATCTTCCTGAGTGCAGGTGTACAATGGAGACAACAGGATAATGTACTGGGACTGGCACTTGCAGATGTCTCAAACTTCTAAGGCAAGAAATAACAATTATATAGCCTGAGTTTTAATTTATTTTTTTTTCACTATATAGGCCATAGGACTTCCCTGAAATATTTTGAAGGCAAATTGTGTTGCTGAGCTAGTACTTAGCTTGTAGGGAGGAAGGAGGGGAGTTTGGGCTGTAAGGAATTTCTAGGATATTTTAAGTGTTATTAAACCAGCATCATCCCTGGTAAATCAGAAGTGAGGGGAAATTGTCCTATGCTGTGCAAGGCCACTTGAAAAAAAAGAAACCCAAACCCATTCAATACTGTGAATTCTGCCAAAGCCATGATTCTGCCAGGCACATTGTGAATAGTCTTGTGGTGGATTTATGTCTTCATTTCTGTGTGTACATGTATATAAATATTTAAAAAAAACTCTTTTCCCAAATATTTTCTACTCATTCCACATCTCTTATTTTTTGTTGTTGTTGTTTTCTTTGATCTCAAATTCTGGCCCTATGGGGATTTTTTTTTTAGAGGTCTGTGAACAGTGTTTTAAAAAATATTAGAGCCAGAAAAAAACTGCCTTTCCAGAGCCTTTCATCACTGCTTTTACTGTTCCTGCCTCTGTTCAGATTTTGCTGCCTCCAGTTCCTCTGGTGATGTAGGGTCTTCACATGCCAAGTAGAAACAGCTTGATTTTTGTCCTTTAGATATTTAAATACTCAGGGAAACCCTCCCCCCCCCCCCAAAAAAAAAAAAAAAAAAAAAACCAAAAAAAACCACAAAAAAAAAAAAAAAAAAAAAAAAAACAAAAACAAAAAAACCCAACAAAAACCAAACAAACCAAAAAAACAAAAACCACAAGCAAAACTGTTTGGGGCATGGAAGGGATAATTCTCTGACAAAGAGAAGTGTGGGGCAAGCATTGTCATAAAATTTACTCTGTAGATGTGTTATCATGAAGCACTGAAATTTAGCAGCACACAGACAACTGCTGTCAGTGGGTAAAAAATACACCCTGGACTTGATGGCAGAGACCAAAGGTGCTCCTGAGCATCTGAATTGCCTTCCCTGTTTTCAGGAGGATTCTGATCACTTTTAGCTGTGGGTTTAGAACACTGCACCTCTGTGGGTTACTCGTTTCCCATTGTGATGGGCAATTCCACAGACAGTATTTCCCCTCAGCTCTTGAAAGGACTCTCAGAGAGCAGTGATTTATCCCAAATTCCTGTGTGGAACTGCTCTCTATAAACCAGGGTGTGAGGCTAAAGGAAAAGGAACTTTTCTTCAGCACCATGACTTTTTACTGGCAACAGGACACACACAGAGGTCTCCAGGGAATAACAGAGACAACACCCAAACTGTTTTGTAGGGAAATTTGTAGGGAAATTCCCATGATCCCTTTCTCTCCCCTAAAGCTGCATCCAAACAGGAAAAAGCAGAAAAGTCAGTGTTTGGAACGGTGATTTTTATTAAGTGCAGCAGATTTTTTACCCTGGATTCTTACTGGCTTTACACCCATCCAGGGCCAAATTCTGCTTTGGCAGTGTTGCCATTTGTTACCCTTCAGCTTCATGGGTCTGTGTCAGTGGGTGAAGCTGGGAACACATCTCCACTTTCAGCACTGTCCTGCTGAGTGCTCTTCCAGCTTTTCACAGATCTTGGATTCACATGGAAACAGCATCAGTGCATCCCCCTGGTAGTCATTTATTGAGTTAATTGCCCGCAGTGGCTGATTCAGTATATTCCTGAAAGAAAACACCAGAATCATTCATTGAGGAGCACAATGGGAATGGGGTGTGTTCATTCAAAATGTAATTGGACTGAAGAACTAATAGGTTTTGATAAGTGCTGACCCATCTTTTTTAGCTCAGAAAGAGCTGGCATTTCTTTCTCCTCGCTCATTTTGCTCGTCGCACGCGAGGCGCCCGGGACAAAGCTGTTCCTCAGCTTCCAGAGGTCTTTCCACGCACGTTTTCTTCCTATAGGGTGGGACTTTTTGCTTTTGCAGCTCCCTCTAAGTGGATTCCTCACCCTTTATTGGTGTCATTTTGCTCATTCTAAGTTAAATATCCGGATGGTTTGGCTGTGGGAGCAGTGACCTTGACACTGCTGCTCTAACGCTCTCTGTTGGCTGTGGGACTGGAAATCAAGGGCTCTTCTTTTCTGACAGGTTTGGTTTTTTGGTTTGGTTTTTTTGTTTGTTTGTTTGTGGGTTTTTTGGTTTTTTTTTGGTGGTTGTTGTTTTTTTTTTCATAAAAATGACCAATTTTCCCAAATTCACCCAAATCAGGAGGTGGAGCTCTGTTAGTTCACACCCCTCTAGCCTTTCCAAAGCCTGGGGCATAGGGAAATACCCCAACAACTAAAGGAAGGTGGAAGGAAAGAAACACATTCTTCATAACTCTGAAAATTTTTTTTCACTTTCAAAGAAGATTTTTCAACTCTTCTAGACTTGTAATTTTAGGGTTTATGCCTTTATTAATCCCTGAATATATTAAACCATTTGCCTTCAGTCTGTGCTCTGTATCAGCTTTCCATCAAGCAGGATCACAAGGGAGATTAATAAAGGAATAAGGGGAAAGGATAAAAGAAAAAGAAAAAACCTGAATAAGATTGATATTCTAGGAGAGGTTGTTAGCACTGTTGGAATGAGTTGGAAATGGTTAAATGGCAGCTGGAACCCATTCCTGTGGGTAGGGCTCTGTCCATAAAGTCTGCTGCATGTGGTAGATGCACTAAAAATTGGATAAATCATGATAAAACACTATTTGGACAACTGGAACAGAGAAGTTACTGCTTATCCAAGCAGTATTATATAAGGTAATTGTAATTTTATCAGTGAAATGCTTCTATCTTATCCATAACATACAGTTTTGTTGTATCTTAGGCTAGTTTGGACAAAAAAAACCCACTTTTCTCAATTGTTAGAGTAGCTCTAAAAAAAAATTTTAAAAAAAGAAATAAAAGCTGTGTTGTCCAACTATGTCAGTGCTATCTTTGGGCAACAGAAGGGATTTGCTGTTTCACCAGGAGAAAGACATTTATCCTTGGAGGAAAAATGCCAGAAAAATCCTACCTATAACAGCAATCAGAGCTGCCATGTCTCAAAAAAGGGCAAAAAGAGGACAAAAACCACACAAGCATTTAATTCCCTCTCCACTTTCCAAAAATGCTGGTATTTACATGGAGGGAGACTGACACTCACAATCTTTTGCAATTGCCTCAGAGGGTTGGATGTGCTTTCCTTGCCTTCTCTTTCTCAAACCTGAGGAAGGTCAAAACGAAATTGCATGTGATCAAAAGCACCCAGAGATTGGAGAGAGAAAATTAGTTGAGTTCTTCATGCATTTATTTATATTGTGGAGCATTCGAGGCAAGAGGCAATTATTTTAATGGAATAAATTTGTGATGAAATTTAATTTTTAATAGTTCTTATATAGGAAACTATCACTGGTACCATGATTGTGCCATTACTTTGAACCCAAGATAAAAAATGAACTTTAACAGCCCTGTAATGGAGTACTGTGTTTTGCAGTGGCTTCAGTCTTATTTTTACTGCTTCTCTCCTAGTGCCAGGCTACCTGATCAAGTCTAGAGTTGTGTTCATTTTTTGATAAAAATGTGACTTTCTTCAAGTATCTTTCATTAGAAATGGTCATGTAAACAGCAGTTCTAAATCCAGCATCTACTTCTGAGAGTAAAAGGAGAAAAGAGCCCGTTGATAGTTGAAAAATATTGTTTCATTGCTGATTTCATGTGTGATGTTAATGCTCATGAGCAATGCTCACAAGGCTGCCATGAAATACATCATGTGGAAAACAAACTTAGGATCACCTGATGTGGCTGCCAGCAGATTTATTTCAAGATTACACATGTGCTGTCTGTTAGATGTTCAATTTAGTGAAGACAAGTCAAATTCACTTAAATTACACGGAAAATAAAAAAAAAAAACCCAGTCATTAGCAAAATAGCACATTGGGGTTTTGAAGGCAGTCTAAAGAATTTCAACCAGAATATTTTTTTTTATCAAAAACTTCTCTGAATCCCTTGGATTGCCTTCACCATGGCCTACGTTTGGAGCACCACTTTGGAGAAGCTGAAACCCACTGGAAGAAGCATCAGGGTTCACTGGCTGAGGTGCTGTAGAGCTGTAAAAAGTGAAAAATCTCCTTTTTTTTTTCATTACTGCTGAGCAGTTGGTGCTTTTAATGGGCAGTTGTCAGAGCCTTCATGGTGCAAAGTAGTTGGGAATTAATCTGCTTGGAGTTCTGGGGTTCCCAGCACAGGAAGGACATGGAGCTGTTGGAGAACATCCAGAGAAGGCCTCAGAGATGCTCAGAGGGATGGAGCAGCTCTCCCATGAGGAAAGGCTGAGAGGATTGGGTTTGTTCAGCCTGGAGAGGAGAAGGTGTTCAGGTGATGTAATTGTGGCCTTCCAGTGCCTGAGGGCAGCCACAAAAAAGATGGACAAGGGCTTTGGACAATGGTCTGGAGTGTCAGGACAAGGGAATGGCTCACTGCTGACAGAGGGCAGGAATGGATGGGATTTTGGGCAGGAATTGTTCCCTGGGAGGGTGGGCAGGCCCTGGCACAGGGTGCCCAGAGCAGCTGTGGCTGCCCCTGGATCCCTGGCAGTGCCCAAGGCCAGGCTGGATGGGGCTGGGAGCAGCCTGGGACAGTGGGAGGTGTCCCTGCCATGGCTGGGGTGGCACTGGGTGGGATTTAAGGCCCCTTCCAAACCAGGCCATTCTGTGGCCCTATGAATCCATGATTTAACAGCTTTAACCTCTTGTCCATCTTTACAGGGAATAGAAGGATGAAGGGAGCAAGGCGCCTCTACCAGCAAACTCCATTAACTCTACTGCTGATGCAAAGATAGATTAGTGGTAGAAAAAGCTAATATATCCCCCTGTATAAATGTGAGTGCCACAGTTTTTCAGGATCTTTTCTTCCTGGAAGAAAGAAGAGAGTTTTTCCATAATTTCTGTGAATAAATCAGTATGTTTCTGTTATAACTCTTCTGTGGTTTGAGTTCCTCAGTCTCCTATTCTCAGTTTTATTAAAAAAAAAAATAAAATTGCCAAAGTGGACTAATCCAGCTGTGCACAAGCCTTGTTTGCCTTTGCACATTTTAGCTTTTAATGTTCTCATCTGTATTCCTGCTGCAGCAGAAATCCAGAGATCCAAGCAGGCTACAGCAGAGCCTGGCAAAGTATGAGTGTTAATTCCCTAGGGAGCTGTCAAATTGAGCTCTGTTGTTGAGGAAGGGCCAGAGATACAATCATTCTCACTGCACAATTTTTTTAAGTTTCCACCAACTCTACAGCATTCACAGTCATTCCCATGATATTCGTGTTTGATGTATGGAAAAAGAGCCAGGCTTTGAAAGGAATGGGATTAAAGTATCAGGGGGAAAAAATCAGTTGCTGTATATTTTGGCTCGTGGTGATACAGAAAACCTTCAACATCCTGGCAGTTTTATGATGTTTATTTTTATATTTTTACAACGTGGGGATATTTTTTCAATTATGAAGATGTTCTGTGTGGCATTTAACACATTGTCTTTTTTTCAGAAGAAGTGTTTGGTTTTTTGGTTGTTTTTTTTTTTTTTTTTTTTTTTCATTTCTTATCCATCAGTATATTAATGAGGAATTTCTACAAATTAACATGGGTTTTGATGAGACAAGATATTCTTTTTGGACATTTTTCAGTCGTATTTGTAGAGCAGCCTTCAACTGACCTTCCAGCATCTCTGCTGTAGATTAGGAAATGGAAGTGGAGACAAGGATGGGTCATGTTACTGTGAAGCTTAATGAAACTTGCATGTTTCGTTTCATAAATACTTTAAATCGTGCAAAAGACCCCACAATTTTAGATTTTTATGGGAATGTTTAGTGGTTTTAATGCCAGAAATATGAAACTTAAAAATGTTATAAAGTATTTTGCAGTGTTGTGATTTTTCCATAATTTCATTAAGGATTTGTTGCTGTGGGATGGTAACTACATATTTTTGCTACTCAGAAGTGTTCTTTTCCCCCCCCAAAAAAAGTCACAGCTGACAGGTGATATTGTTTAAAACCATTTTTTTTTCTGTAGAGACAATGTCTTTTTGTGTTGCAATAAGACAGGATGATATTTAGACTTTTTCATATTTCACTTTTCCCCAAATAATTTTAAACCAATGAAGATGATTTTGTGTGAAGGGAAACAATTTTTCATTGAAGCCTGACAGCCACTGGCTTGACAAATGATTACTCAAAATTCCAGACATCCCAGATGTGGCAAGTTAAGGAATGTGTCTGATGTTTTCCAAATAGACTTGTTTGTCTCTGAAAATAAATCATAGTAGATTAGGCTAGGAGCACATTTATCAGGAACTTCAAAGCTGAGCCATAACAGTCTTGGCCTGTTTGTTGTTGTTTTTTTGTGGGTTTTTTTGTTTTTTTTTTTCCCCAGGTGAAGGGCCTGGGATGTCAGGGAGACAAAAGATTCTTTTCTAACCACATATCCTCCTTTGATATTGTTCAAAATGAACAAACTATAAATAATATCCATAAATAAGTGAATATGTAAATTTTTAAGTAACAAGCACCTCTGACTTCCACAGGAGCTCTTCTGGAAGATCATTAGGAGTGTTTAATGTGCACAGTTATTCTTTTCTATATTTTGCAAGCAGTGCATAGACTCGGAAAATACTCACCAAGAAAACTAAAATTCCTTGCAAGAGTAAATTAATCAAGTGGACACAAAACATTTACTGTGGCTTTACCCTCTAATTTGATTTTTCGTCCAATCTTTTATCTTGCATCTGACTCATCATTTCCCAGTGACTTCTCCCCTCCTCTGCAGCCTAAGGCTGCCCTTCTGCTTTTCTGTTGAAGTTTAGGTTTTTAGTGCAGAGGAGCTGTCTGGAAAGCTGATGCCTCCTTGCTTTTGTTTGGATCTGTATGAATTGATTTGTGCAGTGATCAGAAATATTTAATATTAGTTGTTTCTCTGAGTTTTGCTTTTGAAAACCTGTTTTAGGTACACACAGGACAGTGGAATTCAGTTTTCCACATTCCTTACATGCATTGTGCCAAAACACCTCTATATTTAAAATTCCTAAGCATGTGAAAACTCTTCTGTTTCTTTTCTCAGACCCAAACAATTATTACCACAGAAGAAATGAAATGACAACCACTGATAATCTGGACTTTAAGCACCACAACTACAAGGAGATGAGGCAGGTAGGCAAAGAGGCTGGTGTGTGATGGGGGGTGGATGGGTCCAGGCTTCTCAGCCCAGGGGAATCTGGATTCCACCTCTACAAAATATTATTAAACTCTGTCTACAGTATGTTTTTAAAGTATTTTCCTTGTTTTAATCTATTAGAAGAAGCAGTCCAATGAAGTCCCAGAGTACATAAACTAACTGGAAAGAGGTGACACTACATGACAGAGGAAGTATTTTCTTATAATGTGCCACTCTTTCTTCCATATGTATTTGAGAGGTGAATAACACAGTGGTTTCTCCTTCTAGGTTTGACTCTGATTTAGCCATCAGTTTTCTCATATATTTCAGTGGGTTTGGATAAGTAGAATAAACTCTAAAGTCCAGTTACATATTCACAGTTGTGAAAAATCAGCAAAAATTCACCAGAAAAAAAACCTCTGTTGGTATAATTTTAAATCTACCAGCCTTGTTAATCTTGTTCCTTTAGCTTCAAACAGCCAGCCTTGTTCTTGGCTTTGTTATTGTTTTTAATCTTGCTTCATATCAGCACAGACACAAGTGTGGGTTGTCCTGAAGAAATATTTCTGCCCACTTTCTCTTCAAATATAAAGATAATATGTTTGGACTTGATGTGTGTGATTCACTTGCTGTGTGCTGGGTTTTCAGTGTATTTATACTGCATGAATCACCACTGGGTTTTATTGAGCAATTGTGTACTGAGTCACACGTTTATTTTGGTAGAGATTTCATGGCCTATATTTCTTAGCACAAAGATTAGACGAGTAGGAACTCAATTGGCATAATTACTGTCAGGAACAATAAAATAAAATGTATTTATGTTGTCATTGCAGAAAGACAGGTTGGTCAGGTTAGAAATATCTTGGGGGAAAAACCACAGCTTTAAACCAGAATGTTTTTGCGCTCTTCATACAAATGGAAAATCTGTGACTGTGGTTGGGAATTGTGAACTGTGTGCTCTCCCAATTTCTGTTTTCTTCTGTGTCAAAATAGTTAACTTTTCTGGAGTTCATTGGATTTTAATTGCTGGTGGGCAGAATATTGTGGGTTGCATTGCAACAAGTCATATATTCCCAAAATATTCTCAAAAATTCAGTGCAAGATGGAATAATAACTGCCAGAGTCAACTTCTTATTAAAAACAAACAAACAACAACAATCAAAATCATCCCCAACCCCCAAATATACATTATTGTCATTTTCTCATAGCTACAGTACCAACCACCTTAGAAAAATGCTGTTCATTGAAGTGATTTATTATCAACACTGAAGGAGGAGGAGATGGTGTTTCTGGGCCATGTTTTGGAATCATTACATCACATTGCAATAAGTCAAGCATTTGTGAGAGGGAGGGATTTTCTCAGTGTCAGGTAGTTTTAATACAACTCTCTGGTTAGGAAGATGAAATTTACTGCTCCAGTTTTCTCCTTGTAAAAGAGCATTCAATATCCTTCCTCCAATCCTTGGGAATGCTCGCTGTATCTTGTGTGCAGGGTTGTTTTATAGCCCAAAATATTTATTACGTATTCATTTCTATGTATGTGTTTGTATATATTCATGTGGTGCAGGAAGCTGTTACATGTTTGATGTGAATGTTTGAGTACAACCTTGTCTTTGAAACCCAGATCATAGGCGAAATATTATGCCATTTGTAGGAAATGGGAATGATAAGATAAAATATGAAATATGTTCATTTTCAGCATTGTATTTCCATTAACTGAGTTGCATTACCTGTTAACAAAAGAGTCACAGTAAATGTTACTGCAAAGGCTCTAATGCAGGGAAAGTTCTTTGACTCAGAAAGTCATCACAGGTTTGCAATTAAAGAAATGATGGGGAGCTTACTGAGGCCAATACAAATATTTCCACTGAATACTTTGAACTTGGTTCTGGGCTTTTTTCTCACTATTAATGAGCATTTCCATACTTCCAACCACTTCTCTAAATTGATGTTCCTGGTATGCTACGAGCACTGCAGTGCCAGGCACGTCAGGAAAGTTTCTGCACATGGAAGGTTCAGAGTCAGGAAGTTTCTCTGCTGGGTTTCTGTCTTGTTTTGGGAAGACAGGTATCTGCTAGGGAAAGCTTGAGCTCCCCTTGGAATGGAGAATGTAAACCTCCTCCCTCCAAATTACTAGGAATAACAGTTTTTTTACTAGGAATATTAAAAATACAAATGTAGTAGTACAAGAAACAAGCAAGCAAACAAAAATCCTGGAAAACCCTGACAGAGTCAGAAGTACGACCTGACACCCTGTTGGTCAGGGTGTTGGAAGCAGTCCAAATAAATCCTCCTGGAGTGGCAGATGTGGTTCTGTTGGGGTAGAGATGATCCTCTAGAGAGGGTCCAGTGGTGGTGAGATGGGTCCTGTCCTCCTCCAGGAATCCAGTGGAAAACCAGGATACCTGGTGTTCCTGGGCCTCAGTTTTTATCCAGGTAGGAATGGTTGGCTCGCCCCACTGGGTGGAGCATCTCCCAATGGAATGATGTAATGTTTTCAGCCATGCAGTGAGCCTTAATGGCCCATTAGCAGCAGATATCCCCTGGAGGGAGGATGGGTTGTGGGAGAGATAAGAGCACTGCCCCACCTGGTTTAACAGCTGGCCCATTATCAGAAGGCACCCACCTCCTTCCCCCTGGAGTTACGAGGAATGGGTTATACAAGAGATAAAGAAAACATCTCCCCAACTGGTTTCAACAGATGGAAAAATAAACATTTTTTGGTTACATAACCCATGGCAGTTTCAGAGGCAGCTCTGAGACAACAGGCTCACAGTCCCTATTTCTCAGCTTGTGGAGCTGTATGGATGCAGGGAAACATCAGCCAGCTCAGTTTCCTTCAATTTGAAGAAGGTGTGAGGAGAGAAATTAGTAAACACAGGTCTGAGTCAGTAACATTATTTATACAATATGGTTTTAGCCTTTTGCTAAAATAGAACTGCTGTTAATGCAATATCTCTACTTGCTGGCAGAGTGAAAAAAATAATATTTCTATTGGAGAAAACGTGGCAACCTGCAAAATAAATGCATTTCTGTGCACTGAAACCCTGGGTCACCTCAAGTGCCTTACCTATAGTACCTCACAGAGTGGGGTTGTTCTAATTGCTCTCCATTATTGTAATTACTCTCCATGGCATAATGTTTTAAAAATGAGATAGCAGTGCTATAAATTCATGAACTAATCATAAAGCTTTTACATTTAAGAAGTAATCAGAGAAGCAAATTAAGAGTTTATGCCGCTTCCAATTTAGAATGAACCAATTCATAGTGGATCTATTTTGATGCTGCATTGTCTAAATATGGTGGTTTTTTCTCTTTTTTTTTGTTGGCAGTTGATGAAAACTGTGAATAAAATGTGCCCAAATATCACAAGAATTTACAATATTGGAAAAAGCAACCAAGGACTGAAGCTGTATGCTGTCGAGATTTCTGACAACCCAGGAGAACACGAAGTTGGTTAGGATTTTAATCTTAACTAAATCTGTTGAAGGGGTGTTGGGTTTTGGCTTTTTTCCCCCTCCTCTTTCTCTATATCTGCACTAATTATCACTGATGGAATTATATTCATGGCAGCAAAGATTTCAAATGTATGTGGGAGGAACCTCAGTGCTAATTTCTAAATTGGGAAGAGGAGGGTGAGCACAAATAGAGGACATTTTGAATGTGGGATCGAATTCTTTAACAATCATTCTTCACAGTAATAAAATAAAAGTGAATTTTAACACTGGGGGATGGATTTTAGTAGTGGCATTGATGTAGCTATGGATAGGAATTTACCTTTTTTATGTGGGGTGAATGCATTGCAAGCAGGGATGGTTCAAACCTCCAACTGATTTTTCACTCATGAGGTCTGGGGTTCAGTTTCCTACCATGATATAATTCTTCAGCATAGAAACTCATTCAATCTTTGGTCCTTCTCTCTGTGATACTGCCTGGGACAGCTGTTGGAATAAAGGAATTTTGTGCTTTGTTGTGTCCATGAATACCCTGATAACGTGGCTAAATTAGTTGCTAGGAAAATTCTTTTCTAGCTAAGTATTTTTCATGTGACTTTTAGACCTTCAAAACTGTTAAAATCTCTCTCTAACAAGCTGAAGTTGTGAGTATAATTATAGATATTTTTAATCAAAAATGGGTTTTAGAGGTTTTACAGTGACTTTAGGTATCACTAATACATAAGCCAGTTCTAAAATAGCAACAGAAAGCTATTTATTTCTCCAAAGAGATATTTTCACCTCTCATCTGTGCAGCTGAGACATTTCTCCAGCTCTCCTTAAGTGAAATATGTTGCTGATTGACATCGATGCCATTTGATAGAGATTTGATTTGCTGCTCTGACTACAACTCTGCTCTGTGGTTTTGTTGTTTTTTTTTCCACAGGGGAGCCAGAATTCCACTACATTGCAGGAGCTCATGGGAATGAAGTGCTTGGACGAGAGCTAATCCTTCTGCTAATGCAGTTCATGTGCCAGGAATACCTGGCTGGGAACCCACGCATTGTGCACCTCATCCAGGACACAAGAATCCACCTGCTGCCCTCAGTGAACCCTGATGGATATGACAAGGCCTACAAAGCGGTAATTAGGATTATGAACACATCAAGGAATTCTTTTCTTTCCAGTAGATGAATCAAAAAACCACTCCTCTCGTCATTATTTTCTTCAAAGATCACGTTTTGCAGGCGACCGAAATTTAAAAATGAAATGATGGGCACATCAAAGGAAGTGCAAAACCATCTTGGGAAAAAGCTGAAAGAAACAGGATTTGATGTGATGTTGGCTAACAGGAAAATGTACATGGGAAGGAGGGTCACAAAAGACTGCCAGAACAAACCATCCCGAGGTGTACAGAGCCTTGGGAACACCATTATGGAAAATGGAAAATTCATGCAGTCTATTTCTCACGAGAAACCAAGCTCAGCACGTGAAAATTTGCATTCCTCTGCAGCTGAAATATAATAGTGTGCCTTTAAGGAGAGCACAATGTGTTGGGCATCGTAATAATTCACTCTGGATGAAGACAGACAACCAGGAAAAATTGTAGAGGCTGGTCAAATGCACTGGAAAATCTTCCAGAGCAGTCTGCAGAAGAGTGGAACAGGAAAGTCAAAATCGCAGCCATGGGAGGAAATGTGTGCTGTCTCCATTGAGTAATATATTTTGGCTAGGCTCAAGTAAATTTTCATGGGTTTTCCTTCACCTCAGTCAAGATTTCATACAAAATTTTAAAAAGGTGCCAATTATTTAATTCAGTTAATGAAATAATTAATCCTCCATTTCTCTGTATAGAATCACCTCTGACACTTTCCCAAGCATGCTTCAGGGGCTCACAGGTTGTCGTATTCTGAATGAGCATTAGTTTTTATTTTCTTTCTTTTTTTTTTTTTTTTTTTTTTTAATCTAAGGGTTCAGAATTGGGGGGCTGGTCTTTAGGACGATGGACTCAGGACGGCATTGACATCAACAATAACTTCCCTGACTTAAACTCTCTGCTGTGGGAGTCAGAAGATCAAAAGAAGAGCAAAAGAAAAGTTCCAAACCATCACATCCCGATCCCTGACTGGTACCTGTCTGAAAATGCCACTGTGAGTAAGGCCAGGAGAGGGGACACAAAGGCTGGGATGTGCTGGGAGAGCGAGACTTGCATTTCTCAATAAATGAATAACCTGGGAGTAAAATTCCAGACCTGATCTAAGTCAATAATTCCCTTTATGACAGTGGAAATAAAAAGCACCACAAAAGGACCATTCCCCGCCACCCCCCAGGATTTAGAGGCAGGTCTTGAGGGAGAAACTCTTTCCTAGAGGATTTTCTTTTTCCTCAGCTATTGCAAGAAGCTGGAGGACTCAATACCCAACTTTTAGGGAGCAAGGTAGACAAGGAGAAGCACAGCATGAGCTCAGCCATGTGGATCAGGCTTCTCCCAAGTTCTGTGGCATAGATGAGCTCTTTGAAAACTTACTCACAGATTTGCCCTGGGATTTCCTTGCTTGCTCTTACTTGAAATATATTCTTATCTCAAACAACGCAGCAACAGATCTGGTATGTGCAAACACAGTGCTGTGGCTTATGTTACAGTCGTTTATTAGATCACAGTGCCAGAAAATTAACTTATTTTGGCCTGACCTTTTAAATATAATGGCAGCT
Organism: Phylloscopus trochilus trochilus; assembly: GCA_016584745.2. Classification (NCBI taxonomy): domain Eukaryota; kingdom Metazoa; phylum Chordata; class Aves; order Passeriformes; family Phylloscopidae; genus Phylloscopus; species Phylloscopus trochilus. The sequence continues at coordinate 4,060,588 of WQNJ02000014.1, forward strand.
ATTAACAGCAGCTTCACTGTGGCAGTTCTTAGTACTTCAGAATCAAACAGTCATGGAATAGTTACAGTTTAAAGGGGCCTCTGGAGATCAGTCCAACCCCCTGCCAAGGCAGGGTCACCTGGAGCAGGGGACAAAGGAACACATCCAGGTGGGTTTGGAATGTTTCCAGAGAGGGAGACTCCATGACCTCCCCATCCAGCTGTTCCAGTGCTCTGCCACCCTGGATGGAAAAGTTCATCCTCATGTTGACGTGAAACTTCCTGTGTTTTAATTTATGGTCATTATTTCTATGTTTAAAATCCCTTCTTTTGGAAACAAAAAGAGGAGGAGCAGTGTCACCATCTGACATCTCTGTCAGTTCCTGCTCTTGTCCTCACTCGGCATAGGTGTTCCTATTCCATAAATTACTGACATGAAGGTTTTGTTAGTTCTTAAGGGATGTCTGTGACTTCTCAAGCACCATAATTTAAAGAAGCCCTTCTCCTGACCCACATCCCTTCTGCTGGCTCCTCATGCTCAGGAACTCCCTTTGAAACAGCACCCTCAGATTCCCAGGCTGAATCAGAGCTGCCGTCCCTTTTTCTCCCAGGTGGCGGTGGAGACACGGGCAATCATCGCCTGGATGGAAAAAATCCCATTCGTGCTGGGTGGCAACTTGCAGGGGGGAGAGCTGGTGGTGGCCTATCCCTACGACATGGTGAGATCCATGTGGAAAACCCAGGATTACACGCCCACCCCGGACGACCACGTCTTCCGCTGGCTGGCCTATTCCTACGCCTCCACACACCGGCTGATGACGGATGCCAGGAGGAGAGCCTGCCACACTGAGGACTTCCAGAAGGAGGATGGCACCGTCAACGGAGCCTCCTGGCACACCGTGGCTGGAAGTAAGTGGTAGAAGCGATGCCTGAAGTTTTAGCTTTTCGTGTTTTCCACATTCTGCATTAGTGTATGACTTGTGGAGGCCCAGGGGCCTGCTGAGGAGGTGTGGGGGTCTGCCTGATTGAGAAGCAGGGTTGGCAGGACTTCACCCCTGGTAGGCCTTGGTTTCAAGCCCTAAGAAACATTCATTTAAGACAGGCTGAGCCCGAGATCTCCTCCCAAGATCCTTTGGAGTTATTATGTTAACTAGTCCAAGTTCTTCTCCTCTATGGGTTACTTGTGTTCCATGTATGGTATTGTTTCTAGAATGATCCATCCCCATGATTGTATATTGTTACTTCTCCCTGTGTCTCATCTTTGGAGTTTGCCCCTATACTGTATTCGTCTTCTGGACATCGTCCCTATTTTTATTTCTCATTAAATTAAATTATTTTGGGGGGGAGCACTCCATTGTTCCTGCTCCTTTTTTCTTACTTGGTGCTGCATTCACTCTGAAGTCAGGAGACTCAAAGATTTGTTACAGCCACCCTCATTGCAACAATAACTTTGAACTTCATATAAAGTGTTAGCAAGTTCTCCTCACAGCTCAGTCAGACAAAACAATCCTTTTCCAGCCCAAGGACAACACTGCAGCTTCAGGCCCAAAAAGTGCAAACAACAGCAAACTGAGGAGAGCAAACCCCAGGATGGGACTTCATAACCTGAAGCTGTAATTGGATAATTACCCAAATATGTAAATGGACCAAAACTTATAAAAGTGTGAAAACTTGTGACTTGCTGTCCATCTTGGGTGGAGCCATGACTGGGCTCTTATACTGCCCAAGGTGTATCCTTTGAAAGCCTTTTAATAAATACCTACTTTATTCCTTTAACACTGTCTAGCCTCTGTTCTAGGTAGCCTCTCAAGGCATCAGAAACTCCAATTATTGTTACCTTGCTAATTAGGGTAAGGCCATCACTGCCTGGTGTAGGTTGCAGCAGCAGTTGTGGTACAATGTGTGTTCTAACAGGAATATTTCCAGATGTTATTAATGTCGTTAATACCCAGTGACTGTGTCTTTTACAACCAAGTTTTCCAAAAGTGCACATGCAGAACATTAGCTTTAAGAACTCTTTGCACTCAAGGCAGTTTTCCAGGAAGAAAGCAACCCAGTCCAAACCCCCACACAAGGTGACAAGAAGAAAACTGCTGCCAAGCACCACAACCAGTGTCAGAGCTGAAGCAGTGGCTTCAGGGAGAGATTCCAGTGGCTCTCAGATAAGGAAATCCTGATTCCAGCCTCCTGCAGGCTGAACTCAGCTTCAGACCAGCCCCTGCTCACATTCACATTCAGAGCTGTAATGAAATGCCATAAAAAGCTACTGTCTGCCTGCTGCTGTCCTACTTCTAAAACACCTGGATGTCCTTACACTTAAATTTTGCATGGACTCCACAGGCATTCCTGCTGCCAGGATAAATCACAGCCTGGATCAATCTCCACACACCCAAGCCTGTCACCCTGTTAAGGAGCACAGAGGGGAAGCCATGGACAAACCCTGGATTTTCAGGAAAGCCCAATTAGAAGCCCGTTTTTAACAGCATTAGGCACGTTTGCCTCTCTGGATGTGCACTTGGAACAGACTGGGAATCAGACACTGCTGATTCATCACAGTTCTGCTCAAAATCCTCATGTTTTTCTAAGTGCATCAGTCAAACAATGTATTCCCTGAAATTAGGAAATGAGACAGGCATCTGCCTCCAGTGGGCTGACAACAGGAATAGCAATAAAGGCAAAGAGATGCAGGGCAGTCTCTGAAACCCAGGCTCGTGTTTGGAACTTGCAGGTACTTCCACTGCATAACATTTCAGGATTTTGGGCATGGCTTTTAGGGCTTTTATGTTGGGCCGTGTGGAGTTAGTGCTGGCCAGCCTTAAAAGGCTACAGTGGAGAATTAGCTTTCCAAATATTTTTTCAGGAGGTTAAAAAGTGTTGGGTAAATCTGGGGGGGAACCTTGAACTCTTTGGTCTGACAGTACATTCCTGAGCATTTCTGCAAATTCTAAAGCATACTCTGAGAGCTAACTTGACCACTTAATTATCTAATTTATGAATTTAATTCTCCTAAGTGCTACAAGAAACATCATTATAAATTGATCCAGAAAAGATGACATTGGTCTTGTCAGTAACAGCTGTCACACTGCTAAGTAAAGTTGGACAATATAGATGCTGAATATTACCCTGATTTCCTAGGACCAATTGCATTTTGGATCTGTTTCATCTCATTTGTTTTATTTCTTGATGATGTTTTAATTGTGATTTATGTGCTGCTCTGTTACATTATGGTAAGACCTCCAACAAAATGCTTGCAGAAGCTCTCCCACCCATCCTTTTGTGTGGCTGGCATCTCCTCATTGTACCACGCTTGAAACTGCCCGTCCCCTCTCTCCTCATCCATCTGCTTCCTTGCAGTGGTCCTGCACAGAAACCTCTCACTGCTCATGCCATGGGAAAATTTAGATGGGATTTTTCTAATTTCATTTCAGTCCCTGGAGAAGCATGTGCACCACAGATACTCAACACTTCCTCATGCCTTTAAAACCCAGCCATGATATTTCCTGCTCGTTATTTTGACTGCAGTGAATGCAAGTTCTTCAGCAATTTTACATATAAAGTTTCTGCACTGGGTGAACTACACAGAGGCAAAAAAAAGGAGATTGATTTAATTTTATTTCCTGTGTTTTTGAGGCTGGATTTGCATGTTCAGGCTCTAGGAAAGAGTTGCTCTTAGCAACACAAAGCCATTTTCTTAAATACATGTATTAAAACTGAGCAATTACTGTGTATGGCAAAAACATTTCACAGCAGATTAATCAGGATGTTATACAGTATGTGAGGGGAAAATAATTGTGACTGTTTCTCAAGTGGAGGGGAAGCACATTCATGCAGAGTAGCATATGCCACTGGCTGATGTTTAGGTTTTCCCCATCAACAAAAGTGAAAAGTTTAACATCTGTATTATATAATCCTCCTGCTCTGCTTCCAGAAGGCACTGAGGGCTCATTAAATACTTGACTACTGCTCTGTGGTAATTGGGCAGGAACAGGGATTTTGGTTTAACTCCTCTTGGTCAGAAGCACTTGGTGATTGCAACTCCTGCTAATCTTTGCCATTTAAAACATAACAATTAATGACCATCAAGAAACATATTTTAAAATATTTTCTGATTAGAAATGCAGGTGGAACAAGAAATGAAGCTCACAGAATTTCTTCCTCTAGTGTTCATGTTCTGTATCTCATTATCTCTGTGAGAGTGGAGAACTAATAAGCAGGGAAAATAATGGTGAGAAAGAGGAGAGGAACCTGGAGAATGGAAATGTTGGAGCTCTGTATGTAAAGACAGTCCTCCTTAGTGCTCCAGGCCTTTGCAAAGGTTACAGTGGTCTCTGTAATGCAGAATTAAACTGCAGCTCCTCAGAGACTGGAGGCACTGAGCTTGATTAGGACATATTTCTGAGGGAAATCCCTATTGCAGAGCAAAAGTGAAGCTCCCTGTCTTCTGCAACCCTGTGATAGGGGGAAAAAAGACCCTTTCATTCCTTACAAACTACAGACACCATATGTAACAAAAAATAATTATTGCTACCTTGATTTTTCTGGCTTTTCTATCAGTTGGATTACTCAGGGAGGAGAGCAGACTGAGAAACTGTTTCAGCAACTGCTCTGATAAATCACTTTTACGTAACAACCCCTGTGAGCACATTGCCCTGTGCATTCAGGGTTCTATCAGTTGGGTAAAGAGCTGCACCTCCCTGCCAGCCAACACAGACAATTCCAGTTCTACCCAGGGCATTCACAAGGAGGAGCTGCTCTGTGGGCAATGTCCAGGATTAGGGATGCTTAGTGCTTTCTTAAAAGCAAAGCACAATTTGTTGTCGTAGAGAGAGACCTTTCTCCTGGTTGTGTCCCCATCTTCTCCATCAATAGAATTCCAGAATGGTTTGGATTGGAAGGGACCTTAAAGCCCATCGAGTTCCCACCCCTGCTTGGAGCAACTTTCCTCTATCCCATGTTGCTCCAAGCCCTGTCCAACCTGGCCTTGAGCACTCTGGTGCTTTGTTACAGAACATCTGGCCTTTCTAAAAACGTTTTGCCCTTCCAATTCTGCAGGCTAGGCCAGCTGGATGAATACCCAACTTGTGTTTGTAGAAGTTACATTAATTCGCATAGAAACTCAGCTCTGACCAATAGATTGAAAAGGGTATGAAGTTGTTGCCTTTTTCCTCAATATTGACAGGCATCAATGACTTCAGCTACCTGCACACCAACTGCTTTGAGCTCTCCATCTATGTTGGCTGTGACAAGTATCCCCACGAGAGCGAGCTGCCGGAGGAGTGGGAAAACAACCGCGAGTCCCTGATTGTTTTTATGGAACAGGTATTCACCAGGAGCAGAGCTCCTTCCAGGCTGAGAGATTTGAGTTCCTACTCTGTTTCTTGCATGGATAATTATGTGGTCATGGGTGTTTTTGATAGTTGTATCACTTCAGCCAGGCTGGCTTGATTTCAGGGACTACAATAAAGAAGCTTCTGAAAATTTGATGTGGGTGCTGGAAAGGGCTGCTAGAAAAAGACCCCAGTACTGTGTCTGTTGCTTCATCTGTTCTTTTTATCTGTCTCTTGAATATGATGCCTCAGAAATCCTAACAAAATTCACAAGTTAATGCCTGAAGGGCTGCTACAGGGTTAACAATGGTATTCCACAATGTTGTGAGCCATAAAGCAGGAATATAAAAATATAATTCACTTATGGAATTAATGATTCATTGTAAACTCCTGGGAATACTATTGTTCATTGCTGTGTAATGTTTACTTGCTTTTTTTGATTCTCTTCACAGGTCCATCGTGGCATCAAAGGTATTGTGAAAGATGTGCATGGAAAGGGAATCCCAAATGCTGTTATTTCAGTGGAAGGTGTTAACCATGACATTCGCACAGGTAAAAAAAAAAACAACCAACCAAAAACAAACAATAAAAATACAAAACATCAGTGCAAAAGAAAAGATTTGTGGTTTAAAAACAAACCCACTCAACCACGTTCCCAAGTACCACATCCACATGTTTTTTTGAACACTAATTTTATGTATTTTTACCTCTTAACTGGTGTTCTGTGTTCTTCTTTTGCTGCCACTTCCATGTGCTTTGCCACTGAGGTACAGAGAGACAGATTTGGGCACATAAACTGATTTCAGGCTATGGAATATCACAGAGCTTGGTGACTTCCAAATCTTGAATGTTTGCCACAAGAGGTGATCTGAGCCAGTAATGAATCTTGGAATATCTAACTTAGTTTATGATTAATTTCAGTGCTACTGTGGCTCCATTGTAAAAGAAAGAATTGAATGACAGATACTTAATTAGGCAGTAATGATTCTGCCTTAAATATTTCAAAATGGGACCACTGGGAAATGACAGTGGGAACTAAAGTAATCAGCTGTTTTTTCTTGTCTTGGAAGCCTTGGCAGTGCTGAAAGTCTGCCATAAAGTGTGGGTTGTATTACTCTGTTAACAAAATTAATGTATTGCTCTGAGTTAATGCAATATGTGATTAATCTCCAGCTCTCTGTACTCTGGATTGTCATGTGGAAAAAAAAATTGAAGTGCAATAAATGTGCAAGATCCCAAAATCCACGTTGTAACACTCAGGGAACCTTACAGCTATTTACATCTTGACTTATTGCTGAGCCTCTATGGCTCAAGGCCATCTGCAGTTGTTAGTAAAAATAAAAGTACTTATTTCATTCCCTTTAATTTTTCTTTTTAATGAGACGTTTAAGCTCACACTCTGGAATCACTGTGGAGATGGGAACATAAAAGTTCTATCTTGTTTCGTATTATCCAGGTAACAATACACGTCTCATTAGTCCCTGAAACTGGAGGATTTATGCTGGAGCCAAAAAGCTAAAATGACATGTATAACTCCAGGGAAAGAAGGCAAATTGTCAGCAGTCTTCTTTCATTTATACCTTTTAAAATGAAAAATGTGTCCATTTAAACCTCTGAGTTGCCTTGATGTAAAAATAGGCCAAGCAGGAGAAGACTTATGGCCACTATCTCTGTTCACATAAGTTTTGTTTCAAGTGAGCTGAGCTCTGCTGTTTCACTGATACATTAACGTGGTCAGCTGCCCCGTGGAGCCAGACAAAAGTTGCCTGTAAAAGCCCTCTAATAACATTTAAAGGTTTGAGAAAATTCCTTTGCTTCTTCCTGTGGACTGAAATAAAAGCACATTGGTTTGGCTTTCTCCTGGATACAGTGTCCCTGATGGAAGGAGGGGGATGCTGACATTCAGCTAACACCATTAATGGGCTAATTGGAGGCATTGATTCCAAGAGCAAGAACTTTGTGGGAAATTATTCCATTTTCTCTCGATGCAGATGTAGCTGTTGATAAAGTCTGAGTGATTTCATGTTGCTACAGTCAGATATGGGCTGGACTCTATGAGGAAACCTCTGGAAAAAGAGTTCAGTTGGGTGAACAAATTCACCTTTTTCCCCCCACGGTGCCAAGGCAGCTTTGGGGGTTGCTTCCTGTAATTTGGGAAATGACAAACTAAATATTGATGGAGAAATGTGCAGTTTCTTCCTGGTGAAACACTTCTGGGTCACAACCAAACACAAACAAAGGCAGCTGTTTCTGTGAGGTTTTTGAACCAAACCGTAATTAATTTAATTTTACAAAGCGTCCAGAGAAATTTTTATGAATATTTTGGTAAGTTTGCTGTGATTTCAGTATACTTTATGTACCAAACCCCAAGGATTTTGAAGTAGCATTTAGTAATATTTATTGTATTAAATATATTTATATATCAAATATTTATTTAATTAGTCTAGTCTAAGCATAATTCTGGTATTACAACTCTCCTGCCTCATTCCTGGCTGCCTGGTCCATACAGAAAAGTTGAGTTTGTTACATGCTTTGGTTGTGCAACCTGGAGAATTTTTTGTTGGTAAAAAGAAATTAGTAAGATTTTTATAATGTATTTAAATCAGTGCAGTTTGGTACATTTAAACATGAAAATTGCTTTTGCACTTTTACAATCACTTAATTGTAACTAAGGTCTGTCCTATCAGGCCCAAAGGACATTTCTCTTAATTGCAGAATTTATGGAGCAATCTGACATATTGAATTCATAGCAATGCTATCTTTGTCCTTTAATGCATTGTTATTTTATCTAAGCAGACATGGCAATCCTTTTCCAGCCCCAGTAGGTGGATATGGATGCAGTCTGCCTCCAGCCTGCTCCCACTGGAACCTATTATTTCAGCAAACCTATTATTTACTAAATTTATCTGTGTTTTTAATTGTGTTTCTTTTTGCCATCTGTTCTGAATTTTATTTTTTTTTTACCTACTGGATTTAATCTGATTTTCAAAAAACCCCAACCCTTTAGCCTGGTATTAAATTCTGGGCACTGACAGCTGACAGAAATACTCCTGTCTGCTTGCTTCAAAATGGAAAGGAGGGAAAGTGCATCCTGCTGAAGGCTTAATACCCAGCTTTGCCATAAATTCCCAGTGGGGTGTGAATGTGTAGGTTTATTCCTGGCCCTATGTGGGGTTGTGATGAACTGACTGTTAAATGTGTCAGAAAAATGTGGGTCAGGTTTGCAGTCCTGGGGCTAAAGCCAGGCTGGGAGCAGGGATGTGATCACAGCCACACATGGGGGGATCCAGAGCCCTTTGCCTGCCCTGTGGTATTGCCAGAGCATTTACAGCTGGAAATGAGCCCCTGGGGATAAATACGAGGAGTTTGGGCAGATTTATGGTTTGGCCTTTTATTCAGCTGCCAGCAGACCCAGCGGTGAGGGAGAGCTGAATAAAGAGCCTCTCTTAGAGCCTTTCCTAAAAACGCCCAAGTCATGAGAAACAGAGAATTTGGACCTTATTATCATCCCAAATGTGATCAGATTGACTTAAACCCCCCCTGATCATGTTGGGATGTAAGAATGGACCTGATCAGGTACAGTCCTGGCACACTCAGAGGCTGCATTATCAGGGTAGAGTTAATATTGCCATTTGTTAACACTTGCTGTTTGCAAACACATTTTTTTTTATTTTACCAAACCCTACATTAAAACGCTCCCTCTTTAAACAGAGGCTGACCAGCCTGATCCTTCCCCAAATGTAATATTTTTATGCAAATCATCTTCAGTTTTTGCTACACTCTGCACTGCCAGTGAGCTGAGGCTGGTGTTAGTTAGTAAGGCTGTCAGGTCTCATCAGTGCTAAAAAACCCCAACCCCTCCTCATGCAGGAGATGTTCCATTTCTATTTTTACATGGAATTGCATATTTGAATATATACTTTTATTCACAGGGAGTTTCTCCAGGACAGAGTGCAAAACTAATTTTAGGTAATAGTTTTTCCCCCTTTTCAATTCACAGCTAAGAATACTCGGTGGTTAAAATCATATTTAAAAGAACCCTAAAATGGTCCTGATGCACATATGGGTACATAAAATGGGTATATTTGAGATCACTCATGGGGAAAAAGAAGAAATCAAAAACTCCTGATTCAATGAGGTGTTAAAATACATTTTTATGAGTAGTTTAGTTGATTACAGGAGCTTGGTTTGTGCATTTACATTTAACCAGGTGGTTTAAACGTCCCGGTGAATTTACTTCATAGGAAAATCAGTGTAATAAACCCCAGTGTAAGGCTTTATAGAAGGGAATATTTACTTACACCTCAAAGTGGGTTGATATTATGTATTCACACACTTTTCCTAATAAATAGCACCAAAATCTGTGTCCTGGCAGTCTGGCCAGGGCTGTGTGATGTGGATATTACACTGGGGCTCCTTTGGATCCCTCAGTTAGTTTGGGAAAGGTCTTTTCTACCCCATGGGAATCACCTGATTTTGTCTCAGGCCTTTTCCAACTGCCAAAAATCTACAGCTGGATTGTTGCCATTTTTCATCTTTTGAAGATATGGTTGAGGTGTGTTTTTCTCTAGGGTTGGCAGGATGAGGAGGGGTACCTGTGCTGGGGGCAGCCCCTTGGACACTCTCCTGGTGTGAGGATGGAGGATTCTACCTGTGGTGTCATCTTACCCATGGCCAAGGACTTCTCCTGGGGATGATGCAGGCCTGGGAGCTGGACTCCATGGTCCTTGTGGGTCCCTTCCAAATCAGCTTATCCCTTCTGTGTCCTCATTTAATGGACTCAGGTTGCCCCAGGAAAGGGTTAAATGCAATGTTAGGATAAATTTCCTCATGGAAAGTGTTTTCAAGGACTGGAACAGGCTGCCCAGGGATGTGGTGAAGTCCCCATCTTTGGAAGTGTTCAGAAAATCTCTGGGTATGGCACGTGAGGACATGGTTTAGTGGTGAACACGATGGTGATGGTTGGACTTCAGATGTTCCCCAACCTCAGTGATCCCATAACTTTATAAGTACCACTCTCAAGGAAAAAGAACCAAAGTCCTGAAAATCATCTTTTTTTTTTTACTATCAACACCTTAATGAAGGGATGGGACCAGTGTTGAGCTAAAAACGATTTATTACTCAGATAAACATCAGCCTCAAAGGCCGTGAGTCTTTAGGAAGTAGGCCACAGCTCAAAGTAGTCACAAGTTTCTTCGTTACAAGGCAATATATAACATTCTAATCCAATGGAAAGTTGCCACAGAGTTTATTTTGTTTTTCTGACCTATCACCTTTGCTTAATTTTGCTGCACTGCATATACTTCTATCCAATGGGCTACTACTACACGTACACACATAGGCTTCTATTATAGCATCTAAACTCTCAGCTTACTCTGTACAGTTACATTACTGCACTGTAAAACCCTTACTTACTTAAGGCATATTCTTACTTACAACTATGGAAACACAAGTTTGTAATTTCTCTGCTTAACATCTGTGCGCTTTTATTTTCACATCAATCCAAGCTTCTTCCAAGGCTGCAAATCAAACCTGTCGCACACAACGCAAAGAAATTACACTCACACGCTGAGATGTCCAAGGCAAAAAAGAAACAGTTTATTTATAAACTTCAACATTTATAGAATTTTAGCAGTTACCATGGGCTGGAGGAAGAAAATCTTCCTCTTTAACCACACTGGGCAACCCAACAGTCTCCCCCTTATGAGAGGAATGTAAACATGGTTATACCATTACAATAACAAGAAAAGTTGTTTATGTAAAATTGTGTCTGACTCCACTGCAAAAGGTAAATACAGAAGGCTAAAATAGACCTTTAGAAAAAACTACGTAAAGAGACAGAGGAGAACAGCAAAAACCCAGACAACACAAACCCTTCAGTGTCTGTGGAAGTTTCTATCTTTCCATTCTCCACATTTCTTTTCCCCCACCAGGAGCTGACGGGGATTACTGGCGCCTCCTCAACCCGGGCGAGTACGTGGTGGGCGTCAAGGCCGAGGGCTACACCGCCGCCACCAAGACCTGCGAGGTGGGCTACGACATGGGGGCCACCCGCTGCGACTTCACCATCTCCAAGACCAACCTGGCGAGGATCAAGGAGATCATGAGGAAGTTTGGGAAGCAGCCCCTGAGCCTGTCGGCGCGCCGGCTGCGGCAGCGGGCGCGGCGGTGGCAGCGGCGGTAGAGCTCGGCCCCCCCTGGCTCTGCTTCTCTCAGCCTGGCTGTAGTCGTAGTGAGAGTTACATAGCCCATCTCTTCATGCCTTTTTCTCTGCACGAGGCCTTTCTGTTAGTGGAGCTGGGTGGATGCTGGGGGGTGGGGTGTTCTCATTTTTGGTGGGGAAAAAAAAAAATATCGGAAATGAAGTTCGAGTCAAACCAAAAGGAGCCCCCGGTGGAGGGGAGAGACAGGGAGGATGGAGGAAGGTGTTTCGAGTTGAGGTGGAATGAAATGTTTTTGCTTGTTGGGTTGTTTAATCCTTTGTCAATCTGCTTTCTTTAAAATTGAAGAGAAAGGATGAAAAACAACAGTGGCAAAAAGGAGGTACTTGTAAAGGAGAAGTGTTCTGAATGAAAAGCTGAAAAATGTATCTGAAGTATAAAATCGGTATATTTTTGAAGCTCAAAAAAGTTTTGGCACTTTTTATGTTTTATTCTCATATGGGAGGAAATGTTGAGAGGCGACAGCTTCTGTTTAATGTGATTAAAACTTGTGTCAAAATTTCTCTCTTTCTCTGAAAGTTCCCCTTTTGATAAGCACTGTATTTTGGGGAAAAAGCCCACAGTGAATAACCCACCTCTGCTTTCCTGCTCAGGTTGTTTAGATTTAAGGATGCTTTGTGCTGCCAGAGTTTAATGCTAGGAGTGTTCTCTCCTCTGGCTTTTTAAGGCTGCAGTTTTTCTCCAAGAACTAAACCTGACAAAAAGGTTTTGGGATCAGGACCACTCCAGCCCTATGGCGTGGCAGTTCTTCCCTGATGTGGGAGACCGACCCAAACAAAGCTTTTCCTGAAGATATAGCCAGTTGTGTCATGTATGAGAGGAGAGGCTTAGTCACTGAGAGGTACTTAATTCACAAATCCACTGATGCCATCTTTTTTCTTAATTTTTGGCCTGACTTGAAGTGCCTTTTGTGCTCCTGCCCATCTCATGCCACTGTCTTTTTGTGACATGCAAGGGGTTCTGCGTTCCTCTGCAGGCCTGCTCATCTTGCTGCTGCTTTTCTGGCCTTGTGCCTCTTTGGGAGCAGGATTTGTGCTTTATTGTTGGCTTTTGAGTAATAAAATTGTACTGCAGGACAGGATAGAGGTTCAGGAAAGATGCAGAGCGTGTCTAGGAAAGAATCAGCACTGGGCAAAGTGCCAGCTGATGAAAACACAACTCTGCTTCATTAGCTTCAGTGTTATGACCTAAATTATACCTAAAAAAACAGGGTCAGCTGCATGATTTTAGCCAGTCTGTGGCTAAATAAACATCTCTCAACACACTTGGTAGCAGACTGCAGCATACTCTTCCAAATACAATTCTGTTTTAAACATTTTGGTTGCTATTTACAGTTTTTGCCAGTTTGATAGGATTCTTGGAAAAGGCATTCAGCAAAATATGATTGAAACTGAGGAGAAAATAAAGCATGAGTAAAAAGTTACTGTAAAAATACCATGTGCCATCTGTATTAATTATTTTTTTTATTGTCAAGGAATGTAGGAAATAAAAGGTAAAAGACTGCAGAATGAAAAACATAATTGTGAGCCCTTGCACAGTAAATAATCAGTCTTAAATTTCCTTAGGCAATTTCAGCTCATGCTAGTTCTGCAGATACCATTAAATAACAGCAAAGGCTCCAACAGAACAGAAGAGTGCACTTTTAATTCTCTGTGACAGAAATTATGGAACACCTCCAAGTCAGTATCACTTCAATTAAGTAATGGAAGTAAACAACTCATCCAATCATTCCATCATGTGAAATTATATTTTACTACTTTCACCCTCTTTACCACCCTTACAGCATCCTGTATGCCATAGGTATTTTTGTATAGCAAATGTAACTGCAGTTTGTCAAGAAGGGATATTTTTTTTCCCTTGAGAGGTGAGAAGGGATTAATGATGTCTTTGTGCAGGTAACAAAGTTAAATAATTTTGGAATATGGAGTAATGACAGGAGACAATTTGTTTGCAGTTAAATTCAACTTGTTCATTGGCATATGTAGATTTGATGACCATCATGATAGACCAAGAGCACACAAGATTTTTTGGGTTATGAATGGAGTTTTTTGGGTGGATTCTCTCTGGAGTCCTACGAAGTCATCTTGCAGGGTGGTTGGAATGCACTGGCAAAAGTGGAACAAAATAGCCAAATTTACCTGGGATTGAAGGTGGAAACCACTATTTTAGTCCTGGCAGATGGGGTCTTTCTACCTTGAGACAATGGTGTGAGAGTTTAACTTTACAGACCTTGATGTTCCTGTGCTTTGTTCTCAGAACTGAGGTTCTTTCTATGAGAAATTATTTTTCATTTGATAACCAGGAATGGATTTGATGGGGACTTCTTGGACATCTGTTAGCTGAGACTGGATGGACTGTGCTTGCTGAAGGCCTCAGGTGCTGGGGACAGTGGCTTTGGTGTTCTTTCCTGGCTGTCACTAGTGCTTACACGAGTTTGGGCACAGCAGAACTGGGACTAATGCAGGTGACCTTACTCCATTTTAGTCCAGGCATTCCTAAATAAATGGCCTAATAGCTGTCAAATGAACTTGTCTGTGCAATTATTTTTCTGATTGTCCAGCACTGGAAAACACTCCAGGCTCCAAGGAATTTTACCAGGAATATCAGATGTGTGAATATCTGGTGCTGAGATGTTTATGCCTGCCCTGGATGTAATGATACCAAACTGATGTGTGCCCTATTTACTGCTGTAGTTATGCACTTGGGAGTTAAAATGTTCCTTTCCTGTGAAATACACAGCCATTATTTAACCTTCAGACACATCCAAACCACAAACCAGTAAATCTGGATACTAATGTTTTCTGTTTATCTGCCTTTTCCCCCTCTTTAGAACAGGTAATTTTTTTTTCTAAAGTCTGTGCTTTAAATCTCTTTTCCTTTTAATGTTGTAGAAGAACAGGCAACCCTGCAGAGATGCCAAGAAGTAAAATTTGAGGGTGGATTCAGCCCTTTTGTAATTACAGATCCATTTGAACAGCTTGTAGCAGCTCTCTTATGTGAGAACTTTGCTAAATCTTGATCATCCCTGATACAAAAGAGAAAAATACAATCCCTTCCAAGTAATAAGAAATTGAGCTGCACAACCTCACCCACACAGGAAAGGTTAAACAAATGAAAGGTTAAAACAGGAGATATTCCACTCTGCTTAATAATACCAACCATCAGTCATCTGCTGCCATGCAGAGCCCTGACAATCATAAAACACAGTGGGAGCTGCCTGGCTTCTCCTTAACTATCCCTGTCAGGTTATCCAGCTGTTCATTTTTATTGGTTTAATTATCATCTGGGTTTTTTCTCAGCCAGCCTGATAACTACAAGTGCAGTAACCTCTCAAAGACAGCTCTCAGTACCTGCAAATCCCAGACTGCTATGGGTTGGAAGGATCTTAAAATCCATCTCATTCACCCCCTGCTATGGGCAGGGACACCTTCCACTATTCCAGGTTGCTCCAAGCCCTGTCCAACCTGGCCTTGGACACTCCCAGGGATGGGTGGATCAGGTTGGGAATCTACAGAAATGATAATCTGCTTACCCACGTTGGTATAAATGCAATGTCATCTGGTAATCTCTAATCCAAGTTTAATTTGCTGGCAGCAGAAGAGTTTTAGGAATATCTGAGTATGGCTTTTACCAGGAGGTTGAGCTCTGTGTGGGCAAAACACTGATGAAAATGAACGTGAATGAAATCATTGTCTGTGCTAGTTAGGAAATGCAGTTTTTTTCATTGGATATCTTAAGCCTGTCACGTATTTTCAGCTTCTGTCACCATCTACTTTCCCTTCTCTTCTCCATGCATCGTTGTGGTTTTTTTCCTCCAACTTCAGCTCATTATTTTCATGGAATTTGGGACATCTCCCCAAAGTGTGGATTTCAGCAGTGAGTGGCAGTGACCCAGCCAGATTTCCTTGTCTCTTTTATCATCCTGTGGCAGGTGGTTGAGCTTTATGAGAAACACCAAAACAGAGATGAACTTGAAACAGAGCACAAGTGGATTCACACCAATGCCTTCCACTAGTTAACCTTTAAAAACTGGCATCAGATACCTTTGCTGTGGATCTGAAAAAGCCCAGGTTTGGAGCTTTTTCTACCTTTTATTTTGTAACCAGGCTCTGAGTGAATTTAGGCAGCAGCCCTGAGCCTGAGGGGGAAGTTTTGCACGGACAAATTGCATGAAGTGTGGTGGGCATCACCTCCTGCTGCAGGACAGAGAGCTCTGTGCACACCTCCCAACCCTCCAGCCAGAGCCCAGGGGAGCTCTGCTGCTTCACACTCACTGAGGACACAACTTCTCAAAGCTTTTCCCATCTCCCACTGCAGCAGTCGTGGAGAAAGAATCGGTGATTTTTACACTTGATTTCATGGGTGCTTTTAGGGCCACTTTTGCGTGTGCTGCTTTGTGTTATCATAGAGACAAACAAGGGTTTTTTGGCTCTTTCCAGTCCTTAATAAACAGCTATGAATCCTTTTGGCTTCAAGTGATTAACTTCTACAAGTTTTAGTGTAGGTTTTTGGGGTTTTTTTCTGCTATCTCCTTAATATTCCAAGTTTAAATCATATCTATACACTTAATCTGAATTCTTTACTGGTTTTTAATTTCTTTTTGAAGGCCATTAAACTTCAGATGACATTTTTGTATTTTATTGTGATGTTTGTTATAAGACGTTTTAGCAGAAGAATTTACATTCAATGAAGCCTTCAGATATGAGGCTAGATTCAAGGTAGTGAATGCAATCTTGTCACTAAATAACCATTCTCTGCCATCTTCCGTTGATAAAAAAACCAACATTTTGCAGCATCCATAGTCACTTTGTAGCTAGGTGAGATTTACAAATCCACCAAGTCCACCCTGAGATTTGCAGGACAATTTGTTGCTCACTTTTGTGGCTTTTCTGTCCTCTTAACCTGACAAGAGACTCAGTTTGATTTTGATGGAGATTAGAGTTTTCCATTAAAATTTTAAACATTGCTCACATGCTGGTGATCTGCTCTTTGGGCAGGTAAAGGGTATTTTTGTACATTTCACAAATTTCAGAGGGAATGTAGTGACTCAACAATTTTTGATGCGACATTTCAATTTAATATGTGAGTGTTTTTCATCAGTAAAAAAATGACAATACTTGGATTTTTGGCAGCTTGTAAAAAATCTCCGGGCAGTGAACACAAAGGTTCTGTACAGGTGCATGTTTTTGATACTTAATCTGCCTTTTCAGGTGTTTGAGTGCCTTTGTTCACCTGCTGGGCTGTCACACTCAGAGATGTTAAATCCACCTTCCTCTCGTTGGTGTTTGGTGATTTCCACAGGCTGGATTAACCAATATCCTGCAGTTTTCTGCTCTTCACTAAACTGATCTTCAAAGCAGAGCCCTTTCAAGCCCTTGCCTCTCCCATGGAAAGGTCCAGCCTTCAGCAAGGAAGGTCCCTGGAGCATGGCTGGAGAGCCAGCATCCCACCTGGAGAGAACATTTGGGTTTTCACATCACAGCAGCACTTTTGGAGCTGTTTTTTTTTTTTCTCCACCAAAACACTACAAAAGAGCCTTGCCCTTTGGATTCTGAAACACATGGTGTTTGGAGAAAACAGTAACACTTCCCACCTATTATGATGCTAAGTAATCTCAACCACCTGATAGTTTAATTATTCTGGTCATTAACTCTCTCCCTTAATTTGCAGCAGCTGCTTTCTAAAATTCAATACATCACTTATGTCAACAGCACAATCATTCTTATTAACTCTGCTGCCCCAAAAGCAACAAAAAAGAGCATTCAGAGTAAACTGTCATTTAAAGATTAAATATTCATCCAGCCTTATTGTCAGCAAGTAAAAATATGAAAAAAATGGGATTACTTTTTGTGGTTTAGAGGGCACAGAAATTCAATACCTCGGTTAATAAGGAGCAGTGGCAGCACAATCTCACTTAACCAGGCAAGGGGGATTTAAATCTGAGATTTTACCACAAGGATCTGTGTCTGGTTCCATGGCCTCAGTGTAAGAAGTGTTAAAATCACATTGCTATTTATTACAGTTTTGTGAGCCCTGGAACCCACACATGAATAGAATCATTAATTTGGGTTGGCCAAGCTCTGGCTCAGCTCTGGGATCATCTCCTGACTCCAAGGTTGTCCTCACAAGCAGAACAGGTGAATTTACAGAATAACTGGGAGAGGAGTGGGAAGTGAAGGGAAAAACAGATTCTGTTTCTATGATCTACCCTGTTACTATTTTTCTATATTTGGCTAATGAAGGGCAGCTGGAGCCACTGTAATGAACATAATGATTTCTGGGAACATTCAAACCCCAATGATTGCACTGAAGGACCAAGGCGATCCATCAACAGCTCCACCAGAGAGACATTAGCTGTTAAATCTCCTTATCCAGTTCAAGTTTAAATGGCTGTGCTACTGTTGGTTGCTATATGGTCATATTAAATACTAAAACAAATTCCTTGAGTGTTAGAACTTTGGGAGTTGTTCTTCAGAGATATTTTATTTGCTTTTACTTGCACACTTTCTGTGACTTTTGCCCTAAAAAAGGTCATCAAGGACCAGTTTGGTGACTCTGAGCCACTGTAAATTTGGGTACTGATGGTTCTGGTACCAACAGGCACCCTCAGTCAATGCACCCTCAGCACTGTGTGCAGAACGTGCCTGATTTGGAGAAAATCCAGCATTTTAAAATCAGTTTCTCACTAATGAAAGTGTCCATAGAAATTAATTGCTGATTTCCATCTCAGCCTCAGAAGTAATGCATCATTCCTAAAGCAGTAGGAGCCTCCAGAGGGTACTTTTCAGATTATCACAGTCTTTAGATGTATTATTAAGACCTTGACTGCTGCATGATTGATTTAATAGAAACATAAATCAATAGAGATCTCATCCCTGTCTTCTGCAGGGAACTTGGTAGATTTTTGGGAAATGAGACCAGAAAAAAAGTGTGAGATTGGGGTGGGAGAAACAGAATTTCTGTTACAAAGGGGAAATTGAAGGATGGAGAAGAAGATGCCAGTTGAAATCTTCTACTCCCCTATTTTTCCTGAATAAATTTGCTTTTTCCTGAATTTTCAAATAGCCCTTGTTCCTGAGGCAGCCACTGAGGTGAACAGCAAAGGACATCCTGAGTGGTGGCAGTTCAAGATTGCCTGTCCAAGCCAGAGAGTGCAGAAGCAGATGGTGGCAAATTATATTTCAGCAAACGCTGATTACGAGTTTATCAGAGACCAGCAAATTACTCTGAAATTTGGGATCTGGCAGAAAGCTGAGTGGGTATTTTTCACACCAAAGGACCACAAAGCTGATAAAAAGCCAGGGTAGGAAATGGGATGGTCAGAGCAGCATTCCTTCGATGAGTTTGTGATTTGACAATCAACTGTTGATTGAAATGTTGAGGATGTTGAAATCACCCATTTCCAATTTAAAATGAAATAAATGCCTGTTATTAGAAAGAAAAATACAAACTATGGAGGGGGAGGAAGGAGCAAATCAGGGTGTTAAAAACAAAGTAGAAATGAATCTCTGTGACCCACACCAGCAGTGGGGTTTGTGTTTGTGTGGGCACACAAGAAATGAGGAGGGCAGGCAGCCCTCAGGGGGCACCAGCACTGCAGAGCTGCCAATTGTTCCACATTAGAAACCCCGAATTGTACAAATGCAGCCTTAATATAGTAACAATCAGAGCAGAGTGTGGGAGTCCCCAGTGTTTATCAGCTTCCCTGACTGCATCTCCTCGAATTTCAGTGAGCCCAAGAACTCAGGATGTGAAATAGTGGTTGTAACATCCCTCCCACCATCCAAAAAAAGAAAAGAAGGAAAAAAAGAAAACAAACAAAACAAAAGCCCCACCCTGCTGATGAAACCCCAGAATCTCCTGTGATTTGTGTATCTGAAAATGCTACCTTGAAATATTTGGGAATTTGGCCACTGTTCATGCCAGGTTATAAGGAGGCTTTAGAGAGGAAACAACAGATTCTCATCTGCTGAAAGCATGCAAATCCTGCTGATGCCACGATAAAACTGCCCAGACCCTTTATCATTGCATTTGAGAGACTTCCTTATCAGTATCCCAGAGCTTCTGACAGTTACTCTTTATCTGATTCCCACTGGGAAGATAGGAGGATTTTCTACATCAAAGTTCATCCCCCCTCCACACCTGGATGTTTATAAAGGGTCCAGCACATTGTGGGTGCTGCTGGAAACAAGCTACTAATAAAAATGTAGTTTGAGGTGTCTTCTTCAATTTGTAGAGCCTTTAATGCAATAGAATTGTTCAGGCTGGAAAAGCCCCCTAAGATCTCTGAGTCCAACCATTCCCCAAGTCCCACATCTACAGAGGTTTTGAATCCCTCTAGGGATGGGGACTCCAGCACTGCCCTGGGCAGCTGTGCCAGGCCTGGACAAACCTTTCCATGAAGGAATTTCCCCAAATATCCACCCTGCCCCTCCCCTGGCCCAGTCTGAGGCCGTTCCCTCCCCTCCTGTCCCTGTTTCCTGGGAGCAGAGCCCGAGCCCCCTGACTGTCCCCTCCTGGCAGGAGTTGTGCAGAGCCACAGGGGCCCCCCTGAGCCTCCTTTGCTCCAGGCTGAGCCCCTTCCCAGCTCCCTCAGGAATTCTCCAGCCCCTTCCCAGCTCTGTTCCCTTCCCTGGACACACTCCAGCCCTTCCACATCCTTCTTGTCACAAAGGGCCCATATCTGGACACAGGATTTCAGGTCCCTCAGCAGGGTTAGCACAGGAGACAGGCACTGCCCTGGTCCTGTGGCCACAGCAGGGACAATAAATAACATTCTTTTAATGGCTTAATACCTCAGTGCTCTGTCTAGAGAGCCACTGGCTAGCACTGAGGCTGTTCCTGTTGCACTGCTGCTGAAGAAGGCTCTGTGCACACATGAATTATTGGTGATAACAACTCTGATAACCTCCTGAAGATCAGGCATTGCCACCAGCCGAGGTGCTCCCCACAAAGTGCCCCGTGGCATTTCAGCCACCATTTGTCACATCAGCTCTCTCTAAACCACAGTGCTCGTGCCCCTCTGGCCCAAAACACCCGAAATATCTCCAGTGACTCAGCAGCTCTGTAACACTTCAAACAGGCAGGGGGTAATTTGTAGGCAAACAGACCTAAATTCAATCAGCTGTTCACAACAAATGCTTTGAACCTCTCTGTGTGTGCAGTTAAAGCAGATCACCTTAATGTGAAAATGATGGCAAGCACGGAATCACTTTAATGGGATGATTAAGAGCTGTGGGCTCCTGGGGAAAGCAGCGCAGCAGTGTGTGCACCTGCATCCATTAAAAGGAGCAAAATGGAGGGAGTAACAGGCTGGAATTTGCCAGCCCATCTGTGGGGCATGGGAAGAGCTGGTGGGACCTGGGGTGGACAGGGAAAAGAGAAAATCCAGTGTAAGATAGCCTGGCATGGTGTAATGAAGCTCACAGGGGGCCACACTGGATGTTTGCCTCCCTCCTGAGATCGATAGAGGTTCTGGAACACGCAGGGAATCTGGGTTATGGAGGAAGAAAAAGTAAAATTAGAAAGGCACAGGTAGTATCTGTGTCACCTAATCAACTCAATCTACTCTGCCCATTTTTAGCATAGCAAGAATATGCCTCAGTCCCTGGAAGAAGTCTGTGCTGGCCAAAAAAATAGAGAAGAAAACAATCCAAAGTAGCTACAAGTTCTTCTGAGATGATCTCACTGCCTATGTATATTCATTGTTTGCAGAAATATTCTTTCCATCCTCTTGATGTGGAAGAAGTGGAAATTATAATTACAAAATATCTTCTATAAAATTAATTGACCGATTTTTAACTAAAGGTAAGAGATTTTATTGCCTTTGTAGTATTCCTTCAGAGGAATACGTTTGTACAGCCCTTACATATTTATAGGTGCCACAAATATAGAAGTATATAAATGTGAAAAAATGCACAGATATATATTCCTTTAGTCTTCTTCCTTTCACATTGCAAAGAGGGGACAAATTATGAGAAAAAAAAAATATATCTGTAACAAAGCAACCCAGGCTGCAATAGCTGTGCTCAGGCTGCCAAGGTCACAGGGGAAGATGATGTTTTATGTGACCACCAGTGACAAATATCAACACTAATGTGAGTTTATTGACAAGCACAACGGGCAGAGACGGCCAGGAAAGCGAGGTACAGGCCCTGCAGCACACAGAAGCTGATAAAGTGATTTCTCAGCTATTAAAGGATGCTGGGACGTCCCTCCTGGACTGGGTGCATGTCCTTGAATTATCAGGCAGCACTTCTTTACATGGAACATCTACCTGCTGCTAAACACACCATTATTTAGGGAATGGTGTGAGTTCATCGTCATTTACATTTTTCTTTAGATTCAGATACCATCTGCTGCTCTGTTTGCTTTTGCCTAATGTCACAGTCATAAGCATGTAATTACCATACTCCTACTCTTTTTTTTCCAATGTTCTTATTCATTTCAAGCTTAATTTCAGTCAGTTTTTTTCTTAGCTTTCTTAAACCCTGCAATTATTAGAAGACAGTTAATGGGATCAACAGCAATGTTTCATGCTGCAAGAATAAATTTTGAAATGGATTAAGTGGGGACAGCTGACAAAGCACTGAAAGCAGTCTTTGGATCAGAAAAAAATGGAAGTAAAAAGCAGCCTTGTACAAACTAACAAATGATGACTTTGTATGTATTAAAAACTCTAAATCTCGGGGGTTTTCCTCAGAGTGGTAAAAAAAGAATTTGCAACCCTGAGAAAGTGTAGGCCTTTGTAAATATTAATGGAGGAAAGTGCAACTCTTCTGTCCAAGTTCAGAAAAAAACTCAACATGGATCTGTTCTGATCCTCAGAGTCCTGCCAGGTTTGCTGTTTGTTTCTGGGTTATCCTGTAGCTGAAGGGGGGGTTACAAAAGCAGAGGAGAGGGACATTGCATAGAGGCAGCTGGTGACAGGACAAGGGGCAATGGCTTTTTACTGACACCACCCTCCCAGGGAACAATTCCCTCTTAACATCCCATCCAGCCCTGCCCTCTAGAAGTGGGAAGCCATTCCCTGTGTCCTGTCCCTCCATCCCTTGTCCCCAGTCCCTCTCCAGCTCTCCTGGAGCCCCTTTAGGCTCTGGAAGAGGCTCTGAGCTCTCCCTTGGAGCCTTCTCCTCTCCAGCTGAGCACCCCCAGTGATGGAATCTTGTGTGGGGCCAGACGTGATAAACCCCACGAAGGTCTGTCACCTCTGAGGGGCCAGCCCTCACAGAGAAATGGCTTAAAATAAAAGTGAGAAAACTTCCCCGGATGTACTTTATAAAGGAAAAGGTTTTAATAATGACAAAAGCAACAAACAGTATCCAACAAAAGTAATGTAAGCCGAACATAGTGCAGAGAGAACTCTTGCACTGGCCTAGGCAGTCCAAAAAAGACTTGAGAAGTTCTGTGCAGACTTTTAACTACTGAATGGTCCAGGTGGGCTTTTTGGCACCTTGCCCAAGGCAAATGGCAACAGGTTTTGAGGTTCAGGTGCCCAGCTGGTATCTCTGCTTGACACTTGGCCAATTGCTGGGAAAAGAACAGGGAAGTTTCTGGCTCTTTGTCCTAGGGTGACTTTATGATGCTTGTATCCCCAATCTTCTGTTCTGTTTGTGCTGTACATTAAGTTCTGTACCTTTAAAATGGTTCTGGGAGCCAAGGGGGAGAAAGAAGCAGCAGCAGTTTGTTTTGAGGAAACTGCCTGACTCCCACACGGCCTGGCTGCGGCCTTGGTCTGAGGCACGGACAGCGGTGGAACAGAGATCTCCTGTGCTCTGAGTTAGTGTGAGCTGGCTGAGGCAGAGAAGCTCCCTGGACTGGTTTTTTCCTTTTCCTTGGGGCTGTTTAACTCTGCTCTGGAGTGACAAACCCAGAGGAGCAGCGAGGGCTGGCACCTGCGGCCTGCGGGGCCTGGAGCTGCGGAGGGAGTGGGGCTGGTGAGAGACTGAGGGAGCTGAGCTGCACCCAGGGCAAGCACTGCCTCAGTTTGCCATCTCTCTGCAGAGCGGCCAGAGGATTTATTGTTTCATATTGTTCATTCTTTGTGCTTGTGGGCATCTTGTTTGTTAAATAAATAGTTTTTTCCACTTTTCTCCGAGGAAGTTTTTTCCCGGGGGGAGGGGCCGTTTGAGTTTGCTTTCCAGAGGAACCCTTTGGAGGTTTCCTCCCAAATTTGCCCTAAACCAGGACACTCTTTTACCTTTTAAGAACAGCAAGGGGTGAATCTTAAACCTTTCCCTATATGGAAACACCTGCTGGGGTGTGGGGGTGCATTCCTACACCCCAGCTCTCCCAGGCTATGCCAGAGCAGAGGGGCTCCAGCCCTCTGATCAAAATGGGTATTTCCATGGTGTTTGCACAGCGTATTCCAGCACACCCCTTGGAATCTGTGCAGCCACACAAGGGGGTGGAATATCAGTTTAGGTCAGAACACCCCAGAAGGCACTAAATGGCTCCCAACCTTTCCCTTTCAGAGGCCTCTCGGGCCCCTGGTGCTGCACTGAGATTTGCTGTGCTGCTCCAGTGCCAGGGACCAGAGTGGCTCAGGGACACACCTGAGCTCTTCCTTTTCTCCTGGGGCTCCTGCAGCTCTGGCTGGGCCTCTCTTCTACACTGCAGGTGCTGCTAAGTACAAAGGATTCAAATAAATATTTTGCATTGTTTGAGGAGCCTTGCCCTGCTGGGTAGGTGCCCACTGTCTTGCTGGCGTTGCAGCTGCTTTCCTCCCAAAGCCAGGCCAGAAGAAGTTGACACAAGGCTTTTAACTGGTTTCTAGCATGATGGTGGCAAAAGAAAAAAGTTATATAATGATATGGATGGCAAGTCCTTTGAAACTACACTTCCTTGCATTTTCCAGGGTAATTATTCTGTCTCTGCTAAATCTCCAGGCGAAACTTTCCAGGAATTAATATTCCCATGCATTTGCCTTTGTACTGTGAGAGACAATATTTAGGTCCTTCCTAAGGGATGGAAATAAAAAAGTTGTAATGGAGACTAGAGCAAAATAAAACCTCCCACAGATTCAGAGAGGGAGCAGTGTCCCAGAATCGCTCACGTGGTGTCAGCAGCTTCCCTCTGCCTGTTTGTTTGAGCCTGGAGCCCAGGATGGAGCTGTGATTCTGGGAAATGCCTTTCCCCCTGCCTGAGAACACGATTGTTGTGCTGAGGTTTGCACAGCCAGCTTCTCCTTTCAAAGATAACAGTGAAATATTTTCCTTTGGAGGCCTGATTTTGTGCCTTGCTCTCGGTTCCAATTAAAAGTGGCTACAGGCTGAATGTGAATAAATGATTCACCTCACCCAGGCCTGCCAGCCTTTGTGAGAGCAGGGTGTTAATGTGTGGAGACTCCTGTTAATGTGTGCCTGGCAAGGAGGTGGGGCATGAACAGAGAAAGATGGGGAAAACAGTTATTTAAAATAATGGAGGGAAGTGGGAATAAAAGAGGCGGCACAAAGTAATCGTGTTGGTTAAATCAGAAATTATTTGATGTCTGAGAATTTTCAGCTCTTCTGGGATCTCTTCTGCTTTTCTACAGTGGAGATTTAACACCTGTATGGGAAGCAAAAGAGCCCTTAAGAGGCCTAATCTGTGCACTGGAGTGGAATTTAGTCTTCAGCTCAAATCTCTGTCTGGAGATCACAGGGGGAAGACTGATTCCAGTGATGGAAGGTGTCTCTGCCCATGGCAGGGGGTGTGGAATGAGAAAATCTTCAAGGTCCACTCCAATCCAAACTATTCTGTGATTCTATGTTGTTAATAAAATTCATTATTAATTATTCAAGTATTAATTCTTGTGAATCAGGAAAACCCATTTGGGGACCAAGAATGTGGACTTCACATGGACTCTGCTCTGTGAGCACCAGAGGTTTTGCCCTGTGTAGGGTTTGCCACTTGGGTGGTGTTGAGGAAGATTCTTCAACCCCAGACCTTTCTGTGAGATCTCTGAATGGGGGAGGAGGTTCAGGGAGCAGGAAAGAGAAGCCCCTCAGCCTTGGTTTCACACCAGCCCTGAAACCTGCCCAAGATGTCAGGGAATAACTAAACTCAGGTAGAACCAAGTGTACTAAGGCTAAACATATATCCAAGACTAGACATAGGCATTGTGTGTTCAGATTCTCCAGTAATTCCACTTGTGTTGCTCGCGTTGGGATGAAGTAAAATTCCATTGCAATGGACTTTGGAGCTGTTTTCCAAAGAATGGGAGAGACTGACCAGGTCATATCATTGCAATGGCACCAGAGGCTTGACTTTTCCAGCAATGAAGTGAAACAGACCTTTTTAAAACATTAATTTTATATGAAAAAATAGCTCATGCCAAGTCATTTATCATAATCACATTTCATCAACAGTAAAGTTAACAAAATCACAATATACAGATTTAGCATGTATTTATTTATATATGTCACTTTGTATTTACCATTAACTCTATGTAATAAAAATATATTACCACATTTGATATGTACCCACAAAGCACAAGCCATTGTAAACAGAACAGACAGCACAGGCCCCATTATTCAAAAGCTGAACTCAGGAAAAGTATTTATTTTGTTGTATTCCTTTGAACTGTAGACACAGAGGATTTTATCTGTCTGCCTTTGCATTGATGGATTTGTTACCCTGGAATATCTCTTAGGAGACTCTCAGAGTTTAGCTTACCCGGGACCCTAAAATCCAGGTTAACTCATGGCACTCTTAAGTGTGTTGTCATTACAAAGACGTCTGTGCATCCCTTTATCCATGCAATTTAGAAAGGTTTCATTTATATTCCCATTCTTCCCCGAAATAAATAGCCCCTGCAATTACACCCCATTGTTATACAAAAAAAAAAAAAAAAGTTAAATGCAATAAATTATAGTGGAATATTTATAATAATATAATCAAACATGCCCTATCTACAGCAGCTGTTAATGTTATTTCATAACTATCTTCCTTCAGACTGGCTCTAGGTGCTTCTAGAAATAGGAAACCATCTAGTTTCAATATTTGCAAAACAAAATAAATAAGTACACAGACTGAACTTTTTATACCTCTCATGATATGAATGGTCCTTACCCAAGCAACCCCACTGTCCTTGCAGCAAGGAGTGGTAAAACCTAACAACTTTTTTAAAAAGCAAATAATCTTCTAATAGGCTAATCTAGGGACAAATGTTGATATCCAGCTGTATCTGGAAGGATTGGTAATAGGTTACATTCCTGCAAGAATTCAGAAGGGAACGATTAGTGATTGCCAAATGCATGGAAATTTTAATCCTAAAATAATCTTCAAAAATAAAAATGCTGTGAAAAAAAAAAATCTAAGGATTAGAAAAATGCCCTGTGCATAAATAAAATTATTCAAGGCACCTCTTAGTTACCTATTTCTATTTTCCAAGGCAATATGTGATAATAGTTTTCAAATGTCTTATCTGGGAAGCCCTATGGTTTCAGCTATAAAAAGACCCATTCTTTAGTCTGGCTGATGCAGGTAGCTTTATTTTACTGGGATGAGGCTGGGCACAAAGCACACAGAACTTGTCCCCAACCTTATCATATGTTTGCTGTGTGACCCTGAGGGCACCAAGCATTTTACTGACTTTTTCCTCACAAAAGCCCCTCAATTAATGAGATTTCTTCCTTTGTGGGGTTTTTTTAATCCCATTAGCAAAACAGGAGGAGAATATACCTGTCTGTGCACAAGGATTTGGTGGTCAGGAGGTAAATTAAAACACTTTGGCATCTGACAGGGCTTTTTAACATTTTTGTTCCAGAGCTCAGGGTAACAGGAGCGTCACACAGAGCACGACACTGGGATGGGCAAAAAGGGGAAGGCTGCAGCCAGTTCTGCACCACGGACCTGCTGCATTCCCACTGATATCTCACTGGGATGCTCTGGCATTTCATTAAAAAGCACTGGATCCAAATCCCAAGGAAAGGGGGACTTTTGATTTTTTGCTCTTTGCGTGACTTTTAAAAAACATTTTGTTTTAAAGCTCTAATTGTAGGACTACAGTGACTAGAAAAGAGTTTTCTAACGCCAGAAAGATGGAGAGGAACTTTGGACAAGAGCAGGGGGTGACAGGACAAAGGGAAATGGATTCAAACTGACAGAGATTTAGATGGGCTTTTGGAAAGGAACTGTTCCCTGGGAGGGTGGGCAGACCCTGGCACAGGGTGCCCAGAGCAGCTGTGGCTGCCCCTGGATCCCTGGAAGTGTCCAAGGCCAGGCTGGACACTGGGGCTGGGAGCAGCCTGGGACAGTGGGAGGCCCATGGCAGGGGGTGGAACTGGAGGAGCTTTAAGCTCCCTTCCATCCCAAACCCCCTCTATGATTCCATGACTCAGTAATAATTCCAAATGGAAATCCTTTTCCTAACACGACTTTGTGTGTAAATAATCAGCCATATGGACTTGTGCCTTTGGGTGTATTGAAACCATGTCAAACAGCATTTCCTCAACAACAACAACAACAACAAAAGTTATTTTACTCCACAATTACCATCCCTGCTGTCACAGCCCTGATGGTTTTGCTTCTTGGCACACACATTTCTGAAGGGCACTTACAGCCTGTAGGGATAATCCTCCTCCCTAGAAATATAGATATATATGATAAACTACAGCAACCTCTCCAGTTCATTAGATCAGCAGTGTTTGCTAAACAACTGACAATCCTAAATACACATTTACACCAAACACACCAGGAGTACAGGTAAGAAGCTGACATTTTACAAAGACTGCAGCAGCTCTTTTCTCCATGTAAACTTTTACACCCTCCCAACAGGGACAGCTGCGTTTTGGAGCAGGATGGTTTTCCTAAAAACAACCCAAAACTTCAGCCATCGAAAATTTTCTCCATATCGAATGCTGAAAACATAAAAAAGCAAATTAAAAATAAACAGATTTAAGGCTATGATGTAATTGTTCTCACTTATTTGGGTCTGGGGAGGTAACAAAGACGTAATCCCTGATTGTGCAGACACAAAAACCTCTGCTCAGCCCTCACAATCCAGCAAAGCAAACACACAGTGACTCTGGGGTCAGGATCTAACTGAGCTTTCCGTGCTGATCAGTGATTTTTGGAGTCAAGGAACAACCAGCTGACAGAGGTGTGAAGTCTCTGCCTTTGCTTCTAAGCTTTGTTTAATCAGAAAAACACTGAGTGTGGGGAGAAGACAGATCTAACAGCAGTGAAAAGCAATTTCCAACGGGTTGTTCCAGAGATATTCACTGTACATGTGAAAATGTACAGGACAGGAGATTCAGAGCCTACTTCATTTAGGATTCAGAGAGGTGAGGGAGCTCTGAAATCTTAGACATGTAGCTCCAGAAAAATTCACATTCTGCAAGTGAAACCTCTTGGACTTTAAGAATCAGACCCTCTGGTCATTCAAACAACTTGAGGAGTTTCCATATAAACCATCTGAAAACCCAAAGAGACTTTCCAAACCCAAAAGGATCCTTCTATGGCAGCTCTTGCAGGCTCAGCCCAATCTATGGCACAGCTGCAGGGCTTTGACAGGATTTCCACCTTTTTCTTTGGGATGAGTGAATGCCTGAGAGACTTGGAGAGCTCTCAGGCTGGAAACAGGGTGCTGGGAAAAGCTCACTGTGGCCAAGGAACCCCAAATCATCGCAGCAAAGCCAGTTTGTACTTCCCAGCCTCCCTGACCCTCAGCCTCCCATCCACATCCATTCCTGCCTCACTTTTGGAACCTCTTCAAGGTGTTCTGACACAGCTGGCTTATGCAATTTAGTCTAAAGTGTCTTCTCAAAGTTATTTTGAAAAAATATGTCCTTGTCAGAAGATTTTACTGTTGACCTGAAGCAGACCAAGATAATTTCATAGATGCACTGGCAAAACTGAGAGGGTAAATCACTGTCAGGGGCAGGGGTGGGGATTTTGGGGGCTTTTGGGGGCCTTTTGAGGTTCTTTCCAACCTCAGCTGCTCTGGGATGCTGTGATATATGTGGCTACAGCTGCAGCAGTCTTCAGGCTCCATAAAGGTCTGTCTGGAGCATTTTTAATCTTTAGGGTTTGGTTTGGGGTTTTTTGCAAACATAAGGGAAGTTCTAAAAAGTCTGATTTAGGGCTACTGAAAAGAGGTTTTTAGGGTCATCTACTCAAAGAGTAAGAACAGGAATAGAACTTGCTTAGTTATATGGTTGCCTGACATTGGAATTGAGCATTTACACATCAGAGGAGCTCTTTAAATCCTGTTTACATCTTTCCATTTGTAAATACCATAAAAACAGGGCTCTACACACGAAGAAGAAATCTACAAACCCTGGATAAAGTAATTTAATGGGTCCAATCCTCAGGTGAAACCACCATTATTTTGATTTATGCCAAGAGAGGGCCTGGTTCCTAATAATTGTTCAACAAACCCTTTTCAGCCTCTCACAGTTTTTGCCAACTGCAATTACCCAGATCTTCACATCCAAACTGTCTCAAGAGCACGACAGAAACCAGGATCACAGCTCCCAGTCAGGGCTCTGAAACGATGCAAAACCCGTTAAAATGAACAAAGGGAAAAGCTCAGACTCCACAAAACAACCTAGTCGTGGACTACGTTCTCTTCATCATCTGCCAGTGCTCTGCCTGCCAAATTCACAAGATATGAAGGAAATGTCAACTGAACATGCGTTGTGAGGAGTAGATACTGCATATGGGTCACAGATACAACAAACAGAAAGCTGCATATTGCCTAAGCAGCTGCCCAGATTTCGCACATGCAGCTCCGGGTTTTTGGGCACAGGTTGCAGCCAAACGCCACAAACTTTTTCAAAAACATTTAAGTAAGGAGTGGAGATTCCCCCACCCCCTCTTGCACACACGTGTGTTTGACAAAAGAACAGCTCTGCTTCATGAGCAGAGACAATAAATACTGTGCATTACATTTACCAGCATGATTTTAACTCGCTCCAGTCGGAGTGTTATGTATAGTACATATAATACTCAGCAGACAGCTAGTTACTCATATCTACATTCATCACTGAGACACACATTTTAGAAAAAATTTGCCAGTTGCCTATAAGAATTCAGCTGAAAATCTAGCACTTAACAAGCCACAGTATCATATTTCGAGTATCCTATAAAATGTCATCAGGAAATGTTGGGGTGGTGTTTTTATTTCGTGTACTGAGGCAGTTTGTCAAGCACCAGCATTTACAACTCCTGCTTGCTTCAGATGGTCAAAACATGACAGAGAGCTGATGCAAGGAAAGGGGAAATTATATCTATCCTCTGTTACAAGATTAATTATAGAAGAAAGGCACCATGAAAGAGAGACAAATTCTTAAACACATACAAGGGGAGAGATTTATTGCTCATGGTGGGATATAAATCAACCAGTGACTGACTGTGATACACAAGCGTAATGAGACAAGTCCAGTGCTGTATTCTCCATCTTTTACTAGACATCCTAAATGGATTATGTTGTTTGTTTGGTTTTTTTTTTTCTCCTGGAAAATTAGCTTACTCTCTTTGAATTTGAAGGTTTAAGTGTTTCTGGAGCTGCCCTTATTGACATACAAACCTCCCATTGACTTTGGCATCAGCTCCATGTGTAAGTTTTCAACAGCTGTGGACTTTTCTGGTGCAATTTAGTAAAAGTGGGCTTAGTCAAATAGGCTCAATATAGAGCTTTTTACCTTTTTAAATTCAGCAATAATCAACTTTCTAACTTCCTGTATTCTAGTACAATCCAATCATCAATATGTCTTGAATTTCTTAAGAGACAAGTATTGAACTGGGTGTTTTTATCTATTGCACCTGAGAAAATTATGTTTAAGCCTAAGAAGCAGAATGATTAAGATGAGGTAGACAATTTAATCTTGCTAAGGGCTCATTTGAATGCAAGGTTTTAAAAGCTTTCTTAAATTCTGTGGCTATAATTATGTGTGGATTTTATTGTAGTTAAGGTATTTTTTGTAACTGAAATTGAGAATTAGGCTGAAAATTTTTATTTACATGGTAGCTGATAATCTTCAGATCATAACTGAGGTGTTACCCCACATTCACTGACTTTGCGGTGAAGCCCCTCGCTGAGTCCCCAGTCTGAGCTTTGAATCAGAGGCCAGAAAATTCAACAATGGACATTTTTTGCAACACACCAAGCCCTTTTCTTGCATGAGAGAAGGTGGCAACTAAAAAATGATCCCACTTTTTTACAACTTGAGGCCTTGTTTGCTCAGAATGGCACTGACAGTTGGAATATGAGCAGGGATAGATGGCAGAACAGCCAGATGTGTCAGCTGTTATTGAAGCTGCCATTGCATTCATGAAGCCTAATTAACCAAGCCTATTTTAAAATCTGGGCAGGCATCTGAGTGCATGGTAAATGTTAATAATGTTCCTATGCAGAACTGCAATCCAGAGCTATAGATTTGTACTGACACCTCCAGAGATTTGCACATTCAGATGTGGATTCAGATTATTGGCTCCACTTTCATGGTGGAGAGGGAGGCCTATTATTTGTGCTCCACTTGCTTTGGAAATTATACTTGAAACTCAGCTTTAGGCTCATCTTTCCTTTAAGTAGGGAAAAAAACCCCATGATTAATAACTCCTCAGAAAAAAGAGATTTGTTATTTTTCCTCCTGGGCACAGGGCCCAGATCTGCAGCTTTGGGCAAAATCCAGTTATTAAGAGCTCAGATATATGGGAGGTAGGCAGGAGGCATCCTGACCTTTCCACCCTGTCTACCATTCGTATTCTCCTGAAATTTAATGTGGAGAATATTAGTGGGACTCTATGTAAATAACTTTAGAAATTCAGAGAAGACATGGCTGAGTCCAGTAAACTCCCAAAGTGGTTTTTCTCTTCCTTCAGTTCTACAAGATTTTTTTCCTAAAACATATATATCAGAACAGGCTGAACTGTGTTGGCCGCTGGATGAATATTTAGATGTTTTTTTTTTTTTTCTGTTAAGCTTTTCCCATTAGGATATTTTCTACACACAACCTTCTCAAGCCACTAGGGTGGGGTGGTTTTTTTTGTAAAGCCACGTTGGCAGCCACATCAGAGGGAGCTTCACCTGCAGCCAGTGACAAACATAGCCCAAATATCCCCGTGCAGCTCTTTAGAACAATCTCACGCCAGCAGCACTTTGCTCCCGTCACTTTCACAAACCCCTCTGCTGAGGACTTAGAGTTTTTTTATCTATAGTTTTTTTTATCTATAGATGCAGCTGCTGATGGAAATCAATGGGAGATTTGTATTTGTGGAGCCTGCAGGACCATGGATCAATAACGCTCTTCCAGTCAGAGGGAGGAGGTCCAGAGCAGCCTGGGTGTTACGTGAGCTACTGGAGGGACACGGTCTGGGCTTCACCCTGCCCACAGCTGCCTCCCAAAACCTGGACAGCTGAGGAGAGCTGCTGGGGATGGGCCAGTCCCTGCTGTTTCACAAATAAGTAGCACTCTGTAGGTCCCATACCAGGCTCCTCACTCGTTCAGCTGCGGAAGGTTCCGGTTGTGCGCCTCGCCCGCCAGCGCCGAGGAGTTGATGGAGCTCCTCTTGAGGATCTTGTTTATGATGTCCTTCCACGTCTTCTTGTACTGGTGCCGTAGCAAAGAGTACACAAAAGGGTCTGAGACAGCTTTGCTGTAAGCTAAGCACTTGGAAATGATCCCCCAGTGAGCGTTGATGTGGACCACGGAGGATAATTCAACAAGTCTGGGGAAAGAGGGAGGGTGAAAGGGTGAACGTTAAAAATTATATTAACCCAGCCCAAACCCCTCAAATTATTGTTGGGCAATTGCAACAAAACTAAAGAAAAGAAAGCCCTGCTCACAAAAATGTCCTTCTCCTATAAATTTTAAAGACTGCAAATGTAAACTTGGGGCCTGTTTGCCAAGGGGCCGTTGCTTGGTCCCGTGGGAGTCAAACTCCTCTACTATGAGCAACCTAAAAACTCAGCATCAGTCTGAACTCTTGGTTCTAGGTCCCCTCTAGAGCATCTGAGTCACTTCACTAGGGCTACCCAGCTCTCTTGGCTAGTCCAGCTCCTAGAGAGAGTTTGATGCCTTTAAACAGTTTGTCTGAGCAGTAGAAGCACACAAGGAAAAAATTCATCACTCAGAGATGGCCTATCATACCTTGAATTAAAAATCTGGCCAGTTCAAAGGGCAAGGATTCACATTTGCAACAAATTTAGCATGACAAAACTTTTAAATCTTTAGGGGAGGGGGAGAGGGGAGAGCTTCATATACTCCTTCATACACTGCTCATACCTGCACTGGTCCAATGTACTGGGAGAGCATTTTTGACAGGGAAATATTGATAACTCCCCATGTCTTTGAGCAACATCAAAGGGCAGCTCTGCTCAATATGCCTCTATAGCTGTTAGAAACCATTGATTTTTATAGAGGTCAAACAGCCACGTGTGCTGCTACAGAGCCCCACATGGCAGATCAGATCTTTGCTGGACCTGTCTGCAGCAGCAGATGCTCTTAAATCTGCCTGGGAAATACCTCAGCTGCTCATGTTTCTCCAGACAAAGCAGCCCTTACAAGGAGCATTCTGAAGGGGTGGTTCCTGCAGCAGCAATGACAATAATGTTGGTATTCCAAGTGGTTTAGAGATTTTTTTTTTCCCTCAGTTGTTTTATTCTCATCTCATAACTTTTTGCTACAACATATTATTTAAAATAATGCTGGCAGATGTCACAGTCAATGTGAGGGACATTTCAGGTGATCAGGGAATGAAAACACTTGGGAATTGTTTGTGCCACTCCACTGGGGCTGCTTGGCTCAGCAGCTCTGAGGTTCCAAAGAACCCTCATCTGTCCCATTTCTCTCTCATCTCAGAACATCATCAAATGTTCTTTCAACCTCTCCTTGTAATTCATGGTCGTTATCTTTCCTACAAAGATCAGAACTGAGACATCATTTTCATCTGCTCCAGCTTCCAGGTGGTCTCATCTGGTGTATTCTCTCTTCTGTAATAAAATGCAACTTATGGCATCCACCTTAGCCTGCTCTAAAATGAGAATTGACAATTTGGAAATGAACCATCTACTGAGTCATATGTGCTTTGTAATCTACCACCAGCCATCCTTGTTGTTCTCCCCTTCATTTATTCGATGCCTCCTTCACGTTTCGAATTTCAACATGTTGAATTTCCTTTGGATGATTTATTTTTGCTGAGTGCTTTACAGATGTGAATTTGATTATGTTTAATTAAATTCAGCGGATGCCTTGAATAACCAAAATATGACAAATTTGTGTCTGAGGCTCTGTCAGTCAGTTCTATGAGACATTAACAATCTCCATTTAAAGCACATCAAACAGACACTTCAGGATTTCAAGCCTAGACTTGCTAATTTTACCTTCATTGACTGATCAATTTAAAAGCCTACACTTTTATTAACAAAATCTTAAATATTTTCCTTGCGTTCTGTAAGCTTCCCTGGCATTTACACATTTTTCAATTCTCATGTATTGTTTTTCATAGTAAATTACATTTTCTGTTATCAAGCACAGAAATGTAGCCAGACCCCGAGCTATGCATTTCCATTTCATGTACAAACAATTAAATGTCAGCCTTTCAAGGCATATCACAGACTTTATTGCCTTTGAAAGGTTTTGTTTCTCATTTGTGAGGGAAATTATATGCACAGCTTCCATTTTCATGAAACGTTTCAGCCTAAAAGAAGTCATTTTCAGTGAAGGAACATTAATATTTCAGCGCTACCTGTAAATTAAATTTTACAGTATCAACTACATAATTCCCTGGCTTGCTTTCATAAGCCTCTCTTCTGCTGTCTGGTCTTCAAACCCTTTTTTATTTCAAAGCTGTAAGCTCTTTTTCCGTGAAATTTTGTTCATATTTTAGAAACTTACAACTCTGCACAGTGTGTCATTTCACATGGCTATCCAATTATTTTATTTCCCCTTCGGTAAACAAGTGAGAATGCCATGTTGAAGAGTGTGACCTTGATCTCTGCACACAAAATGCACACTGGAAATCCTTTATTTACTTGTGCAGTTAATCACTACATTAAAATGTTCTACTCAAGGTGTGCCCACCCAGCTGGGATGCTGAAGAACACGAATTGCAGAAGAATTCTGAGCTTCTTGTGTGCCCAAGCAGGATCTGCACATGCAGAGGGCAAACAACAATTTAAAATCAGGGTTTTCTTACCCCTTATCCCCCAGAGATGATACAACAGAATTTTAATCATTTTCTGCCCATTCCACCATCCTCCTCTGTAACCTGAGGGCTTGGGACTATGAACTTCTGCCTGCTGTTACTTCAGGATTTTTAATTTAGGGCCAGTTTCCTCACACATTGACAGCACTTATTAACTTACATGAGCAAACTTCTGTATTTCATTATGAAATGCCTGCAGTTGGAAATGAATATTAGAAGCTTGTATGACTTACCTTCATTTTTCTTATGAAAAAGTTGCTTGGAGAAAAGAGGTTTGGAACAAGTATATTTAATTGCACAGTGATAAATATAGCAAGGGAAGGGATGTGTCCCAGTAGATTATTTTACAAAACAAGACACAAGCTGTGGCTGGAAATATATGATATGGGGGATTATACCTGTGATGCTGGTGAAGTGGAAACACTGGATCAAAGACAATCAGATCCTGATACACTACTTAAGGTCATCCACTGAACTAATTAGAAGGGTGTTTTCGTGTTAAAAGAAGTGCCTGATCTGATTTTCCCTTCAATGTGATCTGAAAAACTGTGGTTTACCCAGAGAAGCATTTATCTGTCTGGGGTCATGAGCACAACTCCTTCACTCGTTCATGGAATATTTTTGATGTGGAAACAGGAAGATGTTCCAGTAAAACCTTGTGGTTTGCTGCTGCCAGCTCCCAGTTCAGGGAGTACTTAAAAGCATGTTTAATTGAAATGTTGCTGATTAGGAGAGGCTGAGCAAGTGTCTTGGTTTGGAAAGACAGGTATCAGCCAGGCAAAGCTGGAGTTTCCCTTGGAATGGAGAAGGTAAACCCCTCACCCCTGCCAAATTATAATTTTGCAATTAAGGGCTTTCAGGCAAAGATTTGAGAATAGGAATAACAGTTCTTTACTAGGAGTATTAACAACACTAATGTAGTAGAAAACAAAACCACCCAACCAAACAAGGAAACAGGCAAATGACAATTTTGGAGAACCCTGACTCAAGGCACGCCCTCTCCTGACTTCTGTCCACAGCTTGAACTGTGATTGATTGTGTCTCTTGAGAATGCAAAGCACTGGACATAGTCCAGAAATTACCACTTTTTCACACAATTAAAATCAAATTCTCCCAATCCCCTCGGTGTCCAGACGCTCAGCCCTGTGTGTGAGGCCCAGGGAAGGCAGGGATGGGTGTCCTGGAACACCCAGCCCTGCAAGTGTCCAGCAAGGTCTCTCAGGGAGCTTAGGAGAAAATTCCCCTTAGCCTGCTGTGCAGTGATCCTTTTACACATGTCAGAATTAAAAAGGCCAGGACTGGGGACTTCACCTCTCCTGACATGTCTGACCAGCTCCCACTCTACCCCAAAATGTGCTCCTGCATCCAGCACCCTGCATTTTTCCACTCCTCAGCATCACCCTCTGTGGAGAAGCTGTTCCTCAGCAGGAGAACGTTAAACTGATCCTTGTACAGAGCAACAGCAGGAGGGTCAGGGTTTCTTCTACCCCTTCTTCTGTATCTTAAGGCTACTGGGACACAAACTGGGATGCCATGGAGTGAGGAGGACGTGGTGCCTGAGTGCTGAGATGCCTTTGGAGGAGCACAAAAATACTCCTGACAGCTCTGGTTAGAGTACTCGGTGTCACTCAGGATGAGCCGCCAGCTATTCTGTGACTGGGAGGATTTTCATTAAGTTCAGAGACCCGACATGAAGTGAAAATTAACCATTTGCAAAAAGACAAATACTTTAATATCTTACAGCTTGAGAATTAAGGCTAAATGTCCTTAATTACAAGTCCTTTCATACCATTTAAATGAGTGGCTTGCAGTGATGTCTTGTGGCCACCAAGTGAAAGTGAAGGTAAATCTGGTAAATTACTTTAATTTTCTGCTTCTGGAAATTCAGGGTATTACACTGAATTGGAAAAGCTCAAGGCTGGCCAAATGTTCAATTATAATGACTCTTAATCCAGATTTTTCAATGATTTTTTCAAGGTGGACTTGAGTTTGACTGAGGTCAGCCTCACTAATTTCTACTTAGTAGTATTGGAATAGGAGATACCTTTTTTTTTTTTTTTTTTCTTTCTCTGTTGTGCATAGCAGCATCTCAGTTTTTCCAAAATCTTATAATAAGGAATGCAAGCTGTAAATTTCCTTCAACAGCTGGATAACTTTTTTCCTTCTGGACGTACTCACTTTCTAACACTTTTTCTTTCATAGGAGTAATTTAGTGTTTCCCACAGGAGCCATTTCCAAAGATAAGCTGATGGATAAACATCTACCATAAATCACAAGAAGATTTTTCAGTCATGAGCCAGCACAGCTTTGATATTTGATATTTATGACTAATAAACCCTACCCAATCAGACAAAACTGTTGTTTAAGTCTGTGGACCATGTTCTCACCTCAGCTGAATCTTGTCGACCAAATTTTTACAGTCTGAGCTATTCAGGAGAGTGTTTCCCTGGAGATCAACCCCTGGGCTGGGAAGTCAATCAGAGCAGTAGGTGACAACAACAACAACAAAAAAACCAAGTCTGCAAAACCTTGTGGATTGACTTCCTAAATCCCTCCCATGCAAGCAGCACTTTGACTGGGCTGAGTGAGCAGAGTCTGACCCTCAGGTTGAGCAGAGTCTGACCCTCAGACTGATCAGAGTCTGACCCTCAGACTGAGCAGAGTTTGACCATCAGACTGATCAGAGTCTGACCCTCAGACTGCATCAGGGCTGAGTGCAGAAGCACTGTGACATTTTACAACCTTTGTCAGCTCAGTAAAGACACCCTCTGTCACAGGAGTGGAAACGATGCATCAAACTTTCACAGGAGACTGGAATCCCGTTCTTCCCTGAGCTAGGAGTGCCCCTCAGCAGCCTTCCCCAGGATGCAGGCTCACCCTTACCTTGTGATGACATAAGGTGCAAAGCAAAGTATGAAAGTCCCAATAAAGGTGCTTATTTTCTTCGTCGCCCGCTGCCTCCGCCTCCTCTGCTCCTCGAGACAACGCTCCCGCACGCTGGGGGACATTCAACACAAACAAGAGCTTCAGTCAGAACACCAGGCAGCAATTTGCAGTGGCTGCACCGTGGAATGATGGAGGACAATCTGTTTTAATTGCATGAACCAGTAACAAATGCATTTAGATGGGACAATACCAAATATTGCTGCATTGTCTTGCTCGTCGTACCCTCCACAAAGTTACAAATTACGTGGTTCAACATTTATGTGCACACACCTCCAGTATATCAACTGATCTATAGAAAAATTGGTGGAATTCATCCTTGAGTTCAATTTGCAGCTCCTTTTCGAACTAGTGTGAGTTGTATTTGCAGGCAAGATGATACTCAGAGATTTGGAAAATATCCAGAGTGGGATAGGGCAGCGTGCTTCTTCCTTAGAAACAGCAATTCCAAAACCACTGCCTCAGAGAGGAGAAACTTCCCAGCGAGAAAACCAATGAAACAACAAAATCAAAATGGGAGAAAGAGCATCTGAACCATCAGCCCAACATGGGAGTTTTCACTGTATCCCATAGCTGTGAGCTGTGTGGCCATAAACATCCCAGAGCTGCAGGGCTGCCGTGCTGAATGCTCCACAAAGCTGGAATTGTTCCATAAATCCACAGTCCTGGGATATCCTCATTCCTCACCTCAAACTAAAGTACTGGAATGGCCTGCCTGGGGAGGTGGTAGAGTCACCATCCCTGGATGTGTTTAAACAAAGCCTGGATGTGGCACTGGGTGCCGTGGTCTAGTTGAGGTGTTAGATCATAGGTTGGACTCGATGATCTTGAAGGTCTCTTCCAACCTACACATTCTGTGATTCTGTGATAAACCATCCCTGTTTCTAACTAAACAAGTGCAAATTAGTCACACCTTGGGGTTTTTTTCCTACCTGTGGGATTTTGGGACAAGAGCTTTTCCTTTGAGTTTTCTGTTGGTGGTCTCAGCCACCAGAGAGCTCTGAATCTCTCAGTGTGCCAGCAAGGAACACAAGGCTGAGACCTGGCTTTCAGTGAAAAAAACCCTGAAATCAGCACATTCACTTGTGAAAACAGTGATTAATGTGAAAGCCCATCCTCTTTCTCTGTCTGAGTGACTCCTGTGCTCCCTGTGACTTCTGAGGGAAGTGGATGAGTTCCTGTCTACTCCAGGGAGGTGGATTGGGCAGCACTGGTATCTCCCACAGTGCCAGGACTGCCTGGACCTCAATAAACCCCTTTAGAAAGGGCACAGCAAAGCCACCCTGAACCCCTCTCTGTGCACATGGCAGAGCTGCCATGCATTGACTCCTTTCCACTTCTGTGACACAGCCACTTCTCAGGCAAACTGAATGCCCTGGCCCATGTCCTGTAGTTATATATATATATATATATAATTTTTTAAACTCAACTGTTTGGCATTAGTCTTTCCATTTTTGTTGTAAATTTTTAATTGATGACTCACTCTCAGGCTCCACACTCTCACAGCTCTGAGGCTCATGGCCATACCCTTACATTATTTACTTCATCTGTAAATGTTTTATCAACATCCAAACACAGGCTGTGGCCTGAGGATCTCAGTGTGCTTCAGTGATCTCTGTGGCAATGAGTTCCTTTGGTTGTGTTGAAGAAAATTTTTCTAAACTTTTTAAAATTTGGTCTTAACACGGCCAGGCCCAAGAGCAGCCATCACGATGTGATGAAATAAATACTGGAGGAGAAGTTTGTTCTTCTAACAAATTGTCTTTCTCTTAAAGAATATGACACATTTAAAGGTGTTGCATGTTCTGTATGTGAGTTATTTGCAGCTAGAAATGACAGCTGAGAAGAAGGAAAACAAATCTACCTTTTCAATGGAACCTATGTGTTTTCAATTCTGCAAGAGCTGGGGAACTTGGAGTATTTTTGAGTGCAGAAAAAAATGGTCTGAGAGTTTCAAAAGCTTCGTTTAAGACCTGTGTTCTTAAATTCATCATTTCCCAGGCCCATGGCAATACAGGAAAGTGAATCTCCAAAACAGGTTCCATGCAGGTGTTGTTAGGAAGGAGAGGCTGCTGGATTTTTTGTCTCTGTTTCCCCAGTTACATCTTTCCCTTCTGGCACAGGCAAAGCTGTCTCTCACTCCTGGAGCTCACCCACGACTGTCCTGGTAGACTTAAACCCATTCCTTTTGTTCAGACTCTCCAGATGTGTCCAATAAATACCACATCAGAGAAGAAGGCATTTTATCTCACTCCTTCATGTAGACAATGTACACAGATGAATATTTTTGTTTCTGCACACACTTTCATGCACTAAGATAAGACACATGTGAGTTCAAGCAGTGACATCAGTAATAGGACAGGATTATTGACTAAGCTTTCATTTAAAGATTTTAATATCCTGGGAAATCAGAGCTATATTCCTTTGAAGATTTGGTATTTTGGTATGGGATATTAGACCTTAAGATGTGTAGAGCTGGATACACCAAAAAGATAGTACAGATAATTTGAATTAAGAAATACATGGGTTAAGCACTTAAATGAAGTTTTGCCCAAATCTCCCACAATACCCAAGATATTTTGGTTTTAAGAACAAAGAAAAAACGGGATCCACTAAAAAAGCCTCAGCTCACTCGAAATGCCATGTGCCCTAAACATTCACACAAATCTGTAGGGTATTTGGAGGTTTCCTTTGTGCTCATCTAGGATGATCTTCGGGAGAGCACTCCCGTCTTTCTAAGTCACAGGTAATAAAGGCATCTGTCACAGCTCCTGTCACTAGACCCCCCTGCGGGTGGATTCTGAGTCACAGGAAGCTGAAAATTGTCTGTACGCATTTTCCCAGCGTTGAAACTGGACCCTGCAAAGAGCCAGAGGAGTCAGAGCAGCCCAAAGTGGGATTGCAAACTTTGCTCTCTCGTTTGGACACTCCCAGCACCCACGGCTGCGCTGCCAGGTGCTACAGTGCACCCTGAAATCGCCTGTCACACAATGCAAACGATGCCTTCGTTGTGTCAGACATTCCTGAGCATCACTGACTCTTCCAGCAGAGCTGCAGCCCCTGAGCAGCTCTCACAGGAGGGAAGGTGACCTGAGATCTGCCCCTTTCAGCAGCAGGACCTGGTTAAAGCAGCCCCTCCAGGGGTCGGTCAGCCACCAGTTCT
Source organism: Phylloscopus trochilus trochilus (assembly GCA_016584745.2). Taxonomy (NCBI): domain Eukaryota; kingdom Metazoa; phylum Chordata; class Aves; order Passeriformes; family Phylloscopidae; genus Phylloscopus; species Phylloscopus trochilus. The sequence goes on from WQNJ02000014.1 coordinate 4,102,352, forward strand.
CTAGAGCAGAAAAGAAACTGAAGCTCTCCTTTCTTAGAGAGAGGCATCAGAATAAGCTGGTGCCAGAGGCAAAGGCAGTGGGGCAGGTTGCTCAGAGCAAAGTGCCTGCACAACTCTGTCTCCCCTGAAGAGAGGAGGCATCATTCCCACAGCCCCACTGAGTCCATCCTGCAGGGAGAGGATCACAAAATGCACAGACACCCTCAAATCAACCTCAGCCGAGAAAAATGCAGAGGAGGAGAAGCAACAGGGAGATTTTTGCCCTTTTGCTAAACTTTGCTGTGCAGTCCAGGCATACTTTTAGCATTAGGCATAAAACGAATGGGGTTTCAAGCAGAGCTGGTGGGTTTATGGCACTTTTCTGGGAGTAACCACCACATCTCCTCATGCTGCAGGAACTAAGGCAGTCGAGGCACAGTTCATCCAGCAGACAGCACGTAGGGCAGGAGGGTGGTTTTTTTCCTCAGTGTGACTTGGTGAGCAAGGGAAGATTTATACCTGTGTTTCTCAAGAACGGCAACAAGACTTGCCCAAAGTTCTGCTCTGCATTCTTGGTCGAGAGACAGCTCAAACAGCTTAAAAGGAGGGTTCTGAGCAGATGCTTCTGTTCCTCTAAAATGACTTATTTCTCTTAGCCTCAGGGAGCCCCAAACCGTGACCTGTGTCTGAGGACAGCCACATGTGCTCTGAGCCCTGCAGCTCTGCTCCTGGCTGGCTGCAAATGGAGAGGCTGGTGGAGCAAAGGGGAGCAGGGGTGGTCAGATTGGATGTGTGGCGTGGGACTGCCCTCTCTCTCTCTCTGCTCTCTTCCAGGCAGATTTCTTCCCTGTATCACACACCAAGCCTGCATCCCTTCCAGATCTATACATCGATTATTCATGCAAGACTTGTGCATAATCCCCGGCGTGACTTTTGCACACATTCCTCTCTCCCTGTTTGGTTCTTGCCCTGCAGCCCACAATCCTGCCAGTCCCTGGGGACTTCTCTCCTCTTGTCTCGAGGCACAAGGGACGTGCCGAAAATCTCTCATTTGAAATGAGCTTTATACATCCCTTGTTTGTCACATTAACGTTGCTACCGAATTCTCTCCCACTTTAGGGTTTAAGTACAGGCATTCGAGCACATGAATTTCGCAGATGTAATTCCCTTAAGGATTCTGCCTTCAGGAATGATAAAGTTACAGAAAGCACAGCAACGGGGAAACTGCTGGGAAAAGGAGCAGCAGGCAGCGCTCAGCTTCCCTTCCAAACTCCAAGTGACATGTGCAGCCTCCTCCCTCTCAGGGATCCAGCAACGAGTTTTGGGCTGACAGTGCCCAAAATATGCAAAGCTATCGACCACTAAATGCACCTTCAGAGACAAAGGGCAGTGATCTGATCTCAAAGGGAAGCCGTGCTTAGCCAGAACTGCCTGCTCATTTGCTCTCCCTCCCAAAACAAGTCCTTAAGGCTGACAAAAAAAAAATTGAGTTCTGCAATCAGAGAAATAAACGCAAGTGAAAAGAAGCATGCGGAACAGAAGCTGAGAGGATGTTTGTTTTCTCCCCCTCCCCATCCCCTGCTGTGAGACAGATCAGTCTCTATTTACCACAGCACCGAGCCCCCTCCTCACTTCTGCCGTGAGCAGCTCTGAGCTCCCGGGGAGCTTACCTGGGATGGATGTCCACAAGCAGCACCAGGGTCTGCATGGTGATCACGTCGATCCGCTTACAGTGGAACCGTGCCACCTTCAGCACTTTGAGATACGTGAAACACAGGACCACGAGGGAGAGGAGGAAGCTGAGGGCGTGAAAGACCCCGGTGAAAATCACAAACTGTGTCCTAGCCTCTGGTCTCTTGTTGTAGAGAGTGCAGGAGGCGTAGAGGTGATGGAAACCCACCCAGGAGAGAGAAGCTGCCACTATGGGGAACGACGCCGAGTGCAACCACGTGTAGCTGAGGATGAGAGCAGCGTCTCGGAACCTCATTTTGGAGTGGTAACTTAGAGGGAAGACCACAGCAATCCACCTGTCAATGCTCAAAGCTGCCATGCTCAGCATGGAGTTGGTGGTGAGGAAAGTCTCCAGGAAGCCCACAACGTGGCAGACCTGATCTCCTCCCGGCTGACTTTTGTAAATGATCCCAGCCAAGGTCAGGGGCATGCTGGAGACGGCCATCAACAGGTTGCAGAAGGTGAGGTTGAGGATGAACAATCCCGGGACCTGCTTGCGGATGTCGGCGCTGTACAGGAAGCACATCAGCACCAGCACGTTGGCCAGCAGGGCCACGAGCATCAGCACCACCACCACGAAAGCCAGCAGCAGCTCCCAGATGCTCATGGTGCGTCCGGTCACAGCAGGGACATCTCCGAAACTGCGCCGCGCCGGCACCGGGGGACCATGGTGCGAGGTGCCCCCGCCTGGCCCTCCTCCCCTGCCCGCTCGCTCCCCTGCATGCCCTCCGTGGTTTTACAGGAGCTGCAGGTTTCTCCTCCAACCTCCCCCTCCTCGCTGCTCCTTTTCCACGTCAACGCTTTCCCGAGACGTGCACAAAGGCGCTGGGAATGCCCATCAAACTGCAAGGAGGGCTTAAAAAAAAAATAATCAGCAGGGCTGAACCACTGTCTGCCGTCGGTCCGTTCCGAGGAGAGCGCGTTGTTGGGCGAAGCCGCTCTCCTGAGATCCCTAATTATCAGCCCCAAGCTTGCGAGCAATCCACCGAGTGAATTGTGCTCCCTTTCTCCCTGGCTTTTCTGCCTCTCTCTCCCTCTCTGCCTTTCTCTCCCCTCCCCTCTCCTCCAACCCTCGCTCCCTTCCAGGCTGAATGTAACCTGCTTTTTATGATCACAGATAAAAACCCCATTAATGGATTAAAGCGTGCACACTGCTGGTGATTCGCAAACGTGATTATGTCATCCCCGCTCCACAACCCCTCCCCTTCTCCTTGCCACCGTGACTAGACTTTCCTCAAGAGAAATCCCATGCTTTCATTTAATTGATTTAGCCATTAATTTGCAAACAAGCCCTGTAACAGAATTCCTGCACTCCAGCCTGTTCCCTGCATTTCGGTGCATCCCTCGCAGTGCCGCTGCTTGCTCTCAACCAGGGCAGGGGCTTCTTTTTCTCTTCATTAGCTGTGCTTAAAGAGATGGGGGGAAATGGATATATTCTGCTACTCCTCTGGAGCTGTCATTAGGCGACGGGAATGGTTTTACCGCTCGGGTTCTGCGCTTTGCAGTTCGTTGTCTCCAAACACCACGAGGAGGAGGAAAATGATTGCTTCCCCTCCTGCTTTGCAAGCAGGGGAATCAAAGCCCAGGATGCCAGAGCCACATGCCAAGGTCACAGACCAGGTGAGGGGCAGGGGCAGCTTCGTGCTGCAGGTACCTTTATCCGCTCAGCCTTTCTCCTCTCCAAGAGTTTCTCCTTCCTCCTAATCAAAGCCTCCCTCCCTGTGAGGGTGAGCGCCCCGTGAGATCAAAACTAAAAAGCCGCTTGGCAAAGGAAACAGGAATGAGTCTGACTTGCACATAATTAGGTGTCAAAATTAAGTTTGTTTTAAAAAGGAGGGAGCGGGAGCTGTTTTCTCAGTGCTTTTCCTGTCTGTTTAAATCTGTTTTAACTGGGGAGGCTGCGGAGTTTGTGAGCAATCAGGACAGCTTTCTGATCAAGGCAGGCAAGCTTTAATCCCTGCACAATAAGAAGGCAAAAGATACCCTGCAGCGCAGTTCTCGGGGCTGGGTAAGTGCCTCTGCACGTGTAGGAGAGCTCGATGCTGGGGCAGTTTTCCCTCGGAGCCCTCCGGAGCTGTGCATCTCCACGAGCAGCAGCTGTTCCCTGCAGCTCAGGAGCAGAGCTGGCACCCTGCACGCTGCCAGAGCTTGGCATGTTGGAGAAAAAGCTTCTTTCACTTCGGCTTTTGTCTTCAGAAGCCAGGCTTTAAAGGGCTGATAGAGCCATCAAAGGAGCAGCTCAGGGTGCAGAGCCCCGGTCTGTCCCTCAGCCCTGTTCCCAGAACACGGCTCCTCATCTGAGGGGATGAGAACTACAGTGCCTGTCTCTTTTCCAAGGGCAGTGAAGTGGTGGAGTGACCATCCCTGCAAGTGGTGGAGTGACCATCCAAAAACGTGTGGAAGTGGCATTTGAGGACTTGGCTTATGGTTGAACGTGGTGGTGGTGTTGGGTTGATGGCTGAGCTTAATGATCTCAGAAGAATTTTCCAATCTTAGATTCTATGAGAAAAGCCTAAAATTGACCCATTCTTTAAATATGAGAGGCTGTTACCCTCTTAGAGGAGGTGGACTAAGAAAATGAGGGAGAAGATGAAGGTTTTGCTGCTTCCCAGAACCTCAGCAGGTTTCCTCCTCGGGTAGGAAGCAACAGCCCCGCTGGGAGGGGTCTTCTGGCACCAACAGCCTGAGCAGGGTGTCCAAGGGACAGTTAGGGACAGCCTAAAGCCTTAAAGCTCAGCAGGACCACAGGAAGGTGCTGTGTCAGCTCGGAGCCACTGTGAAGAAAAATGTGGGAAAACATGCTAGGGAGAACAGGGGGGAAAGAATGGGAAATCCTGGTGGCACTTGTATGAGAGGCAGGAACTCTGTGACAGGGGTAAAGGGGAAAGTCACCCCCACCTGGCATCAAGGTGATTCCTGACACTCCTTCCCACACTCAGCCTCCTCCTGGGCTCAAATGGACCCTGCAAGACCCCCAGCCTCCCCAGACAAGGACTGGGGAATTCAGGCTTTTCCCCTGCTTTCCGTGCAGGAAGCTGTGGGTTTATCAGGGTGGTTTCCTGACACAGCATGCTGTTATCCCTTCAGTGAGCTGTGGTGCCTCCAGGATTGAAAAGCTCTGCTCCTGAGTAATTCCCTGCTGTGATGGGGGCCTGGCATCAGTGTCAAGCCTGGGTGAGCGGTGGGGGAGGAAATTCATGCCTGGAGAAAAAGGATTAGGGATGACAGTTGGGAAAAGAGGATTCTCCCTAAGCCATAGATGTGAAATAATGGGAGGCAGAATGAGAGGGTGCAGTGAAGCTGTGATGCAATATGGAAGGTCAGATTTGGGGGGAAATCTACAATCAAGGGGAAAACCTTTGTAGATATCAGGAGGAAGCTGAAGTTTTCTCTCAGTGAGTAATTTGACTCTCGCTGTGCATTTTGTACTCTGAAGGCCCAAGTGATTTACATAACTAATTCCCCTGTTGCTAATCCCTGCAGCAGAGGGGGTTCGCTGAACACTTCTGGGTTTATTTATAATGTGTACCCAAGGGAGCACGATGGACCCATGAAATGGCTTCATTTTATACAAATCAGGAGGAAAGAACCTGCTGGGCATCTGTGGAGGGCTAACCCCATCTGGCAACTGAGCACTGCTCAGCCACTGCCCCTTCCCCAGGGCATGGAATCCCGGGATAGGATCACAGAGTCGTTTGGGTTAGAACAGACTCCAAGAGTATGGAAGGAAGACAAGGAAGCTCTTTAGGGACTTGTGTGGGTTAACTTTGGTCTCTCTTCAGCCAGTACTGTGCAAACCCTTGGCAGGGTTGCTTGATGGAGACAGAAGCCACCTGTCTGTCTCTCTTTGGGGTGTCAGAGGTGACGTTTACACCTCCCCTGTCACCTTCACTGACCAAAAATCAATCTACTTCACCCCCTACTCTCCCTACCCCCAGATAATGAGCATCCCCCACTGGATTCTTGCCTGGCTCCTTCCTCTCCAGCAGTTTCTGTGTGTGGCACACTGGGACTAACTGGGAATTCCTGGCCAGCCAGATGCTTTCTCATGGGCCACCACTCTGGGGACATGGAGAGAGAAACCCTCCACTGCTTCTCCTCACAGCCCCGGAGCTGAGAGTGCCAGGACAGCTCCACAGCTGCTCCCCAGAGCCCTCCTGGTGAATTATTCACGCTCGGGCTGTCACTGCTCCTTTGCTTCACAGAACTAAAGAAACATCAGGTCCGCAGGCACGTGGCTGGTGCTCCTGGCACTTCTGCCTGCTGGGTGGGTTTTTAAGGACTCTCAGGGCAGCTGAGGAAATCAAATCGAGCCAGGAAGAGCAGAAAGCCGTGGGAAGCTTTGAGTCAGGGAGGTTTGTGGGTGGATGTGTGTGTAGGTGGATGGCAGAGCTCCTCTCTCTTTCCTCTCTCTCCTTCCCTGAGCTCCTTTGGAGCCAGGTGAGAGTTTCCTTCCTGGGCACCAATTAGGGGATGAGCAAGCTCAGTGACTTGGTCCCCCCTGTGTTATTCTGGCAAAAGCAGGATGTTAAATGACACATTCCAGCACGGGCTCTGGTTCACAGTTCACATTTTAGAATCACTCCTTATCAGCACCATCAGTGATGCAGATATTGAGTCACACTTCATCTTCATATGGAGCTCTGCTAGAACAGCATTCTGTTAAAGGAGACACTGCGTGGATGTACCTGCTTTCTTTGGTTTACCTCAAAGACAAAAAGGGGGGCTCAAAACACAGCTTGGGCTCTAGATTTTAATTGCACTGTCATTTCTCACCCCGGGAAATATTTATTAACAAAAAACTAATTAGCATTTTAATATTTTTAAAGATATAACAGACCTCTAGTTTGGTTTTCTGATTTTTTTTTTTTGTTCTCAACCTATTTTTACTCCTCGCCTCTTGCTTAATGCTAATGAATAAAAGAGTAACTAATGGGAAAATTAACATCTTTGAGGGATGTTAAAAAACTCCAACTAAACAAACAAATTTCCATCTTATTTAAATGGAATTAAATCAGTATATCCATAGTATTGCAGCCTGTAGAATCATTCAGCACACACCAACACTCTTCCTGTTTCAAATTTTTCTAGAAAGAATGATTTCCAGCCTCCAGGAACTGTTGAAATATTATTATAGAATCTTAGAGTGGTTTGGGTTGGAAGGGAGCTTAAAGATCATCCAGTCCCTGCTCCTGCCATGGGCAGGGACACCTTCTGCTGTCCCAGGTTGCTCCAAGCCCCGATGTCCAACCTGGCCTTGGACACTTCCAGGGATCCAGGGGCAGCCACAGCTGCTCTGGGCACCCTGTGCCAGTTTCCCATTTCCCTTCCTCTCTAGGATGCTTTTTGCAGATGCTGAAAGTCTTTGCAATCAGAGCTGCCTTGTGAATTGATGTAGCAGACCGAGTTTTTCTTTGCCTTGGGAAGTTTGTTCATGTTCAGGGGACCTGGAAAGGGCTTGAAGAGGCTTAGGGACATGTATCCAAGAGGGAAGGTGATGGAACTGGAAGGCTTTTATCCAGGGAAAGGAATTAAGCTTGGGGTGACCTCTTATAATGTCACCCTGGGATTTGAACTGTCCTGGGCAAAGCACTGGATTTGTGAAATGCAGAGGAAGAAGGAAGACAGTTGCTAATTTAAAGACCCCAACTATTCTTGGCTGTCTGAACACAGGTAAAGCACATTAATTCCCAATTTTTTAGGAGGAAAGGCAGGACTGAATTTTCTGGATGTTACATTTTATATTGGCCCTGTATGTGATATAAGTGGTATAAATGACACCTGTCACATCCACACTGCTCTAGATAGAACTTGCTCACTTTACCCTGTACTCCCTCAAAATGTCAGAGCAGAAATCACTTTTGTCACACTTGCTCTTTTTAGATGTGTGGTATTTCAATTTCCTCTTGTTTTAAACTGGGCTGGCTCCTTCTCACTCAGCAAAGATGAAAATAGAGGCTTGAACAGAAGGCTTTCAAAATGATACGTAGATGTCAGTGCCTGCTTCTATATAAAAAAGTCATACACGAGCATGCCCCCTCATAAACTTCCATTTAGCAATTAGCTAAAGTATTTTATTTCTCATCATTTCCTCTACTACAGCAATTTTAGTGTGGACATTCTCATCTATCCACTTCTGACATGTCCATTATTAATCTTGTTACCTTGTGATTGCAATGTTTGACCTTTGCATCTTGGTTGGTTTGGGGTTTGGTTTGTTCGTGGCTTTTTTTTTTTTTTTTTTTTAAATGAACAGAATAGCATTTCTGCTCTTTCTAATAAGTTCTGCAGGGGAGGAAGGTTATGATGCATATGGGGATGATCTAACCAAATATGTCTGGTTTATTAAGGAAGGATATTTGGATCTTTGCCGCAGGCTGGGCAGAAGAGTTTGGGTTCAAAAATACATTTCACTTCCATCAGCATATGCTTTTTTTTTTTTTTTTTTTTTTTTTTTGCAGAGCTTGGTTTTGCTTTGCCTCCCTTTACTCTGCTGGGATTTTGGACTTCAGGGCTCAGCTCCTTGTGTGTCACCTGCAAATTCTGCACAACTAATTTAAATATACCGGAAAGCTTATTCATGTTATTCTTAGCTGAGGAAGGGAGACATCCAGTTCATTCTCTCAGAGGCTAGAAGACTCATTGCAAAGCAGTCTATTAAAGGCTTAAGTTATGTCCCTGTAACAGCTCTTTTGGGGCTGTGATTCCCTTGGATCTGTGATATATTGGCAAGGCTTTATAAGGCTTTTTTCCACTGGCAGCGCTTCGGTCCTGTAGGTTTAAGGACTTTGAAATTCTAATTTTAATTATTGATTTAACTGGCTTGCCGTGGTAATGAAGGAATTATGCAATCCCTTCAATAAACTCGGCAGCCTTTTAAAAATACATAAGTTATTTCCAGGCCATAGAATGGGAAGCACTATTAATGAGGTGTGGCCTGCCCTTGCCATCAGTTTGGCTTTTTCATTTTAAAATGTTATTAATGTAGAAGGGTTTTGGTTAGAACCTGTAAATCTCAGCCAATATTTTACAAGCAGAATAGAATCACAGAATGATTTGGGCTGGAAGGGACATTAAAGATCATCTCATTCCACCCTCTGCCATGGGCAGGGACACCTTCCACTATCCCAAGTTGCTCCAAGCCCCATCCAGCCTGGCCTTGGACACTTCCAGGGATCCAGGGGCAGCCACAGCTTCTGTGAGTAAATGGAGGGCAAAAGGAGGTGAATACTCACCACACTTGGTTTCTGTGTTAATGCAAAGCAATCCAGCAGGTTCTGAGAGTGACACTGGAAATCACCAGAAATACAGCTGTACTGGCATTTCCTTGTAATCCAGGAAGATGGATCAGTGGCTGCTCTTTGAAAACATCTTGTCTTCTTGTATCAAATCATTAAGATCCCAATAAACTGGAAGGGCAAATCCTGAGATCTTTTATTGACACCAAACAGGATTTCAGCTTTGAGATATCCCATTTGTAGCTCCACCAGTTGCTTTCTACAGCAGCCATGACATTGATTTTATGGCAGGTCGTGTGTGATGGCTCTCCTTGGGCCTGGAGCAGAGCACGTTCCATAAAAAAATTCAAATGCAAAATTGTTGAGTTATATTAAATTCCACAAGGGTTAATTTTTATTTTTTTTTTCATTTAGTAGCTCAACCCAAAGAGTTCTGAGGTCTGGTTTGAGGAGTTTTATCCTTTACCAAGATGCAGCTGCTGCAGTGTTTGTGTTCAAGAGCTCAGTCCCTCATTTCTCCACTGGAGTAGAACACAGGGACAGAACTCTAAAATAGTCACAGCCCTTCAGTCGACTCTAGCTCTGCCTTGTCACCTCCTTTAATTTTTTTTCCAATGCAGTAAATGTTTAAAATAACTCAAACAATGAAATAGGAAATATTGGCCACTTTTTATGGTTCCTCTCAGTCACTGGTCCATGCAGATTACGTGGAATGAAGGAAAACTCAGACAGTTTTCTGAGAACCAGTCTGGTGTCCAAGCTCAGCAAGCTCCTGAAGGAACAATCTGGAAAACTACCCAGTCCACAGCAGTACTGTGCATTTATGAGCTGTAAGTGAACAGGGACACCTCCAGTTTATTTTTACCAAGGACTCCTGACCTGTCTCAAGTGAGTTCTTCCCATGGAAAAAGTTGATTGAATCCACATTCATGTAGACTGTTTCCATGTCTACTGGTTAATCCGTTTGTCTTTTTAAGATACTCTCCTGGTAAAGGTTCAGAGAAATAATGAGAAAAGAAAAAAAAAACAAACACACAGGAAGATATAAGATTTGTGGAAGGAGCAAGTGAGGACAGAGACTTTGAAGTGAGCTGTTATACCCTTTATATCATAATATCCTAGAATTTTATTTTTTTTTTACTTTTCTTATATTAAATTTCACCTGATAGCTGAGATTCTAGGCACAAAACCTAATTATAAGGCAGAAAAGAAGAAAGTGGTGAAGTTTTGTCTATGTCCTTAATCACTCTTTGATTTTTATCAAGCCAAGGCATAATAAACATCACCTGCAATTATCTCCCACGCAGAAAGATGACTTCCTTTTGTCAGGAATACCTTTCAGCCAGACCCAGGAGCCCTGGGTTTTTATTACTTGGGGCTCCAGGAACACCTGCATTTTCTTGGCAAGCTCTGGAGATGAAAATGCTTTAACAGTGCTCATGTTAAGAATTTCCTCTGCAGTCCTGAGTGCCTCGTTGATCTGGTAGCTGTAAAGAGGGGAAAATTAAGGGAGGTGCTGACTGATTTCTTTTCCCAGTGTTGAGGGTCTCCTGCTCTTCATCACAAGTTTTAGCTTTATTAAATTAACCCTAAGTCCCCACCTCTGGTATTTGTGTGAAAGCCAAACCCCCCTAAAGATTTGGACAGAAAGCTACAAATGGGGATTTGCTTTCCTTACAAAATGCTGATCTTTTTCTCTCTCATGAGAAAGAAAAAATGTTAATTATCACTAACAAAGGGGGGTTTTTTTAATTCCCATTTGAAATCAGTGTAATTCAATTAGCTTAAAGGAGATATTCCTCCTCATCCTCTGGGCCTGGGAGGTGAGGAAACAGCACAGGAGGAGCATCCCTACATCTGGAGACACAGGAGATGTCCCTCAGCCCCACAGCCAGATGATGCTGGAGCTTCTTTTAACTTCCACTTACACTGTTTGAAATGGGAACAATGGCTTCAAAACTGGCTTTAAGTGCAGAGAAACTGAGGTTGTCTTTTTGCAAATCTCTGCAATATTTCCTCATTTGCAAACAGTGCTGTTGCCTTGGATTTCCAGCTATCATCATTGACATTGGCTTCTCCCCCTTTTTGATTCCAGCTGTGTAAGGTCACCCTGGATTTTGAATTTGTTTTCTTCTAATCTTTCTTGCAAACCTTCTGACATTTCTTCCTTGTTAATGAAGGGAAGCAGCCAAAACTCAAACCTCTGCTACTTTCCCTCATTTTTTGACCCCTCATCAGGGCCCTTTAACATCTGAGAGCCTGCCTTTGGTCCTGACTTAAGGGAAGAGCCTTCCAATGAGTGATCCTGGAGAGCACACACACAGGATGAAAAAGTTCAATCCAATTAGTAGACACTGCCTGTCTGCCCCTCAGGAAATCCTCTAACACACCCTGGCAGGGCAATGAACCCTTTCAGATCGTGGGATCACAGGATGGTTTGGGTTGGAAGGGACCTTTAAAGGTCATCTCCTTCCCTGTGTGTTACGTGGAGGTGGCAACAGGATTGAAAGGGCAGCAAATCCAAACCTTCTGATTTCAAAAACTGGATTCTGAGCTGATTTTTGCCCATGATTTTCATGTAGTCTTTGGAATGATTTCCAGAATTCACCCATTTTAAGGACAAGTAAAATCTGCCTTAAAAAGATTTGTTGGGTTGTTGCAACTGGAGGAGATGAAAAAGCAATATTGAAACAAATATGGGGGCTTTATCAACAAACAGCTTGCTTGGTCTAATAAAGTGTAATTCCAGAGACAGCCAATCTCCCTTTGCAGCAGGGGCACCCAAATTCTGTATTCCCAGGCTTTCCAAAGCAAGATAAAAACTCATATTTATCCACTGAGTCAGGAATCAGCTAAAATCAATATTTTTATTTCAAAGTATGCTTTGAGATTTTTTTTTTTTTTTCTTTATCAGCCTCTCAGGATGAGGCCTGCACTGCCAAACCCCAGCTTTAAGATGATTTTTTCTGACAAGACATGCATCACTGGGAACATTCGCCTGTAGTGGAAGTGATGGCACAGGTTTGTGGCACTGTGAACACAAACCTGCACTGACAGAGGCTCAGAGGAGCTCTCTGTGTTCCACATGTGTGTTCCTCAAAAGCCATTTGCCCTGGTGACACCCCACGAGGGTCAGCCCACAACAGATTTGAGCCAAACTCTGTGATTTCCCAGCATTTGATGGAATAGTCTGAGCTGTGGTGGCACAGGGGATGAGCAGTGTGTGAAGTCCCTGGTGTGGGTGGTGATCCTGCATGTAGCAGTGAGTGTTTGCTGCCTTTCTTTGCTCAGACCCTGTGAGGTGTAGGGGCTGGAACTGCTGAAATCCTTTTGCCATCCCAGAAAGCACTGAAAGCTCTTTACAGCCTTAACTTGCTCCCAGCTGTCCACAGAGATCCCAGGATGAGGAAGGAGGTAAAACCCCCCTCTCTTCTCCATCCCTGAGCTGATAACAGGAAAACTGGACTTAAAGTCTTGTTCCTTCATCCTACACCTCTCTCCTTCCTGAGCATGAGAATAACCCTGGCTGCTTTAGTTGTTCTTGGGAAATTACTACAGATAGACAGAAATACAGACAGCATTACAGGTAAATCCATGAATATTCCAGGATATCACCTTTATCCACCAAAGGACAAGATTACTTGCTGTGCAACTTTATTAAGCACTGTGTTGGATGACTTTCACCAGAGAAAGCTGAAAAAGAGCACAGGACCTACAATAAAAATTTCAAGGGGCAATACATTATCCAAACAAAACTTTATATATTTTAAGGGATTCTGCTAGCAAAGTGCTTCGTCTCATTTCCTTAATTTTTTAATTGCCCTGTTGTAGGATGCTACAGTTAGCATGCAGAGAGCCAAGGAGGGATTTTGTGATAATCTGATTTGGAGAATAGTGTGGAATATTTATTTTTATTGCCCAGCTCCTGGGTCAGGAGTATCACATTAGCTCCAAGACAAATTAAGAGAAGGATTTTGCCTGGATGAGTATTAAAGGAGCACGGGTTCTGAGAAGGACTGGGTTCATGTGAACATCTGTAGGTATAGGTGGGTGTGGACTTGGAAAAGTGGGAACTGGGAGTAGTGACACTCTTTACAAAAACAATGTCCTGCTCAGACCTCCAGCCACCCCAGCAAAATATGACCTAACTCTATCCTTGGATGACTTGGGCTCTCTCTTGATTGCAACCACCCTGTTTATCTGCTGCTGTCTCTACCAGAGGAAACTGCTTTAAAATATCACTAAATTCTCCTTTGGTGATTTACTGAATTTATATGGAAAGAGTTTCATTGGAATTTTTTTTTTTAAATAACAATATCCTTGTTCTGTTTTCTGTAAAACTGCTCCCCCTCAGTTGGCTGCCTCTGTTAGCCCTGAGCATTTTGTTTCCAGATGAGTGTGGCAGCATTTGCTTCTTTCCTCAATACAGCAGCATAAAAAGCACAAGCAAAATGTGGTCTTTTCTAATAGGATCTGAAAAGCTGCACTTTCTGGGTTAAGGTTGCTTTTTGTCTAAAGAAAAAAAAAAATCTCATAGGTAAGAAAGGCATGACAAAGAAAAAGGCTTTCTGAGCTGAAACACTGAAGAAAGTGTTCAGGAACAGTTAATCCCCCAAAAGATATTTCTTGAGCAATTCTGGCAAGAATTGATAGAAAAGACTATTACTTATGTGTCTTGCCGTTATTTGCAGCATGGGCAGGAGTTTTCAAGACACAAGTCTACTGCATTTCAATATTTTAGGTCATTCTTTATGCTGGAATCAGGATTATTTCTCATTCATGTCACTTCTATCCCCTGCTCATTATTTGATTTAGACATCCATCCCTATAGCACAGAGTATTTAAGGCCTGACCCTGAGCTGGCTGGAGTAAGGACTTATGTAAAGGTCAGTGGGAAGAATTTGAGGGCTTTTAATTAACCCTTGTTAAGCTTTTCAACAAACAGTGGAAAACTTCCCACACAGGCAAAAATAATTGGCTTTAGTTGCCTTCCTGCATTAATTGGGAAAGAGTGAGCACTTCCCAAAGTGGCAGACCACGAATCAAGTGATGAAACTCAAATATTTAATACACTTATACCAAATAAAATGAAAAAAAAAAAATAAACCCAACAGTCAGTTTGCAGTCAATCACTGAGGGCATTGAGGTTTGTGTGATCTCAGTCACCCTGAAGTAGATAAACATGGAGTAAGCCACTGTTTTCTCTTGATGGGATTGAAAGATGAGTGACAACTCAGCCCTGTAAGTGCCTGATTTAAAGGCTTCACCCTCTCCCAACAGAGCTTTGTCAGCAAAGTGTCTGCCAGCCTCAAGGCTCCGATCAATTTTTACAATTAATTGTTGATAATTGAAAATCTTCAGCATGTGTCTGTGGTGATCTCTCCATCTTTTCATTCTTCAGGGAACAGTGATGAGTTCTGGTCTCAGGCTGGGTCCTGGTGTGTGTCATATCTGCTCCAAGGAGTGTCCTGTGACCATGGTCATCCCTGTAATGAAACACCCTGATCACCATGGGATTTAATGTGGAAAATAAAATTCAGTAAGATGCTCTCTGCCTTAGCTGAGTAAATGCATTCAGGGCAAGGAAAGTGAGACCAATCTAAATTTGAAGGCCAGTCTGAGACCCCATTTAATAATTTGACCTCTTATTCCTAAGAAATGTCCCAAGAAAAGCTCATTAATCCTTTCTGTGGACTATGACACATTTCAGAATGGGGGCAATTGTGTTCTCCTGCTTTCATTTTATTTATTGCCCCAACAGGCAGAATTATATGCAGTCAGATTTCTTGGCACTCTAATTCTTACAAAATTATTTTCTGCTCATAAACATGAACAAACTTCCTAAACAGCCATCACTTCTTTAACAGACAGATTTTTACATTTGTGTGACCCTTCTTCTAATCATGGCTTTAGGTGAAATAAAAAGACAGTAGTAGGTAAGATATGTTACAATCTTTACAGCTAATTTAGCTAGCTATTTATACATATTCAGCTTCTTATCAGAAAATTATCAGCCTGGAAATAAATTCTCTGTAGCCAAGGTAATCACTCAATATTTAATAAACTGTGTAGGCATCTCCTGCCATTAGAATTCAATGGCAGTGGAATTTCAAACAGCATTTTGGATAAAGGCTGATACACACCCAAGTGGTTTGTGCAACACAGACATGCAAGGAAAATTTTCCAGCTCTGAGGAATAAAAGAGGATTAGGAAGCCATGACAAATGATCCAAAATAGGCTAGAAATCCCAAACACCATCTCCAGTGTAATACAGGCTTAGCCAGCAGACTGGTTTAGAAACCACTCTCTCTTCTCTTATCAACAGCCCAAAGACATTCACCTCCCTCCTGCTACTCTGCCCTTTCCTTGCAGCTGCCATAACATTAGAAAACTGATTTCCAGTGTGATTTATCTCCTAGACTTCAGGAATCACAGTGATATCAGCTTGGTGTCTGTGCATCATCATGAATCTAGGGAAACAACATCCAGATGTTGTGGGCATCCCATGTCAGACCAGCCTGCAATCTGGAGTTTTGATTCAAATTACACACCTTGACTTGGGCCCATCCAAACCTTTTGCTTCCATTTTAAAAAGTTAAAACCAAATGTTTTGCTGCCTTCAAGTTTCCATTCTGCAAATCACTCAGCTTGCTGACTCCTCAGCTGGACTTAGGCAGAAAAACATCAGACTTTTCCACTGAGTGGAAAAAGGGCTGGGGAAAAAAATTGCTTATGCTGAACCTAATTGGCAGCAGGGAATAATATCAGATTTCTGAAAAAAAATGTTTATGTATGACAGCCCTTGCTGCTTGACTGGCAGAGAGGCTGAAAGATGCAGCTGGATGAGCTGTGTCAGACTTTTCACTTTGACAAACTGGGGACAAACATTTTAGTGGGTCCTGCTGCAGCGGGACAGGGGGTGATGGTTTGGAACTGAAGGAAGATGAGTTTAAATCAGATTTGGAGGAAAATGTTTTTAACAGTGAGGCTGGAGAGGCCCTGGCACAGGGTGCTCAGAGAAGCTGTGGCTGCCCCTGGATCTGAAGGGTCCAAGGCCAGGTTGGATAGGTTTGGGGCAACCTGGGATAGTTGAAGGTGTTCCTGCCCATGGCAAGGGGTGGGACTGGATGAGTTTTAAGGTCCTTTCCCACCCAAACCCTTCTACAATTCTTTGTTTCCCTGTGTCCCAAACTCCTGACTTTGCTGAATAAAGTGGCACTGGTTGACAGAGATGTCAGATCAGCAGCAGGGAGATGACTGAGGAGCCAAATCTTCCCCAGTGCTTCTACAATTCTGCTGAATAACCAGAAGCAGGAGCTTTCCATGGGCCAGCTGCAGCTCCCCCACCACAGCTGATGAGCACACATGTCCTTATGTAAAGGCTTCTGCTATTTAAGGAGTGCTCAACTGTACACAGAAGAATTCCTCTGTGCCACTGCATTTTCCTGCCTCTTCAGTTCAGGAGAGGATTCCAAATGGCAGCACCTCTGTGTCTGTCAAACCTCACTGTGGTCTCATTCCATATGGAAGCAGTCGAATGTGCTGAATGCAATTAAGTTCATGTTTAAATTAGAACGAGAAGTAATCGACAGTGAAAATCTGGGAAATATTTCAGACAGAAAAGAGGTGGTGAGTTTTCCTTTCCCATTAACTTCCTAAGAGTTTAAATATCACTGTGCTCTAGGAGACTTTGGGTAAAATGTTATGTTTGGTTCTCAAAAACCAGCATGAAGATGGTATTTGGAAATGGGAATGTTTTTGTTTTTACAATGAAATCCTCAGCAAACATTATCCTCTCCTCCTTGGATTTGTGTGACAAGTTTCACTGGCTCAAATCAAATGTGTTTATTTCCAGACAACTCTTTCAAGAAAATTCTTTTGAAATGAGTTGACTTTGGTTGTTATCCTACACTTTTTCATTTTTCATTAACTTGACTTTTAACAGCTGGTGTTTAATGAATAATTACACAGTAATGAAAAATACATCTTGCATTTAAAGAAAGCTTTATGCAGATTTGCTAATCAATTTAGACACTGTATCTTATTTGTTTATGGTACATCTCCCAACTGGAGTGTAATTATCAAACTTTGCATCTATATTTAACTGTCTAAATTGAAGGAAATAAAACAGAGTTGAAGCAACTAATTGTCAGTGTTACCAACCAATTAGTATTCTGAAAGATTATTCTGTTAGAGCTTTTCCATCCAGTATAACTCATCTTAAACACCCCTGGGGTTTGGTGTTCTGTCCATACTCTCCAGATATTTTTCAGCTCTAGAAGCAAATTGTGAAAGAATAGGACTAACAGGTCCCCTCAGCTATGAACATGAAAATTTTTGGCAAATAAGTGAAATTACAGATTAATTCTCAGTCTCTTATTTCTTCTAACACCTGAGATGGGTTGAGAGGACTGAACATTGTTATATCTTCTTTTTTTTTTTAAGAAACAGATATTGTAGTTGATCCAAAGAACTGTTAGAAAAAAAATAAGCACTGCAAACATGTTTCATTTTTTGATTTACAGCAAAAGTAAGAAAGAAAAAGAAAGAAAAAGAAAGAAAAAGAAAGAAAAAGAAAGAAAAAGAAAGAAAAAGAAAGAAAAAGAAAGAAAAAGAAAGAAAAAGAACTTGCACAGTTGCTGTTCTAAAATGTGTTGCTGATATTCTACATGACATCGAAAAGCACTTTTAAAAGGTCATTTAGCACATTAAATAAATGTAACTGGATGAATGTCTGCACCAAGAAATCCGGACAAATTCAGCATCATGTTCGAAAGAGCAATAAGCTCTCGCTCCCTGGTTATAAAATGAGTTGAAATAAAAAGAATTGAAAGATTGGGTTTTCTTCCTGTGGTCTGCTGTACTTAAAAACTACTTTATCTTCTGTATTATGGGGGGTTTACTGTCCCTTAAAGGGTTCTAAGGAAGAAAGATTAAACATCAAGAAGGAAAAGTTCCTGCTGTAACATCAAATGGGACACAGCAGCTGGGTACAGATATGGAAATCAGTGAATATCTGGAATGCCAATAACAGTTGACCTAATGTAATATTGCTCCAAATACAAATATGCAGATTAAATGAGCCAAAATGTGGCATTTCTCAAAGTCTCCAGGAATCCAATGTTTCCCAGTAAAACCAGAATTTTCTCAGAATACGAGTTCAGAAGAATTCAAAATTCCAGGATTCCCTGGAAAAGAGGAAGAGATGTGCTCAGGCTGTGCACCAACCACCAGGCATGGACATCACTGACCCATCACAGGCTCAGGGGGTATTGCTGCCACCCTGAGCAGTAGTGATGCCCAGGAGGGAATGGATCCAAAGGAAAGCATCAAACTGCCCAAACCCCAGAAATCACAGATGCTGGGCTCTTCCTCCCTCCCTCTCCTGGGGATGTGCTGGGTTTTCCAGGTGGTAAAAATTTGGGTAGCAAGCAGCAGGCATTGAAAATGCATTGGCTGCTCCCTGGAGGCACAAGTCTTGCTGCCCATGGGGGAGCATTGCTGCTGCACATCATCTCCTTTCTTCTTTCCCATGGCAGGGAGCACAGTGGGATTCTTGGGGTGTCCTGGGCAGGGCCAGCAGTTGGACTTTATCCTTGTGGGTCCCTTCCAGCCCTGGATATCACATAACTCTCTGATCCCCTGGATCAGCAGAGCAAAAGCCAATTTTGACCTCTTACCACAGTGTAAAACATGGAAGACTCTGGCCATGTCACTTTTAAAGCATGTGTGTGAAACAGTCTGGGGGTCAGCAACTTTGGAGCTGCCTGCAGGGTATCTCCAAGAAGTGGGAAGGTGTGAGGGAAACACTGTGCTCCACTCAGCTCCTGTAGCACAGGACAGGTGTTTTGTGCCATCAAATAAAATCACTCCAAACAAGCTAAATAAATCCTGTGCGTGCAGTATGAATATAGGATGTAGTGGGCAGAAATCCTTTTTCTTATTTATGAGTTGCTACTTTTGGCTGAAGGCACGTGCAGTGCAGTAGGGGTGGCTGTTGGGGGACACCTGGGGGCAGAGCAACCCAGAGAGATCAGGATTGATCCAGATGGATTTGGATATAGAAACAGGAGGGGAGATGTGGTAATTGCAAGTGGTGAAGCTCTTGGCTGCCTGTTTCCCTGGTTGCTCTCTCAGTGAAAAGTCACTTTAGGGAGGAAATCTAACAGTTTGTGGCACTCTGCCTACAGGGAGCAACTTCTGGAGATGGGAAAATGTCAACCCCTGCGAAGGAATCGTTAACTCTCCTCCAGGAGGGAGGAGTGTTAATTGCTAATGAGAGCAGGGCTGTGAACCTATCCTCACAGTCCATTTTGCTTGCACCATCCTTTGAAGATTTGCTAGAAGCTCTTCTGCCAGCTTTGCAAGCACAGAGCCTCTGGTCAGGATGGGTGAGAAGTGCCAGAATCTCCCTGTCTGACCCTGGGTGAGGTCAAGCCCAGTCCCCAGGACCCTCTCTGGGGCAAACCTGGCCTCCAGCTCCAGAGGGGTAAGGGGAGATGTGCCAGTCCCACCAGCTGAAATGAGATGCCTACAGAGATATTGAATGGGTACTGTTGGCTTTAGCCAGGCATTCTTCCCCACCCAGACTGATCCCACTTGGTGTTTATTAGCTCCATGCTCTTGTGCTACACCTTGGTTATGGAAAGAGAGCACAAAAATGGAGAAATCTAGTGGGAAGGTGCCCCTGTCCATGGCAGGGGCTTGAAACTGGATGATCCTTACTGTTCCTTCCAACACAAACCACTCTGGTTCCATGGTAGGATCTGATCCTGTGGAACTGTGTGCCAGGCTCATCTACTCACAGAAAGGATGGAAAAGCCCTTTTTGGCCTCAGGACACAGAGGTGCCCCACAAAGCCCTCACTTCTTGTTCTTGGTCCTTGAGAATATGTTCAGGGATAAAAAAAGGAGAAGTAGGCCATGATTTGCTGCTCGTATTTGTGGAGAGCCACAGACTTCAGTGTGCAAGATCAACTCTGTCAGGCTTGTTTGATTGTGAAATCCAGATAATATCCTAGCAAGAGCCATGAAAACAGCTGTAACTGTGCTGTGATTTGATTGTCCCATGGGGACTACGTGAGAGCACAACCCCTGTGCTGAGGGGACACAACAGCAGGGAGGGATGTGCTCTCCAAATCCAAACCCAAACCCAAACTCGAACCCAAGCCAAGTGCTGAGGCAGTAAATCAGCCCAGAGCCAAAGCAAGGATATAATGAGGCATGAACCCCAAAATCTGGTCATTCTCTGTGAGCCCTCTGGCAAAATCACCCTGCAGCCAGCTGAGGTGATGTGGCAGAGATTTTCAGAGGTGTATTAGTAAGCTCTAATCCATATTACAAATCTACCAGGTTAAACATTTCAGCACAAACCTTATTTTGTTCATACATCCTCCTCACTTAGAAACGTATTTTAAGCAGACACACTCCATTTTTAAAGACTTCTATAATAATTTATGTCCCACAAAAGGGGGAGATTGCCAAAAGAGTGAATCATTTTATCTTGTTTGAAAATGTTATAAGGTAAGTGTGAAGTTATGAAGTATTATAACACTGTTATGTGTCAGGAGCTTGATGCAGGATGAGATTTAATGGGAAATGGTGCTAATAGTGTGGTAATTGCCAAAATAGATGAAAGGCTTAGAGCTGGCTGCAGCAGGAACAGAGGGGAAGCCTGTCAGAGGGGAATCAGACACACAAATCCCACCGAAATGCAGAGGATTTAGGATGTCTGATTCTGCTGCAGCTCCGATAAAAATCCCAGCCTCAGCAGAGAGAGTGGTGATGGATCTTTTACTCTGGCAAGGTGTGGGATTTGGGGTTGGTGCTGTTGCAGTGGGAGCTGTGACAGCTCTGATTCCTGCAGGAATCTGGAGAAGCTGCTGGGAAAATGCCAGAGGCCACCAAGGGTTTCACTTCCTGCAGAGCCTACTTTAGAATGGGAAGGGGCAGCTCCCCTGAAGTTATCTGAGTTCCTCAGAAGTTATCTGAGCACAGGTGTCATAACCCAGCCCCTGAAGGAGGCAGCCAGAGGTTCAGGGAAAGCAAAGGGCTTTAAGGGTGAAGGCAGCATCTCCTTGCCTTGATTCTCCCCCATCTCTTGTTTTGTTTGGGGAAAATTGTTGTTACCACTGAGATTGTTACAGAAAATACTTGGAGGCCTGAGCTGTCATGCAAAGCACAGGGGAAAGCCATAATCATCAGGAAATCCCTCAAACCAGAGGATCTTTCATCTTTCATCCAGAGCTCCAGAGCGAGGAAAAAGCCTCCTAATTTCAGGGGACACCCCAGTAAATCAGCCCTTACCCCAGATTGCTGAAAGCTGGTGACCTCCATGCCCATCCTAAAAAAGGCTCAGTGTTGTTTAGCTTATTTTTCTCTCATGCTTTCACTCAATTCCATCAGGTTCTGTGTGCAAAGGGGGCTGCCAGATCATATTTAATGACTCAAATGCAGGCAACTACTGCCATTCTCACCCCTGAGGGTGACTGAGACCTCCTTTGGGGCTGTGGAGGGGTCAGGGGACAGCTCAGGTGGCAGCAGAGACAGCTTGGAAGGACTGAAACAGCACAAGTGCTTAGTTTGGGCACCCAAATTGCTCCCATAGTTTGAAAATAAAATAAAGCGTGGTAATTTTTGCATGGAGAAGACTCTTGCTGAGTTACCAAGGCAATACCAATCCCCTGGATAACTCTGAAGGAGAAAGTGAAACCCACCAAACTGGGAATAAATCCCATCTAAAAGCACACGTTGGGACTTTTTAATGTTTGTTTGTTTGTTTGTTTGTGGGTTTTGTTTATTTTTGTTTTGATTTTTGGTTTTTTGTTTGTTTGTTTGGGGTTTTGGGTTTTTTTGTGGGGGATTTTTGGTTGGGTTTGTTGTTGTTATTGTTGTTTGTTGTTTTGGTTTTTTTTTAAATCCATTACAAGGTTGAAGTTGAATACCCAGCAGCGTGGTGATACTGTCAGGTTTTTAAGAACACACTATGCCAACTGTTTCAGGAATGTATCCCAGCATCATCATTATTATTTAATAAGCTGCCTCAACCAGAGCATTCACAAATAAATAAACCAGCAGACAAAGGGCAGAAACAATCCCCCTAAAAGGATGTGCTCCATTTGCTCTGGTCAGGTGTTGCTAAGAATAGCAGTATCATGGAGTGACTCAAAGTGCAGCAGGAAGGGTGAATGCTCGAGTGCACAGGGCAGAGGATTCCCAGCTGGACAGACTCTGGAATCACATCCTCTCCAATTAACTGGGGAAGGGAGGAAGCAGCCCTGGGACAGCCTCCCCCAGCAGCAGGGCTTGAACAGCATTCCAGTGCCTGTCTTTGGGGAAGGGAGCATTCCCTCTGAGGAATTACCTCTCCAAATGACCCTTGGGATGGTTCTGGCTTCTTTTTTCCCCTTGCCAAGGTCGGGATTAATACATGGGAAACACAGGTTTTGAGTTTGGACTTGGATGTTTATTATTTCTTATTTATTTACAGACTCATGAGCTCTAACTAGCAAGTTAGAGAAAAGAGGTAAAATGGAGTGCCTCTAACTCTTCCCAAGGTTATTTAAGTGATAATTACCCAATAATGAGAGGACACCTGTATTATTTATACTTTTGACCCAATAATCACCACCCAAGGCCCGCAGTGCAGACCTTTTTCACCCAGTTACAGAAAACCACCCAAACCCATGAAGAAGAAGGAAGGAGAAGGTGAAGAAGGAAGGAGAAGGTGAAGAAGGAAGGAGAAGGTGAAGAAGAAGGACTCAGAAAACGCCCAAAATCCTCCATCTTGACTCACATGTATTACTGTAGTATACTAAAACCTTAAATCTAAGTTTTTCACCCTGTGAGGCCACACAATACTATCCAAACTACACACCCACAACCCCTGAGCTATCACTCAATCTCGGGCCTTGTCTCGGGCCTTGTCCCAAGGCCTCAAGTCACACGCGGTGCTTGCTCGAGAAGTCAGCACCTTTTAACACACAAAGCCTGAAAATTTTCAGCCTCCAGCCTTCCAGCAGACAGGCACAATATTTGTTCATCAGCAAATGTGCCTTTACCAAGCTCAGCTGGCTGCCCTGTGCTCGGGCAGCTCCAGGAAAGCCTCCCTGGCAGGGCGCTCTGCTTGCCGGGGATGCCAGCCGCTCCTGCCCGCTGCTGGCTCTTTTCCACGGATTTGCTCGATCGTTTCCATCCCAGTTAGCTCTGCCTAGCCCGGAGGAAATGAACTAGATTCTCTTTCTGGGGCATCATCAAAAGAAATGATTTACGGGAGGACGGCAGACAGTCACATCTGTGTGAATCTGGTGGCAGCGCATGTGCGCTGCTGAGGCTGGCAGAGATTTGGGGTTTTGTAGGGGGGAAAAAAAAGCATCCAGCGCCCCCCACCCCAAGCCCAGGACCACTGCAGAAGCCCTGGCCAGGCATCAGCACTTCCTGTCTATTAGA
This sequence comes from Phylloscopus trochilus trochilus, assembly GCA_016584745.2. Lineage (NCBI taxonomy): Eukaryota > Metazoa > Chordata > Aves > Passeriformes > Phylloscopidae > Phylloscopus > Phylloscopus trochilus. Next base: position 4,125,748 of record WQNJ02000014.1, read on the forward strand.
AAGCACGCTGGTTGTCCGGCGAGAGAGATGATCTGAAGATCAGGATACTCTTTGGAACACGTGTTTTATTGGTCGTGGGGAGGCAGCCTGACTGGGGAAGGGTCCAGGGATCCAGTGCAAAGAGTCCAAGAGGGCAAGAGGCAAGAGGGTCCAAGGGAAGGCGCGCAAAGAGAGGGTGCAAAGAGAGGGTGCAAAGAGAGAGGGCACAAAGAGGCTGAGCTCCTTGTTACATTCTATTTTAACTCTTTCTATTGTGAATATTTTAATGAGCATTAACCAATCACCTTAAGATACAAAACCTACAGAATCTACATATAGCCTATGGGAACTACAACATTACAATACTACTCTACATACCAAAACCTGTGAAACCCACCTTATCCCTGATACCTGAGAAGGTCCAACCTTTTATTCATCCTTTTGTCTTGGCAGGGGTGTTACTGATTCACTCAGCTAAGTCTTTTCAGCTGCCTAATCACCTTCTTCCTGTCCAGCAACTTACAGTTCAAACTTTGCTTTTAATTCTATTCCTCTTGTGAGTTTCATACTTTTGGAATCTTTTACTAATAAATCATCTCTGCAAGGCCTAGCTACTTCATCCTCTCCAACACCTGTCTGCTTGGAAACAAAGGCATTTGAACTGGGACTAATTAAAGTTTACAAATCCCAGGGTGTCATTTAAATCATGTTTCGAAACTGTTTTCCTCTGAAACACTCTTCACCGATCTTCCTCCATCAGCTGCCAGATTATCGACTGCCATATGAAAGAGAAGTTTGTATCTCCTTGGAACAGATGTGTCATCCAGAACATTAAAATATTCAAAGTAATATCCAGTTAACATGCGTATTTCCTGAGGCAGAAAATATTTTTCCTGTTTCATAAGGCACCAAATCGACTCTCAGCAATCAAACTTCACTGACAGAAATAAGACTTCATTTTCCATCGCTTGATTTCCAAATGTAGTTTTCCAAACAATCTCTCCTTTAGAGCAGATATGATGCCTAACAACAACTCAGTGCAGTGCTGTGCCAGGTAAAGCCAGGCTGGCTCAGTGCTGGAACATTCACATGGAAACAACTCTTCTTTTCTGAAATTCCTACCCAAAGTGGCCAAAGAAGTAGGCACATGCCAAAGGGAAGCATTTACTCACATTTATAGGTTTGAATCACTTACAAAGTTGTATTTCTCCTTATGCACCCCCTGGGTTTAATAATAATTTTAATGAGTTTATCTTTCACAGTATTTGGCTTTTTATCAGTAAGACTTTGGTTGGGGCTGGGGGACATGCTCAGCTCCCAGGTGGTACCAGCAAACTGTTTGCTCCTGTGGGATAAAGCAATGATCAGGGATTCACAGACACACATCCCAGGGAGGTTAGACATTGGATTACCACATTTAGGAAGGAAATCACTAATTAGTGCCAAGGGCAGTAAGTTTATAACCTCTGGAGATCTCCACCCAAGGCTGGTGACACAGAGAGGGTTACAGGACTCACCACCAGCACAGCCTTTCCACATGGGGTGTGTGAGACACCTGGGAACTGAGCAGCCACGTCATCTCCTCTGAGGATAAACAGGGAGAAATAATGGGAATTATCTGATGAAAAAGGAGGCAGGTAGATATTTCATATATGAGGGGCAGTGAAACCATTAGATGGAGAAAAGTCACTTTAGCAGACAAACTTTGGGCTTTGTTAGGATGCAGCATTCCCACATTTCTACTGGTGATACTCAACTCTGACTTTCCTCCCACCAAGAAATCCATTGGTCTTTGACTGCACATGAAGGTTTATTTTACTTCTAACTCAGCTGAAGTGTAAGCATTCCAAAAGGGTTTGTTTCTATGTGCTCAGTGTTAGAACGCAATTCCTCTCACCAAGATTTTTACAACGCTGTTTGCTTTGTGTTTTTGTTTTATTTATTGAAATTATGTGTGGTTTATTCCACCTGTGCTTTATTGGAAGAGCAGCACTGCTAACTGAGAGCCTGTTTCCACTTTTACTGGAAAGGCTTTTCTGAATATTACCTTTGGATTGGCAAATTTTCAGTAATTTGCACTCTCAGAAACACATTGCTATGAAAATTGGATTTGGGCAATGGGCACTCCCTGAGCTCCTTTACTTTCAGTGTAATGGCTTTAGCTGGAAGCTGAGCATACATCATCCTCCCAGCCACTGCTTTCTGCTGAGCACCAGCTGCAGACTTGGGGTCCCAATCTTTTAACCCTTATTCATGGGAAAATGCCATCACTTTGATTGAGTGACCTACAGAGCTTGAGAGTTTAAGCCTCCTTTAAGAGACTGCTGTGAAAATTAGGGAATAACTTTATTGTGCCTAGGTCACAATATGACCCCTAATTTTTATTTTTTTTTTTAATTACTGCTCCACGGTACAAACCACTCAATGATTTTTTTGGGGGGTTTTCTTTCTGTCCTTGAGCTCCAGATTTGTGTCTCTTAAAAGTATCCAAATATGGGAAAGACGGTTTCAGATGAAAAAGAAAAAAGATAGAAAAGGAATGGTGGATGTTGATTTCAAATCCTAAAAGGAGGGATAAATGTAGAACACTTTCTCCATTCCCACGCCACCAAATACCCAGGAATAAAGCTCCTCATGGATCCCATGCTGTCACTAAAGGAAAGATCAGAGAGGCATGTCTATCTTATCTGAACCCACTTAAAAGTGGATTTTATCTCTTTAGGCAGCTGAAAGAAAGAAATTGTTGCAAATAGCATTTTTTTCAGCTGTCCCCTGCCTTTGGATGGGGTGATATTATTGATGCTCCAAGTCATGGAGCCTGAGGATCCAGGACAACTAGTTCAGCTTTTCAAGTCTCTCACAGCAGTGAGATGTTTTCTGCCTTAGATTTAATAAGATTAATTAATCTTGGTAGTCATCCCTCAGGAAATATTTGTTAGGACAAACAAAGAAAAATAACTCTGTCCACTTCTGTGGGGAAAGTTCTTCCTGTAAACAAACACACTCGCAAGTAACAGAACTTAATTACTTCTCCCAAAGCCTCTGAAATCCTTGCTTTATCCTTCTGCATAAAGACTCGCTGCTTACAGTAATTTGCAAGAGCTCTGAAGACCTAATTCTGCACACTCCAATTAATAATATTCTAGAGAGACAGAAGATATAAACAGTTTTTCTAAATTAATACTCATGCTTCTCTTCAAGCTTTTAATCAAAGAAGACAGCATGACACCTCCTGAGGCTTGTATGCCATTGTGTTGCCAGTAACATTATATTGTTCTAGTCAAAATGTATTTTATTCCCCTATTCTCATGGTGTTTTCAGCTCCTTATAAATTGCTTCTAGTTATTAGTTTTGTCTGTGGTTGGTCTTCAGCTGGGGAGGATGATTTGGCTTTGGAATGGGGTTTTATCCTACATATTTTTTCATCGCTGCTGTAAATTATTTTTTATCAAGGATCTATTTGGTGTGCATTTCCAGAGTAAAATGTCTTCTTTATTTATATCCCTGGGGATACTGTTGTACCCATGTGTCTTGGTTTGGAAAGACAGGTGTCTGCTAAGGAAAGCAGGAGAAGATGTAAACCCCCTCCCTCCAAATTATTATAATTTTGAAATTAAGGGGCACTCAGGCAAAGATATGGGAATAGGAATAACAGTTCTTTACTAGGAAAACTAAAATAAAAATGTAGCGGTACAAAAACCCCAGACAAACAAAAAGGAGAACACTGACAGAGTCAGGATACAGCCTGACACCTGTTGGTCAGGGTGGTGGGAGCAGCCCAATCAAGTCCTCCTGCAGTGACAGATGTGGTTCTGTTGGAGCAGAGATGATGTTGTTGGAGGGTCCAGTGGTGGTGAGATGGATCCAGTCTTCCTCTGGGAATGCACTGCACACAGGCTGCCCTGCTGTTCTGAATCCCAGGTTTTATCCAGCTGGGAATGCTGGGCTCCTCCCCCTGGGTGGAGCCTCTCCCCATGGAATTGTATCAGCCCTGCAGTGAGCCTGGATGGCCCATGAGCAGCAGATACCCCTGGAGGGAGGGTGGGTCCTGGCAGGGATAAAGAACACTGCCCCAGCTGGTTTAACAGCTGGTAACAGAATGGACACTGCTGGGTGCATCTTGCACTGCAACCCAAGACATCAGGGAGGGCCCAGGAGGCTGGGAGTCCTCCAGGACTTTGCACAAGGCTTTTGAACCTGGGAGACCCTCAGTGCCAGCAGGCTTTGTGGGATGTATCAATGGGGGCTCCCACAGACTCTTCCAGAATGTATTATTAACATTTTCCCAGGTTTTCTCCATATTGCTGTGACAAATCTCACATCCCTGGGGCGCCTGTGCTGGTAGACAGCAGCTGCAATCCAGTCATTTTGCTCCTCATCAGGACAAAACTTTGCCATCATCGTGCCCAGGACAGCAGAAGCCACGCTGCTGGATACACCATTCCTTAGAGCTTCAGGCCAACAGCCTTCCCAAAGGATTAAATACCTCCCAGAAATCTCAGGAATGTAGGGCAGTATCTCAGCAGGTACTGATTTTAGCAAAGGAAGGGCTGAAACCATGTCATTATAGCAGGTACTGACAAAATTTCAAGAAATTCCTGCCTCACAAGAGTTTGCAATCTATCCAGGGGCACAGATGAAGATTTTTGAGGAAACCCTGTCAAAAACAAAAAACAAAACAAAACAAACAAAACAACAACAAAAACACCACAACCAAAAAACTCTCAAAAAAACCCACCAAACAAGCAAAAGCCCAAAACCCGCAAACAAACAAAACCCCAAACAAACAAACAAACAAACAACCCCCCCATTGCTTTGCCATATTAATGATCATAAACAGGAACTCTTGGTTCTGTAGCCAGGTGTTCAGCAGCTTCACCAAATGGGGTTGCTCTTGCCTTGCTTTTCATTTCACGAGGACATTTTGTTCACAAAGATCCTCAGCTGGCTTGAGGCTTGGCATTGGCACATTTTATTTTTTTTCTCTGTAGTTGTACACAAGCTTGTGTATATATAAATACTCACACAAGCACATATATACATCTCTCTCTATATATATATGTATATTATGCATATAAATTCACACACAAGCACAATGCCAGCTGTGTGCAGCTTCTAAAAACATAATTTATCTGCTTACCTGAATAAAACCAACAATTTCCTCAGGGCTACCTTTGCAATCCCTCCTATACAGTCTTCATGAATATCTCTGCAAGTGAACTTTTTTTATTTATGAGAATGTTTTTAGGAAAAAACCCCAAGCTGATAAACTCTTGGTCTCACTATGGATTTTCACAACTATTTCCCCAGAAAGTGTTTCTAGGTGTTCATTTAGAACTCAAGTGGCAGGGAAGTAAAAATATGTGCCATTTGGCTTCTCAGTAAGGAATTATTGACAGGAGTCCCCAGAAGACACTGAAGTTGAAAGCAGACAAACATTTAAAAAAAAAAAAAATTACAAGGGACACAGAAAGGATGGGTCAAAAAGATTGTCCTGGTTCTTCTGCTTCATCTCACAGAGTCACACACACAATGAGTCTAACTCAGAAATATGAAGATCCTACAGTCTTGATATTTGTGCTGTGAAGCTTAAATATCTTTCTTACCCAAGAAAAATGTCAGGGGCACAGAGAAATAAATTATTTCCTTTGTGTTTTAGGCAGCTGCATGTGCAGCTGTGGGTTGCTCTTCTGGTATTTTTCCTCTTGCAAAGTTATAAAAAGCTTTGAAAAAATAAATAGTGAGCTAGTGATTTGTATTTTCCTGAGGTAGATTAATTAACTTGGTTTAAATTAGCCTGTGCAAATTCCCTGGTTATTGTCTTCTCCTAAATAATATACAATTTATTTTGACAAGTGTAGCGGGTGATGTACAAGGAAACTGCTTTTTTGGAGGGTTGCTGCCTTTTGGCCTAAGCAGAAGAATATTTGGCTCACAGGGATGGAAACCTTTTCCCAGTCCCACCAGTTCTTTTCTCTCTGAAGGAATGGGTTTATTTTCATGCCTTTTCATGCAGTATGGTATATAGGAAACATTCCTTACCCATGGAAATATTATGGTTTGCCATTGACAAATTAACAACATGAATTAAGGGTGGTATCAACACTTTCCTTAGCCAAGGGAATAAATATTTTCCAGTAAAACTGCACCAGATTAAAAAAAAAGAAAATTATTAAATTTGAATTAACATAATTATTCTAAAGACACAGAAAATAGAGCATTTCAAAAAATTCTTATGATTTAAAGCATGTGACCTGGTTTTATTCCTGTTTGTAAGAAGACAAATAATAAGATTAATTCAGGTGAGAAAATGAGATGTCTGCTCTTATAGAAAAGACAACAAGAAATATAAACTTTCAAATGGTTGGTGAAAAGTCAAAATGGGGAATAACAAATATTTTAGTCCATAGTGTTACTTACTGAGTGATATTCAGTGTAATCTTACCTGGCTCTGTTTGCACTCACTCTCTGCATCAGGGCCTCTGTCTTTAACAACAACCTCTTGCATTTCCAAGTCCTACATGACCCAAGCAGGCTGAATTGCTTTGCTACTAGAAGGTAAATCTGCTTTTTTCACCAACAAAAAGAAAACTCTTCCCCCTTAAGTTATTGATTTCCACTCGCTACATTCAAAGCTAGCATGTTATTCAAGTGGATTCTTTGAGATTTTGCTCCCAGGAGCAATTAAAAATATAAAACCCTGTGACACTCCCAAGCAAAACTCAGATCAAAAGCAGTGGTGGAAATAAAAAAGACATATTTTTCACTGGGCTTTGTGTTCTTCCAGGTTGCTCTGTGAGAAAGGTGATGCTTTGATAGATGTAATTAATTTTCTCCTGATTTTTTAATGACCACAGCTTGCCCTAATTTTGATAGCACGTGAAGAGTTTTATTTCCTGTTGCTGTAGAAGAGGGTGAGGAGCAGAGAGGTCCACAGGAAAACTCTGGTGTCACAAGCTGTGCCACTCTTGGACCATTCTGTTCAAGGGCATTCCCTTTCCAGAACAGAGAGAAATGAAAGAAAGAAAATGAAAGAATAAAATCTTTGCCTTCCAACCTGAAGTGTTCTGCTCTCTCTCTCTCTCACCCTGCTCTGGCTGTAGCAATGCAAGGCTGATTTCTGGCTGCCTTTGTGTTTGAAGTCTAAGGAGAGTTCAAATGCACACAAACACTTTAATTCTGTCCTGCTCCTGCCTTTCCCAACATCGAGATAAAAATCAAAAATGAGGACTTGGAGGAAAAGGTTAAAAGTGAAAAGGAGAAAGAAATCACCAAGCAAAGTGTGCAGCCTTCCATTGCCTAGAGGTGCCACAGGAGAGCTGGAGAGAGACTATTTACAAGGGCACAGGTATTGGAAAGGTGCTGTTCGTGTCCAATGAGAGAGATGATCTGCAGACCATCTCTCATCCAGGATACTCTTTGGGACATGTGGTTTATTGGTAGTGGGAAGGCAGCCTAACTGGGGAAGAGTCCAAAGGTCTAAAGGGACAGGGATCCAGGGGAGCAAGAGCCCGAGTTACCTGTTACATTCCATTTTAACCCTTTCTATCGTGAATATTCTAATGAGCATCAACCAACCACCTCAAGATACAAAACCTACAGAATTTACATACAGCCTGTAGGGACTGCTATATTACCATACTAATCTACATACTAAAAACCTGAAAAAACACCTTTTCCCTGATACCTGAGAAGGTCCAACCCCTTATTCATCCTTTTGTCTTGGCAGAGGTGTCACTGAATCACCCAGCCCAGTCTTTCAGCTGGCTTAATCACTCTCTTCCTGCCCAGCACCCTACAGTTCAAATTTTGCTTTCAATTCCATCTCTTTTGTAGGTTTCATACTCTTAGAATCTTTCACTAATAAACTATCTCTGCAGGGTCCTCCTGCTTCCTCCTCTCCAACACACAGGGAATGGCTTCAGACTGACAAAGGGCAGGGATGGATGGGATGTTGGGCAGGAATTGTTCCCTGGGAGGGTGGGCAGGCCCTGGCACAGGGTGCCCAGAGCAGCTGTGGCTGCCCCTGGATCCCTGGAAGTGCCCAAGGCCAGGTTGGACATTGGGGCTCGGAGCAGCCTGGGACAGTGGAAAGTGTCCCTGCCATGGCAGAGGTGGCACTGGATGGGATTTAAGCTCCCTTTAACACAAACCAGTCTATAATTCTATGATTCTGTGGTCCCATTTATTTTAAAATAACATACCAATCACTTAATATTGACTTGGTTCTTGAGTCAAGTATATATCCTCACTGACACAAATAAAACTTTTTAAAAAACTGTAATAAAACACATTTGGGAGCTAAAATAAAAAGTGAACAGGGTTTTTTTTTTTCTGGATGGGGGAATAATTTGTCTTGAATTTATAATAATGATGGATGGATTTTTTTTCTGAGGAAAATGAAGTTATTAGGACAAAAATAGAAGCTATCAGCATACTTGAATTCAGTATAATGCAGAGGGAGGCTAAACCATTGCTAATAACATCTAACTTTTCCACAATAATTAAACCATCATTCCCATTGAGTGCAGGGATGAGTAAGGAATAAGAAATGTCTGAAAGGATCAGTACATTTAAGGTTGCTTGCTTTAGGTCCCCATCACTCCATGGGCAGAGTTACCTGAGGCATGGTCACTGCTGTGCCCCCAAAGAAAACACAAAAAAAAACCACAAAAAAAGCTCATTTGTATTTATCTTTTTTCATTTATATTGCACCTCTGGAAAATTTTAAGAGCAGAAACTGATACTCTTTTTCTTTTTTTAAAAAGAGAGCTGTCACTGGGAGTGGTCCAAACTTCATTTCACTGATTTAGTTTTTAATGAAATACATGGGAAACAAATGACAGAAAAAACTATGAGCTTCTTTCATAAATGGTTTGAGGGGTTTTTGTTTTAAGAATACAAAAGATGCAGTTATTAACCAAAGACAAGCTTTCCTCTCCAAAAGCAGGAGCTGAGTGTGTGGATGCTGTTGGGACACTCCTGGGCAGTGTGGCTCTCCTGGGATGGGTGACTTTCCTCCAGGGATGGCAGGAGCTGCAGAGGAGCCATCCCAGCACTGCCACAGCCTCTCTGGGCACATCCCTGCAAAGAGTAAAGTGAAAACACCTTTAAACATCACTGACTGGGGCAAATTGTTTCATTTCATTTCTCCCAGCACAAAGCTGTCCCTGTGACAGAGGCACAAATACAGGTAAATTGTTTGATTTCATTTTTTTTCCCACCACAAAGCTGTCCTGACAGAGGCACAAATACAGGTAAATTGTTTAATTTCATTTTTTTCTCCCAGCACAAAGCTGTCCCTGTGACAGAGACACAAATAAATACAGGTGTGTGCAAGCCACCAACACCTCTGCTGCAGCTGGCCTGGCTCATGCCCAGCCCATGGAAATCAGAGAGCACAACTCCATGGAATTGCTTTGATTGCAGCATTTTCAGAGAGCTGGGTTGCTTCTCCAGCTCGCCTGTCAGAAAGTCTGCATGCAGGAGTTTCTAATTAAGCAGCTATTATTCTCTACTGCTTGATAATTGCCATATGCTCCTAAATGGTGCTTCTTTCCCCATCTACTGCAAATCTGACTGTGTTGGGGTTTTCCACACAGGCTGAAGTCCCCTGTGATTAACCTACTTCTCTAAAGATAATCTTTAAGCCTCTGAGAGACCCCAAGTGCCCGGGGGACACGGCTATCTTCAATAAGGTTTAATTTCATTTAATTTCATTTTTAAAGCATCTCTGACCTTTTTTTTTTCAACACACAGACCATAAAAATAGTTTCCCACATGGATATCTCAAATGACATGTCCACCTAGGTTTGCTAATAAAGCTGCACTGCTCTGTTCCTGCTGGCCCCTGGCTATATTAGCTGTCTGCTTGCCTTATTTGTGAGTTATAAATAGCCAAGGACTGCATACTCACTGTCTGGTTACATTGAACAAACTGTGATTTTAATTCTCTCCAACAAGGCCTGTCTCCTGACACAGGTCTGTCCTGAATGCTCAGTCTTACCTGTTTTCCTTTATTTTTGCAATTCTTACAGAGCTGGGAGATTCTTCAGCAAAACTCCCCTGCTGTAAAATATCCCAACAATTAGCAGAGCCACTGAGGGGGCATTCTTCCCAGTGTTAACAAGCTGCTTGCTGCAAAGAAATCCTCCATATCATTTGTTATTTTCTGATTTGGTGACATTTTATATGCTTAAAGAGCACAAATAAAAGACATTGATTTCTGAGCTGCTCTTCCTGGGTGAGCAAGGACCAAGAAGTCATGAAAACTTCTCCAGGCCCTGCTGGACAAATCTGCTGCAAACCAAAGGCAACAGGCACTCACTTCCAAAAGCCTCCCAGCCTCAGGCCAGAAATGCTTTACGGGTGAACCTGATGCCTTAAGTTTGAGCTTTGATGTTTTTCAGGTTCTGTGCTGCCCAGGGGTGCAGCTCTCAGCCTCACATTCAGGGTCACTCAGCTCTGCACAGAGCAGGGACACAAAACAAATCCTGTTCCTGCTGCACACCAAGGACAACTCTCAGGCCCAAAAGCACAAACAAGGGTGGCTGGAGGGAGGAACAAGAAGGATGGGACCTCACAGCCTGGAGCTGGAGTTGGACAATTAAACCCCCAATATGCAAATGAACCAAAACTTATAAAAATGTGAGACCTCATGACTGGTCACCCATTTTTTTGTGATCATTTTGGGTCCACTTTGGGTGTAGCCCTGGCCAGGCCCTGTCCTGCCCAAGGTGTATCCTTTAGGGCCTTTTAATGAATACCTGCTTTATTCTCCAGCTCTGTCCAGTCTCTGTTTCAGGTCAGCCTTCCCCAGGCATCAAACTAAGGCAGAGAGAGCTGAAGACTGTGCTCAAATGTTCAGGATTAAATTTCCTGAACAAGGGTTTAGGTGGAATTTGGCCCCTAAATCTAAGGCTGCAAGCTGCAAATCCTCTCCTCCCAGAGCTCCTGGGCATCTCCCTGGGTGACCAGGGAGGTCTCTGGGGTGGTGGATGCAGGAGCTGCACCTGCTCCTGGTTTCTCAGCACCTCAGTTTGTGCTAAAGCTCAGTTTGTGCTGCTGTGCTGGAGCATGTCCAGGGATACCTGAGCTCTGTGGGTCACACCCTGCTGGGAGTCTGAGGAAAAGGTCACTCCACTCATTTAAGGGCAGTAAAATCCAGGGAGCCCAGCAGGCCTCAGTGATTGCTGAAGCAGCAGGCAGGGAGGCCCCAAACTTGCCTCTCCTGTACCCTCATTTCAGGAAATTAGGTTGAAATGGCTCAATGTTGGCTCCTCCCAAAAAAAGAGATGAATTTCCCAAGCTCTCTGTTTCCCTTAACAGGTTCCCAGGTGACTCATCTGGTCTCCAGCAACTTCCTGAAAAATGGGCAAGAGGTGCCTGAGTATTCCTCATGGAAAGGCTTCCTTGAGACAGCTGATCCTCGGGTGCCAAATCCAAAATCCAGACTGCAGTGCCTCCCATCCTTCAGAGGATTCCAGTTTAGGGAGACTCAAAGAATCACAGAATATCCTGAGCTGGAAGGGACCCCACAGGGTCATCCAGTCCAGCTCTTGTCCCTGCACAGAGACCCCAACAATCCCACCCTGAGCATCCCTGGGAGCATTGTCCAAACCTTGGAGCTCTGGCAGCCTCAGGGCCATGCCCATTCCCTGGGGAGCCTGGGCAGTGCCCCAGCACCCTCTGGGGAAGAACCTTTCCCTGATCTCCAACCTAAACCTCCCCTGACACAGCTCCAGCTGCTCCCTGGGTCGTGTCACTGGTCACCAGAGAGGAGCTGACACCCCCAAGCACCATCCTGCCCTTGTCCAGCAGGCCCTGGTGGGACACCTGGTGGGAGAGGCCATCCCAGAGGACTGACAGGACCAAAAACAAACCAGAGAAAGGGCAGAAATCTTCAGAACTAATTGCAGGCATGATTAGTGTGTGAAATGAGCACGTTCCTGGAAGGAATCACTGCCTCTGGGGAAATAATTTAAATGTCCATGATGAGCAATATCTCACTCCCTGACTCTGTTGACTTCCATCTTCCCTTCCCTACAGTTACAGTGAGGGTGAGACAGATCAGCTCAAAATTTCCATGTGTTTATGCTGGCAGGAACTGCTGCCAGTTTCATCACTTTTATTAAGACTGCTATAGCATTTGTGTTTTGTTCAGCCACATTTGAAACAACCTCACTCAGAGGATCCCCATGAAAGCTTTTCCATGTATTTGTGTAGTGCAGTCACAACTCACCAATATTTCCAAGGCAGGACATGTGCTGAGTGCAGCAGAGATCTGTTGGACTCCAAAATTGCTTCATACACGAATAAATGAGATTTTTGGCTGTGTAAAGAAGCTATCCACTGGGGGTTTGTTTTTGGTGTGAAAATTTATGGGGGTTGTGCTGTCTGCAAATGTCTTTCTCTATCCTCGTGTACTGCTACATCCAATGACACAGCAAGTTACAGTTCCTACTAATGCAGGCTGCTCCTTCATTTCCAGCGTTATGCCATTATGTCCCATGTTAACACGAAAATAGGATTTGTTTGTTTGGTTGTTTTTTTTTTTTTTCTCAGAGGTGTTAATGGAAAAGTTAAGTTTGCTGCTTCTTCCTGTTTCACAGAATCCCAGACTGAAAGGGACTTTAAAGACCACCCTGGTTCCAGCCCCTGCCATGGGCAGGGACACCTTCCACTGGACCAGGGGGCTCAGGGCCACATCCAGCCTTTCCTTATCTTGCTTTATTTATTTTGTCAGTCCATAATTTGATCCATTCCTCAGAAATAATGGTGTCAGATGTCATTTCTCATGACCAGCTTCTTTCATTTTCTTTGCTGTCAGTTGCTGCAAACAGTTTGCATTTATGCAGCAGTTTGATGAAGTAATTTCCATTTTCATACCCTCGTTCACTTTATTAATTTATTTTGTTTCTGCAGTGCTTGTTTTCTTTATCTCTGAAAAGAAAGGAAGCAGAACTTCCATTAAGTTTGGGCCTTCTGTGGATTATCTCCAAGCTCTAAAATATCCTTCCTGCATGATAATCCAGCCTCTTTCCTTTTCATGGTTACATGCTATAACAAGCTTTTGCTGCTTGTATTAAAATCCTTCCCAAAGCCTTTAAAAAAAATTAACTTTTGTCACTTCTCATTTTATTCCCTTCCTTAATGACATGGAGCACATGGACACTTTTCTGATTATTCTTTTGTTTTTCCATTCCTTATAAACTTTTATTTTTTTCCCCCAATATCGCTTTCTAACACAGTTAATCCCCTGGTTAGGCTTGGTGCCTCATCAGGATGTTCTGTTGGTTTGTTTTGGTTTTTTTAATATTAATTCAGCTGTGGGTATTTGTGTACCTATAATTGAAAAACTCATTAAAATCACCAGGTTATTGTGTTTAATTTCAGCAACTTGCTTATTGCAGCCTGCCCTTCAGAAAATGGTAGCATTCAGACTGTCAGCTAAACTTTTTAACACGTGCTTAGAGACAGTTTTGAGCAGAAGAAATTACCCTTTACATATTCATTGGCTTTTAAAATATCTAATCCAGGTTTTCCAAAGGACTTCTGGCCTTAGATGCCAATAGCTCAAAAAATTTCCCCTCACAGCCACGCTGGAAGGTTGAGCTGGGTTTCCTCAGTCACATCCAGAAAAACCTCCTTGCCTTTAATCTCTCCAAGTGTCTTTTTATTATTATTGTTGCTATTATTATTGTTGCTATTATTATAATTATTATTATTATCATTATCATTATCATTCTCAACATCATGATCACTAATTATTTCCCCTTCATTTTCAGCTTTTCAGTTGGTTGATTAATGCCCACAAAGGCAGCTGTGTTGCTCCTGGAAATGCCATTTCCCATCTCTGTCCATATGGTGCCACTTCCCAAGGACCATGCCAGGATCCCAAATGAGCCTTGGCCTGCACAGAGTTTGCATTTCGTCCTTGATAATCCCAGGCCTCATTTCCCACCCACATTTTCCACAGGGTGCATCATCACTGTGCAATTATTATTTTTTTTAACGTGTTTTGCAGTGCACTCTGTATTAAGGTGATTTGAAAAACTTCATAAGAAGCTCAGCTTACACGGTCAATATGATCAGAGAAAAGGTTGTATACACTTTATAACACCTTGTCTTGGGTTATGGAACCAAAAATGTGTATTCTATTTCATTTGTTGAAAGCAGCTGGGGAGATGTTTTTCTTTATGTCTTGTAACTCTGGGGGGAGGGGGGGCAGATGCCTCCTGATAATGGGACAGCTGTTCAAACCAGGTGGGGCAGTGTTCCTTATCTCTTTCACCACCCATCCTCCCTCCAGGGGACATCTTCTGCTAATGAGCCATTAAGGATTATCTGCTGCTAATGGGCCATGAAGGCTCACCAAGGACAGGACACATTCCATCATCCCATTGTGAGATGCTCCACCCAGTGGAGGGAGCCAACCATTCCTACCTGGATAAAACTGAGACGTAGGAACACCAGGGATCTGGTTCCACTGGATTCCCAGAGGAAGAGTGGACCCTTCTCACCATCACTGGGCCCTTTTCTACAGGATCATCTCTGCTCCAACAGAACCACATCTGCCACTCCAGGAGGACTCACTGTGGACTGCTTCCAACACCCTGACCAACAGGGTGTCAGGTTGTAGCTCTGACTCTGTCAGGGTTTCTAGGATTGTTGTTTGTTTACTTGTTTGTTTGTTAGTTTTACTACTAGATTTTTTTTTGTTAATATTCCTAGTAAAGAACTGTTATTCCTATTTCCAAATCTTTGCCTGAAAGCCCTTAATTGCAAAATTATAATTTGGAGGGGGTGAGGGATTTACGTTCTCCATTCTAAGGGAAACTCCAGCTTTCCCTGTCTTTCAAAACCAAGACCCACCTTTTATCTGAAGAGATTTTTAACCTACTGGCAGGTAGGTAAGTTTTTTTACCTACCCAGGAGCAGGTAAAAAGTACAAACAGAAAGAAAAGTAATCACAACACCCTTTTAGTGACACTGGAGGGGAACTCCCACAGGCATCTCCTCTGCAGGTTATTGGACACAAATATTTAATATTATAATTATTTTCTGGCTCAAGTCTCCACTGCTGTGAGGTTCCTCACCCAGGGATGTTCTCACAATAAAGTTTCCTGCTTCAAGACTCTGTTCCTATCTCTCCTGATGTTTTTCTGTGAAGACCTGGACAAGTCATGCTTTCTTTTTGTTTTCCACCATTTGTGCAGATTTGGAAATGAAGCTGCTGCAGGGTCCTCATGTGGACCTGCCTTGGAAGATACCTAGGTGAGTTGGAACTAAATGAGTTTGAGATCCTTTCCAACCCAGGACATTCTGTAATTCTTTAATAATTCTATAATAATTCTATAATTCTGTAATAATACTATTGTTCTATTATTCTGTGATTGGGAAAGGGGGATCCTCTGTAACAGCCCCATGTATTATCTGCTTGCCACCCACTTGCTGAGAAAAAAGAAAACACAATAAAAGCCCATAATGGACATCTGAACTCAGGAACAGCTTTCCCAGGGCTTGAAACTGCCTAATTAAGGTCAAGAATAGCAGAGAGTGCCTGCAATTGTCCAAGAAGGTTTGGAAATGATACAGAGTAATAGTAACAGGGAGAATAATCAGCATGTGGCTCTCTGGATTAATTGACATTCCCTCGAGTAACAGAGATGCCAGGACTGATTGCCCTGATCCCTTTTCTTTCAGCAAACATGAAATTGAGGAGGACAGATCTGGGCAAACAAATCTTGCCACCAGAGGTAAAACCTTTGAGCTGCAGTGGCTGGGGAGGCTCTGCCTCTCAGCACATCAGTTTGGGGGTTTTAAAGCTTCTCCAGCCATTACCTGCTTTTGTGAGGTGGGGAAAAGCCCAGCAGGTAAATGCAGGGTGGCATCCATCCTGTTTAATGTAGTTTTCATGTGCCTGTGGCAAACATCACACTGGAGCAGGGAATGGACACTCCAGATTGGAAGAAAATCTCAGCACTCATAAGGAAAAGTGGAATCATAACTCTTGCCTGTTGCTTTGTTTTGTAGCAGTTTCTTTCAGCACACCTTTGCAGGATCTCAGGAACATGTTTTTTCTAAAAACAGGTCTTTTTTTCCCCACAAGTTTCCTGCAAAAAGAGACTTAATTTGATATTCCAGGCGTTGTTTTGGGTATTCTTTATTTTCTGCTCTCCAGAAAGTCACTGGAGCCACTGCCATGTCACCTGCTGGGGCTGGGGACACATTTGTACAGCCAGAGGAGAAGGTGTGTCTAACATGTCTCAAACCTCCCAGCTGGTCTTTGACAGCACATCGTTAACTTTCATAACTGATCTCATCAAGAAGTTATAAATATGCAAAATCCCAGTAAATTATTTAATCAGGAAGCTATTGGATACAAATAACTGCTCAAGGGAAAGATGCTGCCTCTGTGTTACAGGAGATTTCACTGACATCCTGTGTGGGTAAAGGAGATGGATGTTCAGTTGCTTTGGTCTGTTATTGCTGGGGAAAAAAAAAAAAACAACAACAAAACACATATTGCTATTAAAAAAAAAAAAAAGGTCTGGTTTCCATGCATTTTCTTTAGGAAGGAATGGGGGTTTTTTACACCCAAATTCTCAGCCCAAACCAGG
Source organism: Phylloscopus trochilus trochilus (assembly GCA_016584745.2). Taxonomy (NCBI): domain Eukaryota; kingdom Metazoa; phylum Chordata; class Aves; order Passeriformes; family Phylloscopidae; genus Phylloscopus; species Phylloscopus trochilus. The sequence goes on from WQNJ02000014.1 coordinate 4,142,349, forward strand.
ACTTACAAGGAGAATCAAGGAGTAGAGAAACAAGGTATGACTTGATTTCTGTACGTAAACAAGGATAGGTTTTGGATATTTGCTGGGGGAAAAAAATGTTATCAGCAAGTCTGAATCAAGAAGAAAATTTTTAAAAAATTGTTTTGCCTCCCATCCAGAGGGCTGGAAAGGAGAGATCCATGGTGTGGGGTGTGTTTGTGTACAGGGATGGTGGGACAGTTGTGAGCTGACATTGCAGCCCTCACCTCTGCCACCATCAGTCCTTTGCCTCTGGGGCTGAATTCCCAAGAAAAGCCTCCAGTCTGCCACTAAATGTAGGATTTTAGCTAATTTTAGCTGTAGGGCCCTGCTATTTCCCAGCTGTCTGACTCTTTGGATGGGTGCATATTTATGGCCTCAGCCTCGCAGCTCTAAAATATTTAAATTCCCTTCTCTTCGTTTCTGCTGGAATTTGCCAGAGAATTTCCTGGTGCTGAGAAATCTTCCTCAGCGTGTCACAGGCATCACAAGCAATCAGAGGAACATTCATATGGTTATATCTCACTCGGTTGTCCCCTTGTACCAGAGAAACAACTGCACAGAAGCAATAAAGAGCAGACAAAAACCGGTGAGAGGCTGTGACCCCAGGAGCACAGCAGTCACTGGAGGGGCAATTGCTGTAAATCGCCCACAAAATGAAATCAGCCGGCAGGAGTTTTTTACCAAGTCGTGGTGAAGTACAAAAGACGTTAAAAACAGGTATAATGCGGGTCATTTTGAAATCCCCTTACACTGATGATGAATTCTTAAAGTATCTGCAATTCAAAGAGCTCTGCAAAGAGTTTTGCTTTTCCCGGGATGCAGGAGGGGCAGGGAGGTGATTCCAGCCCGCTTTTCCCGGGATGGAGGGGCAGGGAGGTGATTCCAGCCCGCTTTTCCCGGGATGCAGGAGGTGGATCAGGGAGGTGATTCCAGCCCGCTTTTCCCGGGATGCAGGACCAGGAGGTGATTCCAGCCCGCTTTTCCCGGGATGCAGGACCAGGAGGTGATTCCAGCCCGCTTTTCCCGGGATGCAGGACCAGGAGGTGATTCCAGCCCGCTTTTCCCGGGATGCAGGAGGGGCAGGGAGGTGATTCCAGCCCGCTTTTCCCGGGATGCAGGAGGGGCAGGGAGGTGATTCCAGCCCGTTTTTCCCGGGATGCGCAGCCCGAGGTTGCCCTCGCGTGGCGTTGGCCGGGCAGGCGAGCGGGGACACGGACAAGGTGGGAACGGGGAGGTTCTGGTGGGGCTGGAACTGGAAAACACGGGTGAAATGTCAACCAACCCTTTAAAAAAAAATACCTGGGAGCTTGGGAGCTTTGAGCAAACTCGTCTCTGACAGGGAAATTCTGGTAGAGCCCAGCAGTGAGGGCAGAATTCCAAGGATGCCTGGACAGAAGTGGAGTCAAAGAGCAAATCCTGCATCTCTCCCAAACCATCATCCTGCTCCGAGGAGCTCCTGTGTCCATGAGGAGCAGCGTGGCAGCAGGACCAGGGCAGGGATTGTCCCCTGTGCTGGCACTGCTGAGGGACCACCAGCCCTGGGGACACTTTGGGACCCTCAGGACAAGGAATTGAGGGGCTGGAGCGTGTCCAGGGAAGGGAACAGAGCTGGGAAGGGGCTGGAGAATTCCTGAGGGAGCTGGGAAGGGGCTCAGCCTGGAGAAAAGGAGGCTCAGGGGAGCCCCTGTGGCTCTGCACAACTCCCTGCTGGGAGGGGACAGCCGGGTGACAGTTTCTAACAATGACAGGAGAAGGGGAAATGGCCTCAAATTGTGACAGGAGGGGTTTCGTTTGGACATCAGGGAAAATTTCTTCACCAAAATATTTGTCAAGCATTGGAACTGGCCCAAGGCAGTGGTGGAGTGCCCATCCCTGGAGGGAGGTGTAGATGTGGCACTTGGGGACGTGGGTCAGTGCTGGGGGACAGGTTGGACTCACCTATTCTTTATCCCCTTGGTCTTTTCCAACCTCAGTAACTCTCTAATAAATAATTCTGTGATTCCCTGTTCAGCACCGCAGCACAGGATCTTCAAAGCCTGCTTCCCAGAGCCTAAAAAGACGCCCTCCTTACCAACATACCTCACTAAACGTTACCAATTGCTAAGCAAACATTCCTAATTATCAAGTAAACACTGCTGACATATTTCACACAAATAAAGCTATCAAAACCCTGGAAGGAAATTCCTCCTCTGACAGATGCCTGTGGGGTATCCAGGCACTGTCTGTGAAGTCTGGTGCACCTGTTTTACCCCTTGAAAACCATCTGATAAAATGAATTACCAGTCTCCTGTAAGCCTAGCAGCTGCCAGCACAGCAGCAAACATGCTCAAATTAATATTGGAGCTACAGGAAATTCATCTTCAGGGCTTCCAAAGCCCTGAATCAACCCAGGGCTGTGTAAGGTGTCATTAGAGTTCAAAATGAACCTGCCCCATTCCATTAGAAGGGAATCCATTTAATATATTTATTTAATATCTGTTTATACTGAACCTTGGGTGCAGTTCAAACTCCTTGGGATTTGAAGATATATTAGATCTGAATTTTCTCAATTGTTTTTGTAGCCAGAATTGTATTCACTTGTACATATATTTTACCTAAAGGGGTACCTACTCCCTCTATGAGTTTTATCTAGGTGGCAACAATTTATAAAGTAGTTGTCTTTAGATAAGAGAATATATTTGCATTTTTAAAAATCAATTAATAGGTAAAATTCTGGCCTCACTGAAGTCAGCATGAATTTTGCTTACAGATCTCTCTTTAAGGCAGATCAATTATGTTTTTCAGCAACTATACTCTCATTAAATCCTGCAACTCATAAACAGACAAGGTTATTCTCATCTTACACAATATGTAACAGAAATTCATATTATTTGCCTCCATCCTGGAAATGTTCCAGGCCAGGGTGGACAGGGTTTGGAGCAATCTGGTCTGGAGGAAGGTGTCCCTGTCAGAGTTTCCTAATCCTGTTTTTATTTGTGCATTTTATCTCGTTACCTCCCTGCCTTAGACCCCTCCGTCCTCCTGCTGGAACCCTTCAAAACAAACACTTGGAAAACTTTAGGAACATGAATATGAGTAAATACAGCCTAAAAGGGAGTTGCTGCCTCGTGCAGGGTAAGGCTGATCCCTGCAGCAGCAGCAAGGGAAGACAGAAACCCCCATGGAGCACAAGCAGGGGTGGCAGAACTCATCTAAAAAAGGCTTTTCCACCACAAAGTCTATCCTAATTTTTTCCCTCAACCACAGCACCTTGCCTCATTAGAGACAGAAATATTCCCCCAGGAATTTCACACTTACACTGTGTTTCCTTTTGTTGTGGCAATCTCTTCAAATCCTTAGCGTTTGCTTTTCAGAATGTTCCTACCTTGAATGAAAAATGAAGCAACAACACAAATCAAACTAAAAACGCCCTGCACTTCCCCTTTTCAGATGCATCTGTCTGTTGTAAGTTTAGTGCTGCTGATCTGGTAGTTATTTCAACTGCTGCTTGGTTTCAGCCCTGTTGATATATTGGTTATTTTTATATATGGGAGGCCATTTGTGTGACTGATTTTGCAATTCATGCTGCCTGCTGAAGGACATCCCTAAAAACAGACCTCAGAGCTGTATTCTCAAGATGAAAGCAATTGGACAGAAGTACCTTTCTCAAAAGAGGGAACTCTATTACATTTTTTTTCCCCCTCCTGAATTGCTTGCTGAAGCCAATTGGTTGAGTGATTGGAAGAAATGAAACAGGGAAAAATTGATGGGATTCACGAGTTAGTGTGCAGCATTAAAGCCATTTCTTATCCTTAGCAAATGGGGAGTGTTGGATCAAATTCCAGCACATGGCCCAAATACAGTCCAAGGGAGAAAATGATTATGCTTATCATGCCAGCATGGGGCTGGGGGAGGTGAAAACAAGAGCATCAAAAAAAGCACAACCAAATTGCTCAGGGTTGTTATTTCAGGTTGCCAGTTGCTCAGGCTCCCTGCCCGTGGAATGGAGACACTGCAATAACTGCAATTTCACAGATAACTTGCATTTTAGGGGTCAATATTAGAGAAAAAAAAAAAAAGTAAAAAAAAAAAAAATCAGGAGCCGGGAAGGAAAATACCAAAGGCTCTCAAGAGAAAGAGGCTTTGGTAAGGAGGTTTGTGCAGCTTTGCTGTTTCATACCCTCCTAAGGTATAAAGGTGTGACAAAAAGACATCCTGACTCAGTGAAATCACAGATTTAAATATATATAATCTGCATGGTAGGGACCTACAGTTACAATTCCACAAGATGCACGTCCAGGTGTACAAGTGCTTGCCAAAAACCCAGACATGAACACCCCTGGGGCTTGCACACCTCGCTGAACTTGGGCTGTCTGAAGTTTTGGGGGATGACAGGGGCAGTTTCTATATGATGCTGAATATTTCTGGCCTTTGTTCTGAAAAAATTAATCTGGGCAACATTTGTTGATATTATTACCTTCTGGAAGACCAGAACATCTTACAGTTAAAGGTTTCAGAGCAATCCCTCATCTGCTGATCAGTGACTTGCAGATTTCTTGAGTCAGATATAGAGATCACGCATTTATTTCAATGACAATTTATGTTTACTTTTTAACATGAATCTGCCCAAACACTTTGGGATCCTGGTCCCAGACTGACCACCCACAGGAAAGAGTATCCCCTTTTTCTTAATTGGCTGCTGGCAAAGAGAAAAAAAAAAACAAAAATCACATAAAGAAACAACGCACAAACTCAACTATCAATTACAGAATCCATTTCCTCCATCTCCCCCCACCCCCCCCAAAAAACCCAAAAAACCAAAAAAAGCTTTGTGGGGGTGAATATTCAGCATCAGTTTGCACTAAAATAAAGATTGGTGTGATTGTCCCAGAAAACTGATTGGTTTATCAAATACCTGGTTTAAGCAACAGGTATTTTGTGGGAGTTACTGTGTATTTTTGGCACTGGGCCATTTTTGCTCAATTATCTACACTTCCTAAAAAGAAGGAGGCGTTTTCCTTCAAAACACATCTTGAAGAGAACACACAAACATACCAGATTCAGTCACTTTGCATTTTATTGTGAAATCAAACAGATATATGGATTATTCTGCCGTGGGGAAGGGAAGAGAAGCCAGGGTGGTCTGGTCCTTACAGGGCATTCTGACATCTTGCTTGAATACTGCAGATCACAAAAAACAAGACCTAAGTTCCAGATCTGACGTTTGCACATTTTCTCAGTGCAGAACTTGCTTTCTCAGGGTCACAGCCCCCAGGGCAGGGAGCTGTTTGGAGCAGGCTGAGCCAGATGGGGAAATCTCCCGTGGCAGCTGCAGCAGATGGAGAATCAGGAGAGAGATCCCACAGAGACCCTCCATCTCAAACTTCCCTCACTTGCCAGGAGCTCTGGATTTTTGAGGCCTGAGCAGATGGTCTGTAAAGCTTTCAGACACAGCAGCTATAGGGGTTTGAGAAAGAGGTGGGCAAGTTAAAGTTGGTGTGATGGAGATCTGTCCATTGCTGGGATATATCCCAGCCCTAAGAGCTCACCAGGTGCCAGTATCCCACAGAAAACTCTTCAAGTGCAAATTTTAATCCAGGTGCAGAATTAAATTGGATTAAATCTAACCCAAATTGTACTGAAATCATTTGGCATTGCTGTGTGTTTCCATGTGCTCTGGAGAGTTCATTCCCAGAGCTGCTGCCCAGCTTTGCCCTCTCCTCAGAGCAGCAATTCCCTTCCACCTGGGCAAAGCATGGCTGTGCTGCAACTCCACCTCTTTACAGGTACCACACATTTACCAGGATATTCCAAGTGCTGGGAGTGCTGTAAAAAACCAGCAATTGTGGAATAAGAATCTCTCAGAAACATAGACTTGTTTGGGTTAAAGGGAGCTTAAATCCCACCCAATGCCAACCCTGCCATGGGCAGGGACACCTCCCACTGTCCCAGGCTGCTCCAAACCCTGTCCAGCCTGGCCTTGGGCACTGCCAGGGATCCAGGGGCAGCCACAGCTGCTCTGGGCACCCTCTGCCCACCCTCCCAGGGAACAATTCCTTCCCAAAATCCCATCTAGCCCTGCCCTCTGGCAATGGGAAGCCATTCCCTGTGTCCTGCCACAACATTTGCAGTAAGTCATTTTTAAGTGGAGAAGTCTCGTAGTAAAAGAAATCGAAACAAAATAACCAGGAACAAACAAACAGTAAGAAAAACACATACTGAAGAGCACAAAAAGAAAAAAAAAAAGGAGAAGGAGAAGGGGAAGGAGAAGGGGAAGGAGAAGGAGAAGGAGAAGGAGAAGGAGAAGGGGAAGGAGAAGGAGAAGGAGAAGGAGGAGGAGGAGGAGGAGGAGGAGGAGGAGGAGGAAAAGGAAAAGGAAAAGGAAAAGGAAAAGGAAAAGGAAAAGGAAAAGGAAAAGGAAAAGGAAAAAAAGAAAAAAAGAAAAAAGAAAAAAGAAAAAAAAAAGAAAAAAGAAAAAAAAGAAAAAAGAAGAAAAAAGAAACAAAACTGGAAAAAATATTTATTTTTTCTCCCCGATCTGAGCCATCCCTCCGGTGCCCGGTGCGGTGGCGGTGCCGGCACCGCTCTCTCCAGTCTCTAGAGGGCTGCCTTCACCCACGGAAAAGTGTCCGAGCAGCCGCTGCTCAGCGCTTTCCTTTCACCTCCCATCCCAATTTCCGCACCGTCATCAGCAGCTCCCTCTGCACGAATTCCCGTCCCCATCCTGGAGCGAATGTCCTCTGGAAGGAGACTCCTCTGTAGCTCTGCCCTTTGGGATGTCCCAACGCTGCAGGAATGACCCGAGCGCTGGAGGCTCACAGCAAATCCTGGCAGGGCGCGTTTGGGCTCAGAACTGGTGCAGAAGTGCGGGTTCATTGCCTGCCTGGGGTTCATTCCACAGCCACCTCCCTGAGAAGGGTTAAAATGAGGGCTCTGAGCAGTTTTAGCAACTTAAATGCAGCTCTGAATGCGTTTGTAATGCTCAGAAATCAAGGAATGAACGCTGAGGAAGAGTCGAAATAAAGAACTCTACTGTAAGTGTGTCCCTGTCCAAAGGGATGCTGTGCTTCTATGCCACTGGATGATAAAACAGAAAGCAAATGGATTACATAAAAGTGCATATTCCATTTCCAAATGCCAGGTTTTAAAACTTGAAATGACAGCTTGTATTTTTAATTTGGTTTTTTTGGTGTGGTTTTTTTTTGTTTTGGTTTGTTTTGTTTTTTTTTGGTGTTGGTTTTTTTGTTGGTTTGGTTTTTGTTGTTTTTTTGGTTGGTTGGTTTTTTGTTGTTTTTTTTTTTTTGTTTGTTTGTTTTTGTTGTTATTGTTGTTTGGTTTCGTGGTTTTTTGGGGGGTTTTTTTGTGTTTTTTTAATAGTAGATCTCCCAAGGAATGTAAGTTTCAAGAGTTCAATGCTTAAAAAAAAATTGACTATCAATGAAACGGTGTCATTCAGTAAGGGCCTTTACTCCTGAAGCAGTTTGTGTTGAAAACAGCCTTGTTTTGTAAATCTGATGATCAAAAAGAACCTGCTCAGTTTTAAAATAAAACAGAGTCAGCACTTTTTCAGTTGTGGGGAAAGCATAGAGGAAGCTTTGTAATAATTCACAGCAAACTCCAGTCTCTGAATATCAGATTAGTACCTGAGCTGATTCAAAAGGAAGGCAGAACAAACTGCTGCACTTGTGTGGAAAACAAATAATTAATCCAAACTTTGAAGACATTTGGAGGGTACTCTTGAGGCAATAACAGTGTTTAGCAGCAGGGAGGGGCTCAGAGCCCTTGGCCCCCTCAGCTTTGGCTGGTTGCCCTCAGGTGAGGTCTGGCTGTGTCCTGCAGTGTCCAGCCCCATCCCTGTTCACACCAGGACCTCCTGCACTTCAGGGGAGCAGAGCTGCAGGAAGATACAGATCCCATGGGATCCCAAAGCAGGGTCCCACACACACAAGGTGCCACTCACCCCTCTGTGCCACCCACAGAGCCAGAGTGGGCTCAGATCAAGAGGCCCAAAGACACCCTACGAGCTTGTGAGTAAGAAGGCAGCCCTTGGGAGCCTTTGGCTGGTGGCTGCATTCAGATTCCTGGAGGATAAACCCCCCATTCCTCTTCTTTGCCCTCCTTCTTCCAACCACGTAGCATTCTTGTTTCTACCGGGTCAAGAATTTTCACAGAATCACAGAATCACAGAATTTTAGGTTGGAAGAGACCTTCAAGATCATCAAGTCCAACCCAGGCTCTAACACCTCAACCAGACCATGGCACCAAGTGCCACATCCAGTCTTTTCTTAAACACATCCAGGGATGGTGACTCCACCACTTCCCCAGGCAGACCATTCCAATACTTTTTCTCTTAGAGTGCATTGAATTAAAGCCATTTTCTTCTTCCTGTGGGTACTCCCCAGCCCCACCTGAGCCAAGACCCTGAGCCAGGATTATCCTCAGGGCCTGGCTGTCCCCTCATCCCTGTGGGCCACACGCCAAGGACGGGGTGAATCTCACCCGTGCTCCCTCCCCAGGGGTTTAATCTCAGCTTTAATCTCAGAGTCATGAGGCACAAGCAGCACTATGGAAACCCTTGAAGGACCTTCTTTGGCAAAAAGGCAATGCTTGAATAATCAATTCATACGTGCCAGGTAAATATTTTATGCACCAGAGATGCAAAGAGATTAAATGAATTTACAGCTATCCCATTTATCACACAGCATTTCACCAAGTGCCGTGGATGGGATGGTTTACAAGGGGTAAAGAGGTTGCATTTACTAAGCTGCTGTGAAAATTGCATGGGGGAATCAAATGCATTTCCTGGCTTAACTGAACATGAGATACAATTTCTCTAAGTACTGTCAGCAGTGTTAAAAGTATGTGATGGGATATATCAGTAAGAAGCATCTTCAAAGAGGATTAAAGGTTCAGATGGTTTTTTTCTTTTGTTTGAGGCAATAATATATTGAATTCTTTTGGGCTAATTAAACTTGAAACCGATCCAGCTTGCTGGTTTGTTTGGTTTTTTTCTTTTTTTCCTTTTTGGGTACAATGCTTCTTACAGTTTATAGCTAATTGGCAGGTGAGCAAGATAAGTAGCACTGAACACCACTTGATGCTGTTACAGCCTAAGGGAGATGGGCAGCCTGTTGTAGAGGAAGAGGCTGTTCGACACGCACAGAGGATGAACATAATCAATTTTCACCTGAGGAGATAATGCAATGACTTAACCCCCCACAAGAAATAAGACCTTGGTGTTCTAGGAAATTTCTTATTGAGGAAGTGTTTCAGAGATGACAGCAAAGCTTCTTTGTGGCCACCTAGCCACTAAAAAGCCTGTAGGTCGCTTTGCTTCTTGGTTGAAATTACAGAATCAGAGCACTTGACTTGCATTCAGGCTTTGCTAATCCCCGTGGAGCTTTATCTCCCGTTTGTCATTAGCCTGCTGCATTGACAGCCTCTCCTGCCCGCCCTCCCGAACCAAAACAGCAACAAAAACTCCTTTGCATCAAAGAGAATTCTCTTTCAACTTTGATCACATTTCTCTTGCTGCTCAAGCCTGTTGCTAAGAGAAACTGCGGCGGTGAGGAATGGGCGAGTCATTATTATAATTACTCTTGTAACACCCCAGCGAGAACAAGCCTCTCCCCGCACTCAGGGAATTATCCAGCAGTGCAGGCTTTAATTGATGGAGCTCCTGACAGCCCTGCTGGGCTGGAGCTGCAGGAGAACCCAGCCACAGCATCAGCACGTGGGGCAGGAGCTGCTGGATCCCCTCTGCCAGGTGAGGGGATGTGCAGGGCTCTGGCTGCCAACACTGGGGGTTTGTTCCACCAGAACACTTACTGCTGGGAGCTCAGGACCAGCACAAAAGCCTGAGGTAAAATATCTGCTGTGCTGGTGCTTCTCAGCCTGACCTGACTGCACAGAGCTGATGGTCAAGGCAGCAGCAGAAAATGTGGAAAAGTAGGACCCAACCCTTCTGTGTGCCACTTGTTCCACTGAGCCAGCCACATTCCCTGGCTGGCACTATTTATGAGTCTGGGATCTTTTCTAATATCTAAAACATGTAATAAAAAGCACTAATGAATAGTAAGCAGAGAGGTGGTGCCTTACAAAGAGACAAGGTAGGCACCTTGACAGCAGCCAGGCGTTGGGCCAGGCTGGTGTTTGGTTTAGAGTGGGGTGAGGGCATCCTCTGCACTGCAGAGCTACAGTGTAGTGCACTGCCACTGCAGAAATTTTAGTTAGTGGCTTTATAGAGATTAATTGTAAAGGAAAAAGAATTATGAGGTACATGCATGCTAAAGCAAGAGACCTTTTTCTTTCATTCCTTAGCATGTAAGGAAAAATGCAGCATATACTTGTGATGGTTTTATTACTTGTTATATTTTATGTGACTAAAGAGCAAAACAAGTTTATTTTAAATTTACAAAGATGGTTTATTTATATATACTAAGAGAATGAAAATAAGGAAAAAGAAAAAAAAATTGAACCTTTTAAAACATTTTTTTACAAGTGTTTACTTTTTTACGCTTAACATAAAAAGACAAAACCTGTCATTTTAGTCAGTTTTATCATTTAAAGATAAATTTTTATTAGTTGTTTAGGAGAGGAGTGGCTAACATTTTAGTTAGTGGCTTTATAGAGTTCAGTTGTAAAGGAAAAAGAATGATAAGGTACATGCATGCTAAAGCAAGAGACCTTTTTCTATCATTCCTTAGCATGTAAGGAAAAACTGCAGCATATACCTGTGATGGTTTTATTACTTCTTATATTTTATGTGACTTGGAGAACATAAAGAGCAAAACAGGTTTATTTTAAATTTACAAAGGTAGTTTATTTATATATACTAAAAGAACGAAAATAAGGTAAAAGAAAAAAAAATTGAAACTTTTAAAACTTTTTTTTAACAAGTGTTTACTTTTTTACACTTAAGACAAAACCTGTCATTTTAGTCAGTTTTATCATTTAAAGATAAATTTTTATTAGTTGTTTAGGAGAGGAGTCACTAACATTTTAGTTAGTGGCTTTATAGAGTTCAGTTGTAAAGGAAAAAGAATGATAAGGTACATGCATGCTAAAGCAAGAGACCTTTTTCTATCATTCCTTAGCACGTAAGGAAAAACTGCAGCATATACCTGTGATAGTTTTATTACTTCTTATATTTTATGTGACTTGGAGAACATAAAGAGCAAAACAGTTTTATTTTAATTTTACAAAGGTAGTTTATTTATATATACTAAAAGAATGAAAATAAGGAAAAAGAAAAAAAATTGAAACTTTTAAAACATTTTTTACAAGTGTTTACTTTTTTACGCTTAACATAAAAAGACAAAACCTGTCATTTTAGTCAGTTTTATCATTTAAAGATAAATTATTATTAGTTGTTTAGGAGAGGAGTCACTAACATTTTAGTTAGTGGCTTTATAGGGTTCAGTTGTAAAGGAAAAAGAATGATAAAGGTCATTCATGCTGAAGCAAGAGACCTTTTTCTATCATTCCTTTAGCATGTAAGGAAAACTGCAGCACACACCCTGTCATTTGCTGGAGGTGTCATGAAAAATACAAATACATCAGCTGCTGAGGTTGCAATGCAGGAGCTGTCAGTGGTGTGGAGAACACCTGCACTCATTTCAACATACACTTTCCACAGTGCCTCGGTGTTCCAGGGAGGTTCTTGCTCTGAACCAGCAGCGCCAAATAAAAGTGTTTTAATTTTTCAGGCAGAGCAAATAGAGTGATTTCTCTTGCAGGTGGAAGGAAGAAGGGAAAGGATTATCTTTTTTCACCTCCTGTGCAAGAGGTAAAAGGGATCCTAACGGGCTCCAGGTGACACGACGTTTACATGGATCACTGCTTGGTCATTCATCCATCATGGCTGGAAAATGTCAAGTGCAGGGCAAATACCTGCATATGTCGAGACAGGAGTTGCACTTTTTCTTTAAGGCCTCTAAAGGATCAGAAGGAATGGGTGAAACTGAAATAATTTTTACAAATATGGCGGATCTTCGACGTAAAAAGGAAAAGGGGATATTGAGGAAATGTCCTCAAATTGCACCAGGGGGTTTAGATTAGATATGAGGTAAAATTTCTTCACAAAAAGCATTGCAACAGTTGGTTTTTTTTCAGGGAAGTGGAGTCATCATTCCTGGAAGAGTTCAGAAAAGGTGTGGGTCTGGCACTTGAGCAGAAGGTTTGGTGGTGAAGATGGTGGTGGTGCTGATGGTGGACTCCAAAACCCCAGAGGTCTCTCCCAGCCTTAACATTTTATGATTCTGTGATTCATTAAGGTGGAATTCCAGCCTCAAATATTCAGGAATGGCAGGGAAATTATTGCAGATGGCATCCATGGAGCAGTGTCTGCAGTACCTTCCTTGTCTTGGGTTTTCCCAAATCTGAGGTTGAGGGAGGAGGAGGAGAAGCAGCATCCTGCTCCAGGGAACAAAAAACAGGCTTTTTTTTTTTTTAATGTGATTTTTTTAAAAAAATTTGAAGATGTAGAGGAACTCCAGCACTTTTCTTCCTTGAAATGCTGCCTAAGGGTTTTCTTTCCTGTCTGGGAGCAGTGATGGGAGCAAGGGAATTGCAGCTGAGTGTTGTGTACACACAGAGACAGGATGGGCTTGAGCCCTTTCCCTCTGCCTGCCATCAGTCAGAGCCTGAGACATTAAACTCCATCCCCAGCTAAAAAAAAAAAATCTTTCTCTTTGCTTATAAAGAGAAGGGTTGGCAGCTTTGTAGAACTGGAAGGCTTGGAGATACTTTAAAATATAGTTTACAGAAATTCTGCTTTGGCTTTACAGCACTTCTGGAGTCAATCAAAAACCAGGGCAGGGAAGACTGGAAGTTTGAACCCAGCTGTTTTCTAGGAGTTACAGCTATTGATTACAATTGCATTGACTACCAGACCATTTAATCTAATGAAATTGTTCTTGAGTGACACTACTGCAATTGAGAAGAAAGTGTAGCCAACTTGGAAGGAAAATTTAAAAGTGTTAGAAGAGGCAATAGTTAGATTTCTGAGCACAAATGGGTTTGTTGGCACACGTTGTGCACTGATTGTTCTGTGTTTAGTTGTATTCCTCTGGAAACTGTGTTATTTCACCAGGACTAATTCAGGAGAAGAGTAGAATATTGGTTTTCCTACTACATCTGTGACTGAATTCCCATACAATGAATCTATAAAACTATTAGATCCTAAAGTGGAGTCAAAAACGAATTAGTTGTTAAGAGGCAAATACAGCTCTCAAAATAAATCTCTTAGATCATTCTGTTACTTGTGGCTTAATATGAAGAAGGAGAGTTAATTATTTATACCATGCATGGGGTTCACTAAATGAGAGCTGCAAGATGAGATGGAGTCATAAATTAATGCTTTGTAAATATTGTTCTTTACTCAAAGCCAAAAGGAAAGGTGTTTGTGGGATGGAGCAGCACTGAAAGCCAGCAGGTCAAACTCGTTCTGGAGAGCTTCCCATCACTCAGAGACTCAGAGCTGCTTATGGAGGGGGCTGCACTGTGTCCTGGGTTTCCCCATGCCCTTGTCTCACCCTAAGTATAACGCCATGTCTGGGTTTTGTTTCAATTCCAAAAAAAAAAAATTATTGGGGTTTGAGTTTGGCTGCTGAAGGAGTTCTGCACATGTGAAGACATTGTCTTGTCACTGTCTGTGGTGTCTGGTCCTGACACAAACCCAGGACCTCTGTATTAGTTCTGTAGGTTTATTCTTAAATCAACCTTGTAATTTCTTAACTCATTTTTATCTGCCATTAGACCCCCCAAAAGAGAGAAATTACTTGTTTCCATAAGCTTGTATTTAAGTTATCTTTCCAAATTAGATAATTTTGATTAATTACCTCAGCTAACAAAGACCTTCAGAGGTAGCTTTAGCGGAGGAACCTTTCTAGTCAGGACAGAGCTGCAAGAAAGAATGGAGTTGGTTTGGGTTGGAAGGGAACTTAAAATCCATCAGTTCACACCCCCCTGCTATGGTCAGGAACACCTCCCACTAGACCAGGTTGTTCATGACTGTCCTCAGACAGCCCTTCCACGATTTTAAATTACACTGTGATATTTCACTGCCTTTGCCAGTAAAGGATCTGCTTAGAAGAGGCTGAAGGAGGATCTGCTACAGAACTGAGGGCTGCTGCCCTCACCAGGCTCCCTCACCTGCAAACTCCTTCCCTGCGGCCACGGCAACTTCAACTTCTACCTCTGTTACTTCTCAAATTTATTTCGTTCTTCTTCCCCATTTAAACCCTGAAATCCTGTCCCAGCCATCTTTTGTAACTGCAGCCACCAGGTCTTCCTTTGAAGCTCTTGGGTTACCCATTGCCTCAGACCTTCAGCCACTTCACACTTTTGTTGCAGCACTTAATTGTGGGTGTTAATTGATGGAGTACAACTGGCTGGAGCGTGAAGAGTTCTGCTATTGTGCCAGACAAAAGAATCCAGGTAACTGCCGGCTCCTCTCACTTTACATGCCAGCGAGCTCTGGGAGATCCAGGGGTGAATTATTGATGGGGAAGGGGCACCTGCCTGGCTTGAGCAGGTCTTGGCATCCGAGCTCGGACAGGAAACACTGGGAAGTAAATCAGGGATGAACAACCCCTCGAATGAATTGCAGACAAAAAAAAAATAAATAAAAATCCCCTTGGCCAGTGAAAGGTTAAATAACAGGAATAAGTGAGTCACTCCATCTCCTGCCCCCACCCCCGTCCCCACACTGCAGGTTTAATAAGCCAAAATCAAAACCATCTAGGCCTGGAGCTTTCTAAGATTTAAGACTTTAAAATGTGAAGCACCTCATTATGTGTGCCTAGTTTCAATAAAAAGGGGAGATAACTGGTGTCACGTCAATGCCTTATCAGTGATATTTGTTTGACTTCTATTTCGAAAGTGCACTGCTTGCTTTTTCTGGTGCTGGAAGCAAACTCCTCTGAATTGTACAGTATGAGGGGAGATATCAGTTTTCACCTAAGAACTTTCAAAAGGAGACCAGTCTGTGCCTCACTCTGCAGAAATAAAGAACTATTGTACAGTAGAGCGTATAACACTTGCAACATGGCCAATTGACTTCCTTCCTATTAATCAACTACTCTGTTTACCTGCTTATACAAACCATTTCAAAACCATTAAACCTAAGAGGATTAGCATCACATTTCTGGCAAAAAGCACCTTAATTTCAGCAAATGCTACTTTCACTCTCTGTGGAGATTTTTTGAAAAAAAAAAAAAAAACAAAACCAAAAACTTGAAAGAATTGGATTCTTTACTGTGGCAAATTCGCTGAAACAGGAATAAATTATATCTCCCATGTTAAAAAAAAAGGGCTAAGGGAGGGGGAGGTAAAACGAGGGCTGGAGGAGTACAATTCTCTCCATCCAGTGAGAGAGAACTGCAAAAGAATTAAATTACCAAGAATGAAAAAATTTCAAAGCAATCCTGAAACACGAGTTAAGTCCTGACAATTTGAATCAATTGTTCTCTCCTGGCTGTGTACGAGCAGCTCCTACTTTTGTAGCCTTGATTTCGGAAACGGTTGGGAATGGTTCACTTGGTTCTGCAAATAATACTGCAGCCAAAAGTTCAAGGCCCAAATTCCCATTTCCCTGTGCCCTGGGAATTTGGCTGGCACAGACAAGGAGGTGCCATTTATGCCAGTTTAATATCATTTAGCTTCCACTCTTGACTGTAAAAGTTTTCCATGGAATTAAATGGGGAGGAAATATTGTCTCAAATTTTCACCCCCTGAACACCACGTAGCATCAGTTTAAATGTTTGCAGCTGTGCATTTTACTTTGTTATGTGGGAGGTTTAAGAGATGTAACAACCAAACACCTGAGAAAAAAAATGAATCATAAAAGCACATCAACTTGATACATAGAAACATATCACCTAAAGGGCATAAGCACAAAAACCCAAGAAAATTATGTATAAGTTAATATAGCACAAAAATTTACCTCTGAAAGGGAGAAAATGAGAAGCGAATTTAAATATTTCCAGGAACTTGTCATAGAGCATCCCATGGAAGGAGAGTACCTGGTGAGGTCTGAATCCAATAAATCATATTAAATGCCAAAAATCCCAGACAGGGTAAATAATGATGCCAAGGATGCTGCAGAGATCTGCACACAGGGCTGGGATATGGGGTGAAGGAATCCCTGCAGAGCATCATCAAGAGACACTCTGGGATGTCCCAGAATGGCAAAAAGGACAGACAAGGATGGATTCAGGGGTCTAAATTGTGTGTGCTAAGGTACCACAGATTAGGCAGATTAGATTATTTTTGTGTTCCTTCCCTAATATTTTCTAGCAACAGATTTTCTATTTGAACACAAAATGTCCTAAAATCCCTCTTATAAATAAAAATATTTATTTAGAGCCCTTTAGCTAATTCATGTCACTATTTTCTCAATGCTGTTACTAAATTCTACATTTCTGCCATTTGCTCATAGCCTTGAAAAATAACTTTTTCCCCCACTTTCATTCCATAGTTTGAGCCTGCTGAGCAGAGCAGAGAGTAAGAGGCACTATTTTGCTTTTCTTCATGGCTTCTCTGAAAAAAAATAGGTTGGTGAATGAAGGGAAGGATCCACAGAAATTTTGTTTTCTACTCTAGAGCACTGAAGTATTTTTAAAGCAACACATTTTCAGGATAGGAAGTGTATTGAAAATGTAGTTTTAAAATAATATAAAATAATAATAATAAATAATAATAATATAATTTAAAATAATAACATCTTTTCATTTTGGCCTTTTTTTTCCCCCCAGCTATCTCTCTATAACTCATGCTCAAAAATAAGACAACAGTGACTCCAAAGGGAAGTTGCAGCTTGATGATAGAGGACACCAGGTAAAATTCCACTGAATTTCAAAGCCTGTCCTCCTGGTTTTACTCCAGTGATCCATCCAGGGCAGCTCCCACAGTTAATATATGGGGATTGCTCTGAGATTGCTGGTTTGGGATCAGGCTTTTGGAGGCACATAATTTTTCAGGCAGACCTTGATGATCAGTCTCTGGGCTCGGATGCTGATGGCCCCTTCTCTCTGACAAGATGAATGGTCCTTTATAACTCTTGTCACATCGTCGAGCTGGCATCAGGAAATTAAGATAAAACTTTTTTGCTGGCAGTGCAGTGTTATAGGGCTGCAGCACTAAACTCCTCTACTGCTGGATAAAGTTTAACTTTGCCAGGGATTTTGTGCTGAGCACAAACCTCACCAAATGGAGCTTGAAGGAATGATGTTGGTGTTTCTGTGTCTAGGGGAAAGGCATTAAAAATGAACTGCTCATCTCCCATTGCTACAAAAACAAAACAAAACATCAACCTCATAAAAAAAATTATGCATAAACATAGACTCTTAATTCCAATTTACTCTGAAGAGTTTGAATAAAGTAGAAAAGTTCCATGCTGGAATTTCTAAATAAATAAAAATAAAAATAAAAATAAAAATAAAAATAAAAATAAAAATTAAAAAAAAATAAGAAGTCTTACAAAATGAAATGTAAGAGAGTAAAAGCTTCTGATAAGACATGGGTTTGGTTCACAGAATTATAGGATGGCTTGGAAGGTTAGATGGACCTCTAAAGGTCATCAAGTCCAACCCTGGTTGTTATCAGAACGCTTTCCTGAGCAGTGATGCACAAAATACTTGCACTGAGGGCATGGAAATGACGTTTTCCACTGAGCAGGTCTCTCTTCTCATCACCAGGTTGCAACAAACAATCCTGGAATATTGTTTTCCCATTGCAATGAGAGCCATAGAAATCCTAGAAATACAATTGAAGAAAATAGTTGTGCACCCAGGGGGATGATAAGCAAAACAACAAATGCTGCAATGGTCTAGGCAGTGATCCATGCCCTAGTCCATGGCTCCAGTCCATCCTGTAGCTTCCTCTGGTATAAAAATATTGAGGATTTTACAAGCAGCACCTTTCCCAAGCATCTTCTTTCCCAAGACCTAAATTTCTTGTCACCTTTTCAGAAACACAAATGTGGAGCAAGAGTTTCTCCTTTCCGCACAACCACAAAGAAAAAAAAAAAGGGAATTTCACCTGTCCCATAGACCTTTTCATAGATGTGTCTATTTTTCCTCTACAGCAAAAGATGAGCTTCAGTCACACAAAGCTGGGCTGCGTCTGGTGAGCAGAACACAGATAATGCTGCCTAAACTGGGGGTTTAGCCCTGATAAAGGGAATTATAGAATGGCTTGGGTTGGAAAAGCCCATGAAGCTCATCCAGGGCCACCCCCTGGCCGTGGGCAGGGACACCTTCCCCTGTCCCAGGCTGCTCCAAGGAAGGTGCTCACAGCAAAGCTGCAAGATGGATAAGAAGGAATAAAATAACCCAGCTTAAACCCTTGGTTTTGTCAGAGGAGTTAAAGGCCATTAAGCTCAGTCTTTTAAGCTGGCTAAGAGAAAGGCAGGCTAGATTCTGTGAGATATACTGTATATTAAGAGGTTCCTGATTTTTTCGAAATGATAACCTGCTGAAGGAAATGATGTCCTCTGCCACAGTACCTGCCTGTCTAATTGCAAACCATGCAACCTTATCCCCCCCGAGATTTACAGATAAAAAACCCCACTGTCATCACCTCCACCCTGCCTGTCTCCTCTCTCTCTCTGTACAGCAGGTAAGACAAGAAACAGGGGCTGGAGGGTTTAAATGGAGGGAGTACATTTGAGAAACAGGACAATTACGGACACCAGCATGGACACGTGTGCAGCAGCAGTGTTACAAGTTAGTGACAGCAGCCTTTTCAACTGGGTACCAGTAAAATAAATAACAAATGTAGCTCTGGAGGAACATGGTAGCCCTGAATACTTCAATTAAAGCAATCAATGAAAAGTGCCTGTCTGGATAAAGTTTTGAAAGTGACTTGTTTTAAAAAAAAAATAGCAATAAGCAAGGTCTAAAATTAAATGTTTCCCTGGCAGTTTGGATAAGAATGTGAGAAGAAGGACATGCATATCCATGGGTAAAAGGCTCCCCTGTTAATACATTTCTCCTGACACTGCAAGAGGTTGTTTTGATCCCTAAGCAGGCTGAGTCAAACCCTGTCCTGGTGCTGATGCTTCTTTGTGCAGAGCAGGCAGAGGGAGTGAAGCTGCTAAGCTGTGCAGCTTTCCCCTGGGGAATGCAAACTGCAGAAAAGGTGCAGAGAGGGAAACTCTGTCCACTAATGGTGGGGCTGTGACCCCCTGGGAAGCTGCACTGGAGCACTCTGTTCCTAAAGGACTGACCCCACAGAAGGGACCCACACTGGAGCAGACCCTGAGAAACTTCCCATGGAAAGGTTCACAGTGGAGAAGTGTTTTCCATGGGAGACACCCCACCCTGGAGCAGAGGAAGAGTGTGAGGAACCCCTCCCTGAGGAGGAAGAAGCAGCAGAGACAAGTGATGAGCTGTCCACAGCTCCCACTCCCTGTTCCCCAGAGGGTGAAGAGGTAGAGAAATCAGGAGTGAAGTTGAGTTCAGGAAGAAGGGAGGGGAGGGGAGAAGGTGTTCGTAAGAGTTGAGTTCATTTCTCATTACCCTGCTCTGATCTGATTGGCAATAAATTAAAATAATTTCTCCAAATGGAGTCTTGGGGAGCATTCTGCCCATGACAGTAATTGGTGAATGATCTTTTCTTGCCTTTATCTTGACCCATGAGCCTCTCATTATGTCCTGTCCAGCTGAGGAGGGTAGTGATGGATCAGCTCTGGTGGGAACCTGGTGTGCAGCCAGGGTCAGCCCGTGCCATGAGCACAGATTGCTCTGCCTCCCATCCCTGCACCATCAGGGCACTTTCACATCCATCCCCTGCTGCCAGAGGAAGGATGCAGGAGATAGGGGGTGAAAATCTTGCAGTCTCATGGAAAGAGTGCATTAGTTGAGCAAATTTTAATGGTTCTGGAAGTCTAAAGGACTTTTCTGCCTCTAGGCTTTCTGCACAGGATTGTATATTCAGGTGAAATGAAATATATGAGTTATGCTAGGTGAGCATTTAGCAAAACTAAAATCTTTAGCTAAATTTGCCACCCCTGACCTCTACACACACTTATTTGGTCTCATTTTAGAAAACCACCACTTTGCAGCGCCTAACATCAGGTTAGGATGAGGCAGGGTGAAGAAAATTGGAGGAGGGAAAAAAGACAGATATTTTTTTCTGCTGCCTCTTGGTCTCCTCCCCCTTCCTGTAAAACACTTTTTCTTGGGTGATGAGCAAGGCAATCAAGGACTTGGCAGGGCTGGGTAAATGTATTTTCCTGGGAATCAGCAACAAAGACCTAAACTGTCCTCCAAGCACAGACCCCAAGGAACCAAATCCAGACACAGGCAGTGGGGAGGTGTCTGACAGGGTCATGGTTTAGTGGTGGACCAGCCAGTGGCTGGACTTGACCTTAGAGGCTTTTTCCAACCTCAGTTATTTTGGGATTCTATGACACATGACTTCACACAACTCAATCCACCCCTTTTTCCTATCTCTTCTCAGTTGTTGTAAATAAAATGTCGTTTGGGACTGAGGATTTCTGTGGCCCTGGGACTGTAACAAGTGTGTCCCTGACCCCAGCCATGCAACCAACACACAGCTTATGAGCATTTCTTCTTTAGATCTGGCTGGGAAATGAAGACACCTAATTCTGAGAGCTTTATCAGCTCATTTCAGCTTTCTCTAGATCACAAGGAAATCAATAGCATCACCCTGTGGGTGCTACCCTGACAGGGATTAAAAAAAAGAAAAAAAAAAAAGAACAAGACATCTGATCTGACCCTTTTTCTGGAGTAAAAGAAAAATGCAGACAATTTCTCAGTGTGTTGTCCAAGAAGATACAAATCCTGCCCAAGCCCTGACTTCCCAGGCAAAAGGCTTGGAGGGTGAGCTATTAACATTTGCAGATGTGCACCTCTCTCATTATCTTACAGCCAGGCTCTCACAGTCTATTTAGTATCATTGGAGAGTTCACTGAGATGAAAATAATGACAAAAAATACTGTGACAAGATAAAGTACAGTGCTATAAAAATTCTCTACAGTGCTATAAAAATTAGATTCTTAGCAGAAAAGAGAATGAAGAGGTAATTTAGTAAAAGTGATGGATGAACCTCGGAAGGTTCAGAATTTTAGTTCAGTGCAGTTGCTTATTCAAACCTGGGAAATTCAGGAGAATTGTCACCCACTGTGACAGCCAGTCCCCTCTGGTTCTCACCAGCTTAAAGCTGACGAAAAGAACACAAGAAACAAGATGTGATTACAGTCTTTAGTCTATCTGGATTCCTGGTGGTAGTTAATCAGCTCTTATTTGACCTAAGCTGGCTCTCACTTTTCCTGCAGTACACAGATTTCCACCAGGGCAAACGGAACCAGGTGCTGCAGTGTGTGGCAGGACCTGCACAGCAGCTAACATGGTCAAAGCATCACTTTTTGTCTGTGTCTCATTTTATACAAAGCTATAATCATATTGTTTATATGATTAAAAAAACCTTTTTGACTGGTTAGCAGCTTAGTAGTAAAAGAAAAAAAACCAAAACACAAAACCAGAATACTTTGGTAATGATATGATTGTCTGGCACTGGTGGATAAAAGCAATTTCTTTTGATCCTCAGAGTGCTAAGAACTAAATATCTTTATGGCCACTTTATAACTGGGGAAAAATTTATCCTAGAGAATGAAACAATGAACCACGGCCAACATAAGGATGGATGTTACAAACAGGAATGAAACCCAGATGCACCAAACCCAGGATTTCATTTCCCTAAGGGATGTTGTACCTATTTTATTTCATGATGGGCCATGTTTCCCACATGTAATCATATTTTCCCCAGGCACTTTGTATCATCAGAAGGGTTTGGAGTACAAACCTTGGAGCCACACAAGCACTCACATCAATTGGCTGAACTACTCGAGCCAAAAGTTACAGAAATGCTGTGAAACAAAACTGCTTCAATATGTCACTGAGCTTTTGCCTGACTGAGGACTTTTGCCTCTAAGCAACTAAAACCTGACATTTATCTCCACAAGGCCAAATTTCCACTGGTACTGTTGCTCCAGAATTTCTACAGAATTTCTTAATACCTTTAAAAAATAAAAATATATATACACCCAACTACATATTTATATGTCTATAGAGATAATCAGTCTCTGGTCATGTAGAAGCCTGTTAACTTGGGTATTTCTTGAAGCCTATTGACTTGAGTACTCAACTGGCCACTGAGAGGCTTTCCAGTTTCCCAGTAAGGGTAAAAGGTGGGGTTTCTTTAGATATTTCATGCAAGAGATGGGAAGCTGCAGAGCTGGACCCTAAACCACAACACTCTTCACGTAGGATGGCTGTGGTTTGCTGATGGCACCCAGCAGCACCCATGAAAAGCCTTTTTTTTTCTTTAGGCAAACACTTTGTGCTCTGCTCAGCTGGCTGACCATGCTAAATAACACCTGTTTATTATTGTATATTATATTGTTGTTTATAATTGTTATACTGTTTATAATATTATATATAATATTATTAATACCTGTATATTATTATATATATTATATTATTATAAACACCTGTTTCTCAGAGGATCAGTTAAACCATGACTGTAATGAGTTTTATTTGCTTTGGTCTTTAAAACCTGACCCTTGATAGTTCTTATTAATTGTATTTTAGTTTACTGTGATTGAAGAAACCTTGCATGCATTGCTCACTGCTGGATGTGCAGTGAGATTATCATTTTCTGAAGCAGATTAGGCAAGAACAGGGGGTGTCAGTGGCCTTTCCTCTCTCCAGCCTGGGGTTTGGCTCAGTGGAGGAGTTATTCCAGCCAGCTCTCCTCACCCCACCTCCTCAGTGCCCCTTCAGAGAATATTCTCTCCTTTTGTCATTTTCCCCTCACACTTTTCTGATTGGAGACGTTATTTATGGGCTGTGATCTGCTGTATTTTTGAATTGATTTTGTGTTCAGCTATTGTAAAGCATTCTTGTGGACCAGTACCTCAGGGTGATATATTTTTTTTTTCTTTACAGATCTTCTGACTTACCTTTTCCTCCCTGAGTTTCCTATTCTTTGCCTCTTGTTTTCCTATTTGTTCCATAGTGGAGTGGAACACTCAGCCAATCTCCTCAGGAGACAAAACCTCATTAGAAAATGATAAGAACTAAAGTGCATTCATTTTAATGAGACAATTACATTAATTTGCTTATGGCTAGTAATAAAGAATGAGAAAACCTTTTAATTTTGTGCTCTTTTTTTTTCATCCTTGTGCTGCCACTGGTCTGAAATTTCATTCCAAAGCCCCCTGATAAGAGCTTAGAGGATTTCTGGGGCCATGCTGCTGGTAGCCACCAGGAAGGTGGAGATGGATGGTTCTCCATCTGCACTTCCACTGTTCTCCCCAGGAAAAAACTCCCATGGCAGAGAGGTGTGGGTGAATTGGATGCTGATATAATGTCCCACAGATTACAAATAATGCAGGAGATAGCAATTTTAGGACCCATAATGTGAAAATCAGATTGCATAGCATGTTTGAGAAGTCATCTTGATCCGTTTGTTGTGGTCAGAACTGCCACTGACCTGTTGCTCACATGCTGGAAAGCATTTATTAAGGGTTTCAGGCAAACAGATAGGGATTTCAGCTGTTGATGGCATGAGAAAACAGAATTTATACTTCAGGAAACTCACAATCTGTGTTAAGAAACATGAGCAGGGAAGCAACAGGAGGTGAGGCTGCTTTTACAGGGCTGTTTCACACCTTGCATGTCTCATGGAAAGAATCATTAAAGATGATCAAACTGTACACTTTGCATTCAAACTGTCCATTTTGCTCTAGCCAAGAGGCAAAATCTTGGAGATTTGCTGTTAATGCCTCTAATTAATAAGGAATGGCAATGGCAAATGGCTCATTCAGCAGGATGAGGATGGGTAACTGCTGTCCCTGCCTCATCACAAGGACTTCTGGAAGGCTCTGGCTGCTCCATGGCTTGTCAGGGAGCACAAATGAAGATGGGGCAAATAAAAGAAAGAAAGGTGAAGACAGCCCTGTAGAAGGATCAGGTATTTGAGAAGCAGAATTTACACACTTCCTGAGAGAAAGAGACCTCTCTGCATGGTTACAGGATGGTTTTTCCTGATCTTTGTTCTGCCTGACTCAGAGCTGCTTGAGGAGACTCTCCACAGCCCAGCTTGGACCTATGCAGACAAAAATAGAAACAGCAAATTTCTAGGTCACTTCTCCTCACAGCCTCAAGGCTCTTTTGGATCCTTAGTTACAGCCACAAACAGACCTGGCAGGCCTGTGTCTCGTGCAGGAGCTGAACTCTGGGGCTGGCCTGGCTGCTGGAATCCTTCTCCTCAGAGGGAAGGCCTGCACCCTCAACCATGAGGATGATGGAGCTGATGTTGCAAAACCTCTGTGCTCTGGGCCATCTGAAGATGAAGATCAGCAGTTAACCTGGACAGACAAGGTGGATTTTATTACTCTTGTGGCTGCATGTTGCTGTTATTGAAGGGGCAGATCTGCACAGGCCTCTGAGTTGTGTATCAACCGCTCGGGTTTGGCCTGGGCGCACAGCAGGCGCTGAGAACAGAGGCCTCACTCTTTATCCCAGGATTTTTATCATTTTATCAGGTCCTATTTATTTTCAAGCATCTGTTCAACCTTTCATGCAAGATGAAAACAATAGCTTCAGCTGCTTTCTACCTGAGCACTGGAGGAGTTCAAGCTGATACTCACATCAAAGCGCTCGGCATATTTATCATTCCTGGTTCCGTAATAAGCAGCGGCGTCTGACAGATGCACAAAAGCACCACAGTTTCCACTTGGACCTTACAATGGCAGCAATGACTTCAAACTAGGATTAAAGGCTCGCTCAGGAAATGCTGAGCATTTTCCTTGCTGAATAATTACCATCTCCTCACAGCTTGGGTTGCTGGCAGGGCCACGCTGCACCCGGAGCTTGGGAGCACAGGGGATGCTTTGGGAGCTGCTGCTGCTGCTGCTAAAGGCTGGCTTTGGTGGGAGCAGGAATACACCTCTGATTCTTCTCCAGCACTTTATCGAGTGACACGTAATCAGTTTGGTTTGGAGTTTTTCAGAGGTGATGAAGAGGCACTTCCTTGCGGGCCTGCCCCGGTCTTATTCTAAGGAATAAGTCACTTTTTTTCATTTACCAGAAAGCAAATCTTGCTCTGCAGTTAAAGCTTATGTTTAAGAGAAAGAAACATACCATAAATAAAGCAAAAACAAAATCTGAATTAATCTATGGGGGTGCAGTTCCTCTGTAGTTTGTCTCAGGAATAACTTGTATCAGTGACAGCCCCAAAAGTAAAGGAAGTGAGAATATGGAACAACTTGACATTATTTAATACATGGAAAAAGCTGTTAGAAGAAAATTATTCAGCTTGCTGAGGGAGACACCTAATCACCCTTACAAGTGTGTCAGATACCATTATTTTTTTCTTACCATTTTTGAACCATCACATAAATTTTTTACTGGAAGTACTGCCTTTTGCTACGTGAGAAATCAAGAGCATTGGCCATAAAACTCCAAACACAGCCAGTAACAAGAAAACTCAATGCTTACTGAGAAATTGCAGTTCCATTATGGAAGATTTGCTTGTAGGCAAAGGCATTACAGGTTTTACTCAAAGTAAAGGCACATACTGATTTTAAAAGCACTTTAATTAGCATTAAGTAAGATTTTTTTTGGTAGTGGTGGTTTTAGTAAGCAATAATCTCATTTTGGATTATCAGATGTAGGGAGAGATGCTTCATAAAGAAACTGGTTTGCTTAAAATATGTTTTTGATGTGATTGTGGGAATTGGCTGGAATTAAATAGTTGGCAAAATTTAAAACATCTTTAATAGCGAGTAGTAATCTCTCCACCAGTATGGAGTAGATGGTTGCTTTGGATTGTAGTTTGGAAGCATCTACAAATCAGTAAAATGGTAGAAAGGAGTCTCTAAATTGATCCTTTTAAGACATAATTTCCATTATGGGCTCATGCCTGGCAAAATTTCTCTCAAACAATAGCATATCAGTATTAGCATGTTCAATTATAGATCTTCCTACAACACCACAGCTACTATGAGTCCCCAGGGGCTAAAATGGTTCTTTTCCATAAAGCTGTATATTTTTATGTTTAAATAATCCATAAAGACTGTCCCTGTTGAGAAGTTCAGAAGGACTGCTCTGAATGCTTCATTGCGGGGCTTGGGGCTGTAGGATAGAATGCAAAGCCTGGCAGTAGATCCCTGTTTCAGCTCTGGCTGAGGCTTTTGGGGCTTCACTTTGGCTGTCAGGATGTGGCTCTGATTTACCTGTCATTTTATAGCACAGGAGTGCTATAAATTCCAGCCTGGAGTCCCTTAGTGCAGCTTGAGCAAAGGACTTGAACTTCCTCAGGGAGCTGTGCTCAGGGAGACCTGGGGACCCAAGGGTGCAGTGTGCTGCTGGTGGCAGAGCTGGGACAAGCAGTGCCATCTCCAGCAGACACCAGCTCACATTTCAGCCATGGTTTGGTGAGTTCCTGGTGATGCTCTGCCCTGTGAAAAATGGGATATTGGTAGAAACAGTGCCCTGTTTGGGACAGGGCTCTGACACATGGACAGCACCTGCACATGGACATGAGTGTCCCCACAGAAATACTCCTGTGTATGTGCCCAAAACTAAAGCACATGTATGCAAAAATCATAGAATTACAGGGTAGTTTGGGCTGGAAGGGACCTTAAATTCATCTCATTCCACTCTTGCCATGGGCAGAGACACCTTCCACTATTCCAGATGGCTCCAAGCCCCATTGTCCAACCTGGCCTTGGACTTCCAGGGATCCAGAGGCAGCCACAGCTTCTCTGGGCACCTGGTGCCAGGGTCTCATCACCCTCACAGGGAAGAATTTCTTCTTAATATCCTGTCCAACTGTCTTATCTAACTGTAAAATCTATCTGGATCCAATTCCCTGGCAGTGGGAAGCCATTCCCCATGTCCTGTCCCTCCATCCCTTGTCCCCAGTCCCTCTCCAGCTCTCCTGAAGGCCCTTTGTGCACTGGAAGGGGCTCTGAGATCTCTCCAGAGCTTCTTCTTCTCCAGGTGAGCACCCCCATCTCTCCCAGCCTGGCTCCAGAGCAGAGGGGCTCCAGCCCCTGGAGCATCTTCACGGTGTCCTCTGGACCACTCCAACAGGTCCACGTCCTTCTGATGTTGGAAGCCAAGAGATGGACACAGCACAGCAGAAAGGGAGAATCCCCTCCTTTGACCTGCTGGTCCCACTGCTCCTGATACAGCCCAGGACATGGCACAAAGTTAAACACATACATTATAAAACTTCTGTGGAGCAACCTTTGGCCCATGTGCTTAAAATCAAGCACACACTGAAGTTTTTGCTGGCTTGGGTCATCCTGAGTTGCTCAAGGTTAAAGAACAATTGGACCCCAGGATTCCACAGGACCAGCAGCAGTCCCCAGTCCCATGGCCACTCTTTGCCTCTAATGTGAGGCAACTGGAAGCAGAGTCATCTGCTGCTTTTGGTAAATATTCTCTCCAGGTTTGGGTTTTTTCTGATAGCCTTAAACAACAGCAGAACTCATCCTGAGAGATGCTGCTTGTTTTCTTTTACATGAGTTCTTCCTAACTTGCTTAAATTTGCAATTCTAAACAATTCTCTATCATGCTCCCAAATTCCAACCTGATAT
The DNA here is from genome assembly GCA_016584745.2 of Phylloscopus trochilus trochilus. Lineage (NCBI taxonomy): Eukaryota > Metazoa > Chordata > Aves > Passeriformes > Phylloscopidae > Phylloscopus > Phylloscopus trochilus. Next base: position 4,169,989 of record WQNJ02000014.1, read on the forward strand.
TAAATTATTAAGGAGGTGTTTTTGAAATATCTTATCTTGACATGTATCTCCTGAGCCAAATGACCTCAGGCACTGTTCCTAATTAATTTCTTAAAGAAAAAAAAAAAAAAAAAAGGCAAAAAGAAAAGCTGGCAAGAGTTACAGGCAGTGACCCTTCCCAAAGTCCTCCAGACTGTGCTGGGCTGCTCCCTGCTTGGGGCTGGAGGAGAGGGAGAGCAGGTCTGACATTTCCCCAGGGTTTCATCTCCTCCTGCCACCACTCACTGTGCCAGTGGCAGAGAGTGGACACTTCACCCATCTGATGCCAGGAGCAAAGGCAACACTCCCAAACACCCACTGGGGCAATAACCAAACATGAAATTAAAAGCTTTTTTTTTTTAACATTAAAATCTACTGAAACAAAAAGTCCTTCTTTTTTTTTTTTTTTTTCCTTTTAAACAATATATTCTGAGAGAATGAGAGATTAAGTTTGAGGAGTCACTTCCAATCAGAAAGCCACCATTTAATTACAACACACAGGAAATTACAGAGTGAATGGCTGGGACAGTGATAAGAGACTGACACCGGAGGATGACAGGTACTGAAATCCGACCACTTCATCACAAAGCTACTTATCACAAGAGCCTGTCTGGAAGGCTGACAATCTGATTGTACTGTCAACTCAATTCATAATTAATATATTTATCAAATTAATTACTGAAAAAATCTCACTGGTGCTCGCCATAAAACAGTGGCTAAATTCATTGCCTGTTGGCTTCGTTTACTGCTAATAACTGTGCTGTCAGTTTAATGAGGGCAGTGAGTGGGCCCTGTTTTAGCTGCATGACAGACAAATTGCCCTCTTATATAGAATGATACAGAGAATTTAAGAGAAGAAAAGAAATATGTCATTGTTTGGTGACAGCCACAATCGGAGCCTTGTCTCGGAAACTTAGCATCAGCTCAAACGTACATGAAAGGGAGGTTGGGAATTCCTTTGTCAGCTAAATAAATACTTTATGAAATCCTGACTGATCCCTTCATCTGAAATGACCTCGCGGCACCGCGTGGAGCTCTCAGTAATTCCCTGTTGGTTCCAAAGACCTGACAGGAGTTTGTTGTTGGACAAGGAGGCAGGAGTTCTGCTGCACGCCCCAGCCATCTGAACACAGCGCTGATTCCTGGCTGCCTGGGCAGGCAGGAGACCCCAGGAATGGCAGGGATGGAGCTGGGGCCTGGCACAGCCTGGATTGATGCATGGAAGGGGCACGACCCAGCACTCATGGACGTTGCACTGCCATAAATGGGACAGGGAACCTCTTGTGCTTAATTAACTGCACATGAGCTAATTGAGGTACCCAGCTCCAGTGAACAGCGGAGTTGCTCCATCCCGTTGCCAAACAGGGCTTTGATGACAACAGAGTGGTCCATGCCTGTAGCCCTGGTTTGTGCCTGTGATGTTTTGTTTTTTCTGAAACTCTTTTCCCAGAGAGTTTTCTGTCCACAAGAGACACGTTTTCCTAACTGTAACCTATGTTTACACTCCTTTCCCTAGGAGGGACTTCTTCTTGATGTCCCTCTGACTTGACCAATGTGATTGAAGAAGTTTGTCTTTCTTTCACCCATTGGGTTGTTCTCTGCAAAATAGTATAACAGGAAAGATATAACTGTAAATAAACAGACTCATTGTCAGCCTTCTGAGTCAGAGTCTGTGTGGTTCTGATCTTTAACAGTGTCACATGCCTCCTAAAAGATGCTGCTTCCTTGGCCAAGAAGTTTTGGGGCTCAGCAGGGAAATTTCCAGTTGTTAAACCAGGATTTAACACTGCTTATAATGGGATTTCACGCACATCATTGCAATTTGTTCAGCTTAGCTGTGCTGCAGTGTAGCAGGGCAAATCCACCCAGAAATGAATATTTAATCGCAAAAGTCAGGAGAAAGTTGGGGACATTTTTCTCTAATGGCCATTAAATCATGCTGTCAGTTCTGCAAGGTCAGAAAACACAGCTTAATCTGGGATGATCCTCTCTACAGGGTGAAAAAAAGCACCACCATAGAATGTGTACATTTACTCCCTATATCAAAATCCTGTGCCCTGAAAAGAATCCTGTTGACCCAGCAGCTTGACAAAAGTTGGGTTTAATTTTTATTACAGCATATAAGCAGCATTAGCAAACTAGAGACCAGTTAATTTAGACAGTGTTTAGCTGGGTTTTAAAAGCCTGGCATTTCTTGTTTAATTCATAAAATGTGGACAAATGGTAACTCAGTGTGATTCTACTGCACAGAGGTTAAGTGATAAAGTTAATGCTGTGAAAAATTTCTGTAGCAAGAATCCACATTAAAATCTATTATGTGTTATAAAGAATATAAACAGCAGCGCTCACTGGGGGAAACGTGTTTGAGGATGGTGAAAAATCCTTGCAGGTTACTCATTATACTGGGTGTTTTCAAATTTGTTTGTTTGGTGCTTGCAAATCCTAAATCTATAGAGAAGCCTGAGATGACTGAAGGGTTATAAAGTAAAGGGGGGGAATTTCAGATTATTTCCTAACAATGCCCTAATTCTGTGTGAATGGCTCAAATATAGCAATAAAACAGTGAAAATAGTTGTCAGTCAGAGCTAAAAAAATAGTTCTTCAGCACTGTAAGCATGCTCCCTTTGTGCGTGCACGCACAGATACGTATATAAATATATTTTGTCCTTATGTTATTTTCAGGAGTCATCTGCCCATTCTGCAGCATTCTCCTTGCTGTTGTCACCAGCATTTTGTATTTTCTGCCTGATTCCTGCCCTGATTCCTTTGACTCCAGAGATCCCAAGGAGGACCCTGCTGCGAACACACAGCAGCAAAACCGCTTGGTTTGAGCCTGACTGCGACAAATACCACAACATAAACCCCAGACCTGCTATTTTTCTTTCATCTGGGCCATACCTAGATCCCAGACTGAGATTACCCCTGCTGGCTGCTGGCTGCCCTCCCTTTCCCCACTGCTCTGGTTTTGAATCCCAGCTCTCCATCCCCGGTGTCTCTTCTCCTCCGCCCCGGCTGCTTCAATGCTCTCCCTTGTGCTTCGGTGCCAGCAGCAGCAGCAGCAGCAGCAGCAGGGCACAAACACAGCCAGTAATTACACAGGTATCCTCTGCTCTGCTTGACAGCAGCAGGATTCCATGCCCCAGCTCCAGGAGATGCTGGCACTGATGGCTGGGAGCTCCAAGACACGACCCCAACCCCTCGTCCCTGGCCACCTCTGTCACCTCCAGGATGAGCCTCGCCCTGTCGTGCCCACAGAATGAAAATCCCCCTCTCCCAGCCTGCTGGCTGTGCCTTGCTTGGATTAATGTTTGCAGAGCTGTAGGAAGAGCTGCCCTGATCTGCAGGAATGGGCGCTTTCCATTTCATTTCAGCCTCTGGTTTATCGGGGTAACTGCCCACCCTCTGAATTAATAAAGATAAAAGTGCAATTGTATCAGCGCCGGGCAACGCTTGAAAAATAAAAGGAAAGGCTCAGTTTGCAGCATTCATCCCTGAGGGATAAGAGTCTGTCTGCAGCGAATGAACTGGGCTAGAAAGGCTGTCCACAAATAATAAAAATGATCAGCTCCTTAGAGTTATCTTATCCAGTCATCTCCTGTGAAACATTTGGATCAGATATCCCTTACCTGAGTTATTTTATTTGGCATATAGCACTTTAGGCAAGATTTTCAGGAGGCAAATAGGAAATGAGAGTTGGAAAACATTAATTAAATGTGAATACAACAGCTTAATGGGTTTTATCTTCAGATGAACTGGAGATGACTCTTTGCCATTCACTTCTTAAAACTGCGAGCAGAGATAAAGGAAATGTAGCAAGAAAAGGCGACCAGGGAAAAGATGAAAGATTTGGTGGATTGACAAGACCAAAGTAATTTGATTTGTATTCAGCTTGGGCCATTTCACAAATTTCACATATTGCTGCCTTATGGCTGCTTATCAAAGGCAGGTAAAAGGGTACTTGGTTCTTGCAAGAGGCACTTTTAAAACTAAAATTATTCTGTTTAAATGCTCTTCTAGAAACAGTTTTTACACTTAGTTGTATGGAGTCCTCTCTTCAGACACAAGGCTTTTTCATGTCTCATTGAAAACATCATCTTTGGATTATACTAATTCTAGTTTGGATTAGTTTGGTCTGAAATTTTCCAGAACTAGCCAGAAGGCAAAGAGAGTTTTTCTGAAAAGTTCTAATTGGCTGAAAGTAAAAGTCACTTACTTTTATAGTACCAGATCATTCAAAATATATTGCATTTAAAATGTACTTTTTTTTTTTTTTTTTTTTTTTCTTTCTAGTTCAAGCTGCTCCTGCCACCCCCAGCCAGCTTTTCTGGAACTCGGTGTCCTGGGGAAAATCTTTTCCTTGCCAATACTTGCAGAAAACATTTCCACTTTGTACAAGCAAATGGTCAAGCAAATACTGATTTTAAGCCACAATGTGTTTTTAAAATAGCAAATAATAATTTTTGTCTGGATTTATGTGTGTGTAGAAATGCTCAATGTTTTTGTGTGGATTTAACTATATTCCTTTCATTTTATTTTCCTTGTTTTCATGGAACAACTTATAACTTTGGAACAGTTATTTCTGCCTGAGGATTACACCTGCAGATCATCTGAAACCCAGTGATATCCTACCTGTTCAGCTTTTTGCCCTCTAAACTGGACAAGGCTCAGAAATGTCATGGATTGGTTTTGTTTTTTTTCTTTTGGTTGTTTCTTTTCACATTGTCTGCCCAAGAAGAGAACACAAATAAATGGAGAGGAATATCAGCACATGCTTGCAGGTTACTTGAAATATCCCTGAAGTGGCAGCAATTATTGTCAGTGGTTTTGCGTTACTAGAAAAATAAAATAAAATAAAATAAAAATAAAATAAAAATAAAATAAAATAAAATAAAATAAAATAAAATAAAATAAAATAAAATAAAATAAAATAAAATAAAATAAAATCAGCCATTTCCACATTTAAGCTGCCACTTTTATACATTGAATTAGCATTATTGGCCCAAGCTGTGTTCCCAGTGACATCCCAGCCCAGGAGGGCACAGCACATGTCCCCCTCCCCCTGACACCCCAGCCCAGCTGACACAGGGACATGCAGTTGGGGACAGTTATCTATAGATGGCAATCTTCTTCTGGGCACAGAGCTGAGGTGAAACCAGCTCTTCTTCCAGAACAAAAATAAAGCACATCCCTGTGCACCTATTTACAAGTACTGAAAAGAAGTTTGGTGTTTTTTTTTAATCCTGGGATCGTATTGGATGATTTGAATAAGGCTTCAGGTTTGATTTTGGTCCAAAGGGGCAGTTTCACCAGTAACTAATCTTATTTAACAACAGGAAATTGTTAATGTGTGCTAGACTGCTCTGTTATAGCATCTTGTGAAAAGCTGGACTGGACTGGGCAACAAAAACAACACTGCTGTTTGCACAGTGTGTGGCTGTGTGCATTACAGGGCCTCACACTAAACACATTTTTTAAATATTGCAGCATTTTCCCTATTTTCTTATTGGTTTTACTAGAGAGAAAAAAAAAAAGAAAGTAAAGTGTTTTCTTTGACAGGTGTGTGAGAAACCAAAGGCATTCATTCTAATCCACTCAGTTTAAAGCTCCCCAACAGAGGGTGGAGGGAAGGACACAGAACTTGCCCTTCCCCAAAAGAGGAGAGGTTTTGCACTTGTCTCTGGAGGAGAACACCATGGGATAGATGCTGAGCATCCCTCACCCTCCCCAGAGACTTGAGAGAAGTCTCTGAGCACAGGAACCTGTCTACATGAGAGAATTAATTATGAGAGTGGGGTTCACAGTGGAAAACGTGGTTGCCTCTGAATCCCAAGCATCTTTCCACAGCTGGCTCTCAGGTACCTGAGAAGACACACTCAGCCACTCCAGGTGTCCAAAGGCTGGTTTTTCATACTGAAATCAATTTTATTTCAGAGGGCATGGTGCTAATGTGCTTAATAGACATATCTGATACACCTGAAAGAGATTGTGATGCGTGTTTGATATTGTTATGGCCTTCATTTACCTCTGGGCCTGGGCTAATCCTGACAGATATGAAATTACCAGCATGGACAGTAGCACTAAGTTCTTGCTGGAAGTGGTGTTAAATGATCCCCCTTCAGCTGGGGGGTGTACAAAACACCGATACATCAAATTACTCAAAAACTGGGTAGTTAAATGCACAAAATATTATTGCATACATTAAGTCCTCACACAACTTAAAGCTGATAGTGGTGATATTCTCAAAGAACAACAACAAAAAATCACCTTTGGAATGACCCTGCAGAGAATTTTAGAGTCATTTAACAGAGACTGAGGAGCTGCTGTGCTCTCTGCTTTGAAACAAGTCCCAGAGTAGCCCATTTATTTAGGATTCACAAGCTAACACTTTCAGAGCCCACTTCTGATAACTTGCAAAATCTAAAACTCCTCATTAAATGCCAGATAAATTGCCTGGCCTGAGGGCAGGATGGGCGAATGGGATATGTGAGCATGAGTCCAGTTTCCTGTAATTAATGAGATCTGAATAAGCAGAACCAATCCAGCCTGAGCGAGAAGAAAATTACTGCGCCTAGCAAAGTTCAAATAAGAAATATGTGAACTTTGAAGCAGCTGAACACAAATCAAGATGCTGAGTTTTTATAAAAACCTTCAAGAGCTCCAAAATCTGATGTATAATGTCTCCTTTTTTGTTTGTTTTGCTTGGTTTTGTTTTCCTGTGAACTGGCAATTTAATATTAAGAGGATTCTTTTAGGGGCCCCAATTCACAAGGGCTTTTGAAATGCTTCCTTTTAGTTACATAAATATTTCTCTAATTCTTCAGCAGATATTTAAACACAAAGTCTTGCCCCATTCTATTCCACCAGGTGGAAGAATGCATTTTGGTTTAAGTCTAAGGTAAAATATTTTATTTCATCCAGGATGACTCTACTTGAAAAATAATATTTTTTGAGAATTTGGGTGTCTCAATCAAATCACTGCGTTTTTGAGCCTTCATAGAAATTTTCAGAAATATTGTGCCCTGGAGTCAAGAAGTCCTAACAAAGTTCACCATGATATTTCATTGTCCAAAATGCCAGAGAAACATCCCTCTGCTGTACTCCAACCCAAACTATTCCATGATTCTGCCACCCCCTGGGATGGGTCTGAAGCATCTGTGCCAAGCTCCCGGTCCAGTCAGTGGAATAGAATTGTTCTGAAGTCAAAAACTGAGCTCATCCATGAGCTTTCTATTTGCTTTCCTGATGTATTTTCCAGAATTATCTGTAATGTCTCCCCCTTTAATAAAATCTATTAAAATTTGAATTTGCTGGAAAGAGCACATCAGGAATTCATCCTCTGGAAAAGGAAGATGAGTGATCTTATGTCATAAAATACCAAAAATAAGGATAGAGGTGCTTCTTGCAACTGCTTGTTAAAATGCCTCAGTTTTCCCAGTCACTTTAGGAACAGCAAATGGCACTGAGGAAGTTCAGATAGGAACTATTACATTACCTGGCCTTGTTTTCTTCATCTTTAAAGTAACAATTATAGCAAATATCTGTTTCCATAGCAGGGAAAGGGGGATTTTTAAGTATCAAGTCAGGAAAACTGTTCAAAATATTGCATCATTTACACAGTTGTATGAAACACAACCATTTCAGGTTAAAATACCTGGTTCTTTTTTTTTTTTTTTTTCATGTACTGGTCAACTTTTTTCACTTCTTGCAGCACCTTAGTTATGTTCTTAGTCATACTTAGGCACTGACATAAAGTACAAATGTAGCCCAGAGAAAGTTATGGAGTGGAATAGAGGATTCAAAAGAGTTTTTCCTGTAAAGTTTCTCTTTTAAAAGTAGCACATTCATGTGCTACTTTTGAGATTCGTGTGTTGGAGGAGAGCAGGAATATTGTCCGAGGCTTTGCTCGGGGGAAAACCCCAAAGTAACTTCAATACAACTCTAAAGAAATCGCATTTTCCCTGAAAAGCACTTTCTCAAGAGACTATGGTCAACTTCAAGGGTGCCTTTATCAGACATTCCAGGGGGAAAAAACAGGAAGAAGAGCTGCCTGCCCGAGGTAACACAATAGGGGCCTGCAGCAGTCACAGGAGTATCGGTTACCACGAACCAAGCTGTGCAACAAGGAGATTAAGATGTGGATTACCCACCACTTACCATGTGTCATAAAGAAAAGAATGGTTTCAGAGGCCAGCTTGACTTAATCTGGGACCGGCGGCCTCTCCTTGAAAGGATTAATGGGCGCTTTTTTTTTTTTTTTTTTTTCCTACCTAGGCATTTTTAAAGGGTTCGTCATAATAAAGATTGAGAGGAGCAACAAGTAATGACAGAAACTTCAGCGTGAACTATTAAGGGGCTTGGTAACAAATTATCCATTTCTGAACCCAACCAGATCACCGTTAGCTGTGTGCCTTGCTTCGTTAAGGCAGCATTGTATTCCAATGAAATTTGCTGTGGTGGTGATAGGGGCCCTTCAATCAAACATGAAATCAGCTCAAAAATGAGCATTGATTTGGAGTGGAAATCTAAGAGAGATTTGTTTCTTTAACTGGGGCTTGTGATGCCATCACTCCTTTTTTGGCATCCCTCTATTTTCTTCTGCACTTTTCCCTACGACAATCTTGCTGCAGGTGCAAGGAGCAACTGAACATGCCAAAATTACCTCCTGCTTTCCTTGCTGTGTAGTTTTTTAGTTTGAATTTGGGGTATAATTTGAAGGAAGGCCTTTCCTATCCAGAAATTAGAGTGAAAAACTTCAGTGAAATGAAGGAAATGCTCCCAAGAAAAAAGGAAGGTGGATGCTACAGATGATATTTTCCAGCAGGGACAGAAGAGCACAAAGACTCTGAGTTTAGGTGAAGGAAAGAGAGGAGAGTCTCACAAGGATATACTGAAAATGTGAGTTACCCCTCAGAGCAGTTTGCTACAGAGCTGACATCCAGGGAGGCACTTCCAGGTATGGATCAGAGCCCTAAGAGCATTAGGAATACCTGTCCTTTGGAAAATGGATTCCCTCTTTATGTCTTCCTTCTTTAGTGGTTTAGTTGCTTTCTCTTCAAAGAATTTAAATTTTTCTGTTATGAAGTGTTTGTGTCTCCCTCACAGACTGATCAGACTGATCTGCTTAACATGGTCCTGCACCTCTCCAAGTCACATTCCCTCAAACACCAAAATTTGGGAGTGCTGCCCACCCTTTTTCTATGTGCCAGAAAGAACCAAAGGCTCCCTGCCCCATTTGGTGCTGGTGATTCCTAACACATTCCATTCCAGCTGACCAGAAATTCCAGAATTATAATATTACAATCCCTGATGATTTATAGATTCTGTTCTTTTAAGTGCCTATAATTCACAGAAATACAGCTATGAAAAAAATAGAAAATTGTTCCATTTTTGTTGACAAGCCAGAGGAAGAAATGCCAAATAAAATGTTGAAGGAAAGCTTTCCTCTGATTTCAAAACAGTAATAATACCTAAACCTTGTAAATCTTAACAAAAAGCTTGGTTTAGTTTCATCTTAAATTGTGCAAAACATTTGAATGAGTCTATATTGTACTTTTTTTATGCATGTGGAGCTGATTTACTAACTTTTACAGATTAATTTTTTTAAGTTTTCCAAATTTCAAGTGTGCATCACGTATTAGTTTTTCCTCCTAAAATAGCACAAAAATATGTTTAAAGAAATATGTTTTTAAAGCTTTGTTTTTTAACCTGCCTATTGCAAGGAGTTGTTTTGCCTGTTGATTGTGACATCAGACATTTGACTGGCAATTTCTTACTCAGTCCATTTACACAGCAAAACTGAGAGAAGAATCCAGGCAACACTTAAAGAGCAGCAGGAAAATAATGTGTATATGTACATATGTCATGTGTATGTATAGACATACATTCATAAACTCACTGCAGCATCAGTTCAACAAAACAGATGAACTTTTTGTGTCCTGACAACTGAGTTGTACTTGATGGGAGCTGATGGAGGTGGAGGTAGCTGGAGCAGCTATTGCTGAACCTGGGAGACTGCTACTGCTAAAGCTGGAATGGTTTTTGTACTGTGAGAGATCTGCCACTCATAGCCATGTCCCAATAAGATTAGAAAAGAACACAAAGAGATGCTGGATTTAATTTTTTTTATCATTCAGGCAGCTGGTTGGATCTTCTCCAGCCTGTTTATGATCAAAATTAAACCCTTCTCTTTGGTCAGTTCATAAACGTGCTCTAACACTCTCCCCTCTGACCTTTGGAAATGTTAATGTTACCTGGAGCACCCGGGGACATCTGAAGGAGATTTGTTTTCAGGGGTTGACTTGCAAAAGAGCTGCCCTCGTTTTTTAGCAGTTTTCCCAATATACACATGCAAACCAGCCCAGATCTCATCTCATGTCATTTCAAATGTACAGTTTTGTCCTTCCATGCCGAGGGGAACAAGCAAAACAACAAGCTCCTATTCAGAGGTAATTCCGAAGGCAGCTCCGCCGTGTCTCGCTGGCTGCTCCCTAACAAGCCTTTCATTCATTGCTGCTCCATGCAGCTGAGCTGTTTCTACCTGAGCCAGTGTTACAGACCTTTAATCAAACAAATGTACAAGGAAGCTCAACTACTTAACTGCCCTGCTTGTTCTGTGGGCTGAGATAGTCAAATGCAACAAAAAGAATTTTATTCCGCTCAGGACGAGTACATTTCCTTGCCGTTGTTCCCAACAAAGGGCAGCAGGTACAAATGGCCCCACTATCTGTGTCAGGGAGAAGTGGAGAGCAATTTGTTTCTATTAAACAGGATGGTTCTATTTTTTATTTTGTTGGCTTGGCCTCTCCGCAGCCTGTGCCAATCATGGTCTTTAATCTGAACTGCCCTTGACCATTCCTGCTATGCCACAGAAGAATTCTCTCTTTTTTCTTTTTTTTTTTTTTTTTTTTCTTTTTCCTTTCCCCCCCTCCTTCTTCTCGCACAGGTAATTGTGAGAAAGCAAGTGAAAGCCCCGGGGTATTGGATTCAAAACACAATCCTGCCTTTCTCAGAACCGTACAAAGAATAAACTTGAATGCGACATTGAGTCCTCCCCAGCTGCACCTGCTGGAGATCTCCCATCCCCTCCAGTTCATGGTGGGGTCACAGCAGGCTCTGCTCTGCTCTGGTGGCAGCAGAGCTCCTCTGTTTTCAGTTCACAGTGAGATTAGATCGACAATGTTTGACCCGTCTAATTTAGTTTTTGTTTGGTGAAGCAAGGAGAGCCGGGCACTCGGTTAAATGCCCTACCAAGCTGTTCCCCTGGAGAATGCTGCTGGGCTCTGTCAGGGGCCATTGGCCTGGTGGCATTTTGACAGGCTGCAGATTGGGGTTGCTATAATTTAATGTGACCTCAGAGAATGAGACAAAACTTTTCTCTGTGTTCATGCACTTCCCTGGGTGCTCCCTTCTCAGGGGTCCGAAAGGAACACCCGACATTCTTCTCTTCTCTTCTCCTCTCTTCTCTTCTCTTCTCTTCTCTTCTCTTCTCTTCTCTTCTCTTCTCTTCTCTTCTCTTCTCTTCTCTTCTCTTCTCTTCTCTTCTCTTCTCTTCTTCCCTTCCCTTCCCTTCCCTTCCCTTCCCTTCCCTTCCCTTCCCTTCCCTTCCCTTCCCTTCCCTTCCCTTCCCTTCCCTTCCCTTCCCTTCCCTTCCCTTCCCTTCCCTTCCCTTCCCTTCCCTTCCCTTTTTTTCCTTTTCTTTTTTTTTTCCTTTTTTTTTTTTTTTTCTTTTTTTCTTTTTTTCTTTTTTGAGGTTCCTTTGAGTTTGAAACCTGTCATTTTGCTCAGAGTCATTTTGCTCACTCTCTGAATTTCACTGCCTCGTTTCCCCCCTTTGACACGAAGAGTTGAACTTGCCTGGTGTGAAGTCAGAAGGTCACAAACCCAAACTGCTCCTTGCTGCACCAGCCCTCTTCCATGAAATAATCCTGAACAGTGAGCTGTGTCATCCTGCCAGGATTCATCCTGAATAGTCAGGGCAGGATCACAAATACTTCATATTTCTGAAAGTGTTTGATACACCAATACATGCCTCAGTTTTCCAACATCTGCTTACATTGGAAAGATCCTTTTTTCCTTCTTGTCCAGTTTGGATTTTTCCTGACTATTTTTTTCTCTTTCTTATTTTACAGCACACAAAATGTTGGGTTGAGTCAAGACAGGGTAGAAAAGCCATTTTTTGTGCTCCTGATATCACCACCAAGAATTACCTGTGCTGATGCCCCTCTAATGAGGAACTTTAGGTCTCTTCCAGTCCAAGCCATTCCAGGACTCTCTAATTCCAATGAAATTCTTTTCTGAATGCAAATCTTGAAAACCCATTAGATCCTCACTAATTTGGTGCACAAAATTTGCAGCTGCATCTGCTGCTCTTTCTTGACTGTGTTGTCTCTGTAAGATAAAAAGCAGAGACTTCTGACAAAAAAGTACAGTTGCTGTGGAGGGGGAATAAAAGCTGGAGCTGAGCAAGTTTCTTATCCTTAAAAATACTGCAAAAGGAGATGTCCTAGCTTAAATTTTTTAGGTAAAAAATCAGGTTAGTTATAATCTTTTCTGAGTATTTTTATCTACCCCTAAGGCAAGAGATAAATGAAGTGTGATAGTACTTTGGAGAGCTTAGGAACTATTTGTAGTGAATAATTTATTCGACAAATTTTGCCCTTATTTCAGTTCATGAATTATCTGTGAACTGACTGGTACTTTTACGAATTTATTCATAATTCAGAATTATTCCAGAAATGCTTCTGTCCAAACACATTTTGCTGCAGAGTTTGCCTATGAGCAGATTATTGATTCAGCTATTTGTTCTCTGCAATGTATTACTTGGGGGGTGAATAGTCCTTTTCAAAGGCCCAGAAACTCGTCCTTAAACTGCATTTCAAAGGTTTCAGGAGAGCTAATTGTGCTGTTTGCTGCCTTCCTGAATTAATTTCTGTTTATTTTTGCAACAGTTCTTTATCTGTATGTTTGAAATTGGCTTAAACAAACTGGCTGTAGTATCTCATTGGTGACTTTAATCAAAACACTGAATTTGTTAAAGAAAAGCAAGTATTCTGTTCTACAGATAAGACAACCCACGGAGTAGGTGTAGTCCTCTGTCTGGCTATGATTTCCATATGATTTCCATATCTACAAAAGTCTGTTATAATCTCTTTTTAACCTGTAGCAATGTCCATGCATTGGGGCTTGTTTTAAGGAGAAAAAATGCATTGAAAGGAAAATAGAAAGAAATTTAGTGCAACTACCCTCCTATCACTTCAACTTAGTTTTCTGTGGTTCCAATGCCCTGATTTAATTTGATACAATTACAATAAAAGCTGCAATCTAAGGCGGGTAAATGAATTTTGTGTCAAGAGTGAAATACAATCTGTTAAAATTGGTTTGAAAATACAATTTTAGGTCTAGTACAGCAAGTCCTGACATTTCAGATTAATCTGTCCTATAACAAAATTAATGGCACTCAAAGTTGTTTAAGAATGGCTGTTAACTATACTTACCCTATTCATCACTGGCTCGATCAGTCTAATCCAAGAAGTCACCAGGCTATTAAGTACAGCACATCAGTTCACTTTAAGGACATTTGGATTGGGATTGTTTGAGGGATCAAATGCCTGCTCACAGGAATAAAAGGTAAATAACCAGAGAAATAAATACCCCTGAAATTGCTGATGTGATGCCTGTTTGTCACTGTAGCAGATCTCCCTCTGAAAAATACAGTAAAATTAAAAATTGCAGACGTATCTGGGTGATCCAAACTTTTAGGACTTCCCCTGGGGCAGCAGGTCTCAGGAGTGTGGCTCCTCCTGCTTCCTGCCTTGGAGCTCCTGCCTCTCCCCATGCCAAATCCATCTCACAGTGAGGTTCCCCCTGCTCCTGCCCCACTTCTGTCCCAGCTGGAGCCTGGAAGGAGACAAGCTCTGGTTTCATCCTGCACCAGAGGGAGGGTCAGAGTGCTGTCTTTGTCCCTGGTGTTGTTAGCCTCAAGCCTGCAGCAGTAATTGCAATTTGGGGTCCAAACTGGCCATAAGAATCTTTGCAAGCCATTAAGGCACTGCAGAAAGCAGATGGGTTTGAGCTGATTTGCAGAACTAGAGCTGAGAAGAGCCACAGCAGGTATTGTTCTCTCCATTCCACTCCTATTTTTTTTTCCCACTTAAAAGTAAGATTAAAAAAAAGATATATTCTGGTTTTATCTAAAGTGAAAAAGTTTGCTTGAGCCATGATGATTTTGATATGCCTTTATTATAGGTTTTTTTTAAGAAATAAGTAAACCAGGAGTTTTTCACTGAAGGTGCAGGGCTTACTGTCCTCCTTTGAACAAATATTTTAAATCTGTGAGACCAGGATGACGTTTTCCCTCTGCCTCATTGAATTTGAACAGCATTCCCTAACAGAGAGAGCTGAACTGGGTGGTTCAGTGCATGCCTGAATAATGCCATGCAGAAAGGAACAGCTTTTTCCAACATTTTGACCAGTGCAGACAGTGCAGATTCACTGGAACATGTCTATGAAAGGTGGAAGATGTTTCAAAGACCAGAATATAAATTTTCTCTCCACAGGGAAAACTAGAGGCAGCTGCTCTGCTTTTCTTAGGAGGACCTTGGCATAAAGGAGGGCCTTGGGGTAAAAAATGATATTGTTCTTACTCCACCCATTTAGTGACCCTGTTTGAGAAACCAACCTGAACCTGTTAATTGTGTAGATTAATTGTGTAGATTAAATTGAAACGGCTTTCTCCAGAAAGTGGAGTGTTCCCTTTACCTGAAGGAGACACCCAGTGCTACAATTCTTATTTTTAGCCTAAGGAAGTGGCTGGTTGTCAAACACATTCCACGTGCTGATGGAAACGCTGCTCATTTGGATTTGTACCTCTCTGGGTCGGAATTACTCAGGTTTGCATAAATTACAGGTTCTCTCTCCCTGCTGTTGGGAATGTGGAAAAGCTTCCCCAGGATGGCTGGAACCGATGGATTTGGCTGTCTCTGAACAGGGATTGTGTGCTGAGCACCTGCCAGGCTCAGACACCACCTCCCCTCCCCTCCCTCCCGAGTGAGACCATTCCAGGGTTTCCCGCTGCAAACTTTCACAGCTCACAAAGCTGAATTGATTCTCCTTTACTTTTGACACCAAAGGTGATCTCCACTCCTCCAGGATAAAGTGCTACATTTGCTCACCTAATAGCCATACTTTTTGCCCAAATGTTGCCATTAAAAACTCAGGTCTGGCCATTAGGCTCTTCCTAGAGTAAGGCAGAAGGAAATTCAGGACTAAACCTGAGCGGTAATTACCTCACTGAATGTTCATCCACTCACACATTTTTCATCCACTTTGAAATTGCATTCCCCTATACATTTCCTGTATTCTAATGCCTCTCCTGCAGCTCTTAGCTGGAATCACCAGAGTAATCGCTGTCCTTCGTTACAGTGCAGGCAAGACTAAATGCAGAGCTAACACCCCGCACTGGAGTGATGTGAATCACACCACCACAAAAAGCCTGACATCTGGGCTTTACCCCATAGGCATGTGGGAATGAAAAATTGCTTTTGATGCCTCTCTTTCTCTGTTATTTTTATTTAAAAAAAAAATAAAGAGTGAGAGAGAGAAAAAAAAAAAAAAAAACAACCCAAAAAAATAAAAGGAAAAGATGAGGGTATGACCATCACACAGAGATTCTCCTGGCAGAGGAAATGCCAGCCTGGTGCCTGCCTGGGTCTGACACACACAGAAGCAAATGCAAGCTTTCAAAGGGCAAGTGTGAGTTTTGATGCTATGTGGAGGAATTGTAACACCTCTTTTCTAAGCTAACAGTGTAATTGTCTTTGGAAGGACACAGCAGTCCAGAGAATGTGGGCATACAGCTGGAATGTATTCCTTCTGTTTTAATAAGAAGTACAGGATGTAAATATGCATCTTAAATTCAGGCACAGAAGAAAGCCAGGATGTGAGAAAGGAGCAGCAGAGGCCCAAAGCTGCACCACTGAAGGCTTTGCTGGCATGAATTTGTCTTTACAAGCAATAATTGTCAGAACTGTCTCTTTTACTGAGGAGTCTTTCCTTACTGTACTGATTTCTGTCCCCTGCAGAACAAGCAGGAGCTAGAGACTGATGTTTCCATGATGTTCATGTTCCTTTATAAGCTTGAGTTCACTTCTGGACCTAAACACCTTTTATAAACACAAACCAGCCCATAACAGATGAGTATTTGTTTCCACTTCAGACAATCTATCCATCAACAGTTTTAGGACAACGGCAGTGAAGATTTAAATGGTAGAAAATAAATAAATCCCATTTAGTAGCAGCTGAATTTTTCATGGAATGTTGGTATTAAATATTAACTGTATGGAATGTTTCTGTATCAGCTTCTAAAAGAGCGTGGAAATTGGTTTGCAGGAGAATTGTTCTTAGTTACACACACTCCTAAGACACAGAGGGCTCAAGGTCTTTTATTACCATTTTAAAGTGAAGATGCATAGAGATAAATTTACCTGAAAGGCACCAAAGAAAAGGGCAAACAATAATATTTATTGGCATAGCAAAATCCTATTTTCTGTTGGGCCTGTGTCAAACTAAACAGACATCCATGGATTGAGGTTTTTAAAATTGTGTGTATTATTTTAAAGGAAGTAAACATCATTAACAGCCAAGGCAATTCCTGTTGCTTTTCCCACATGTGACTCGTAGTGACTGCACACACCAGGCAACACTCAGGATCAAGGTTGGGGTCCAGCTCCCAGGGGAGCTTCTCAAACCCCTCTAACAGCTGACCTGCTGAAAATGTGACATTGAGTTATGCAAAAGGTGAGGACTGGTGTCACATTAAGCAAAATGTTCCAATCCAAAAGAAATCCAGAGAGCATAAAGCCCCTGGTATCAGCCTTTGGTGCCAGTCATCATCAGTGCATCTCTGGGCCCAAGGAGCTCTCCATTCCTTGCAGAAATGTGAGTAATTTGGTCACTGTTCTGTGTTCTCCTGCAAGCTCCCACTGAGATTCTTCATTAGACAGCACATGAACCTTGTGAGCTGTAAATTAAGCATGAGAACAGCTTGGCTGGCAGCATGCAGTGATCTTGGGACAGCCAGGGCCAGACCTGTGCCCTCAGATCAAACCAGATATAATTTCTCTGCTGTCATGACACTTCTGCTGTTGTTTTCCTGCACTGTAAATCCCACCTGCCTGCTTGCTCATCCTTCTGCAGTCCTCAGCCACTGCCAGACTTGCATTTTTATCTTCCAGCAGAAGAGACAAAATAGAGAGTTTTGCTAACTCCCTCTGCTTTAATGCTTCCACAAAAATTTCCAGTAGGCAAGTGCATTCCCCAAAGAAAGAAGAGAGTAGAAAGGTGTTGCTGCATCAGTGCATCACCATTTGATGTGACTTTTTATTTTCAAGGGGATGACACTGGTGGCTGTGCCCACAGGGCTGGGACCACCACAGGCACAGTGCCTTGGTGGCTTCCACAGGAGGCCAGCAAACAGCACCTCAGGAAGAAGCCTTTGGACTTCATTCCTGATCCATCACTCAGGATTCCTGCCAGTCTCATGCAGTGTGCCAGTGCCAGGGAACAGCAAATCACCCCTCAGCACAAGGCAGGCCTTGGCTGCTGAGTGTTGTGCCACGATATGGAATTCCATCTTGCTCCACCCTCAATGTAAAATCTATGGTTTTAGCTGCTTGTGGTAAACGTTGAGATTTTGGGGCTCTCTCTGGGCAGGAGCCAGGCTGGATTCTTTGGTAAGAGTGGGCAAGCATAAAATATTTTGTCTGGCTGTAACTTGGGAACAGCTGCAGTCCTGGATTTCCTGCTGCACCTCAGCTGGGGAGATAATGGAAAGACAGCTAAAAGCCATCCCACTAAAATCTTAAATGGTTTCAATGAAGCCTTTAAAAACAGCAGATACTAATTTAAACAGCTGTGAGAATGGTCAGAAAAGCTGACCCCAATATTGGAAGAAATGGGAGCTCAGTGGAAATCCATCTTCAGGAAAGCTCATGGAAATGTAGTGAACATTGAAAACATTGGAAATGCACCTTTGTGATCACCTTGGTGACAGGCACCCTCTCACAATAATTCAAATCAAATATCATGTCTGAAGACACAAAATCACATAAACACACAACAGAAAGTCCCCAAATTCACTAGAGGAATCACAGTGACAGTGCCTGAGCCCAGATTTTAGGATGCAGTATTGATGTAAGCCACACAGGAATGGCACTGGGCTAACACATAAGAACAATACCATTTAAGCCAGGCTTAAAACAGCCCCATTTGAGCAGTGTTCTTACTCCAGTGTCAGGTTTCACAGGCAATGGCTTTGATGTGTCATTTTTCTTACTCCACGGAGATGTTCTGCTCCTTGAGGAGGAAACAAAGGCCTTTGCTTGGCCAAGTTACCCACGTCAAAAATATCGAAACTTCATAAAACATCCGGTTCTCCCTGTTTCTCAGGGTTCTTACTTGGTCACTGACTGAACTCTTATGGTCCTATTAATTAAATTAATGGCTCTCTCATAAATTTAAAAAATATATACCCCATGTCCTCAAACCTCTGAATCCCAGCTGGGAACCTGAAAGGCGTGAAATACAAAGTAATCATCTCACATCAACAGAAACTGATCTTAAAGCTGTAATTACATGATAAATGTCTTTATGACACATGGCCACTATTTGGTCATGCCCTAGAGACAAATGCTGAGAGCCAAGAGGATGGGGAGGGGGGGAGGAAAGGTACCTGGTAGCCAATCCCTTCATCCTGTTTGCAATTTCATTGGCTTTCTTTCAATGACCTGAGACTTCCAAGAGCATGATAGATATTTCCTAAATATTTTACATTCAGGTAATTACAGTAGTATATGGATTTGCTAGTCAGCTTAGAGGAGACCAATTAATTGCTGCAAATCATGGTGTAAGAGATGAGCTTGCAGCAGGAGAAGGGTCACATCTTAATAAAATAGGCAGAGCTGAGTGCATTTGACTAAAATCTGTCTCATGCAAGTTTAGCACAGACTGGACACCTCTACAGTATTTGCTTAGGTAAAAATCTTTGTATATTTGAATGTTTACCTGAGTTAGAGCCATTGACTCAGACCTTAAATTTCTGCAGTTTGCTGCTGGCCAAGCAGCAGAGGAGAACAATTTTACATCATATTTTATTCCAGTACAATGTCCTTTATTTCATTATCTTCTCCCAGCATTTCAACAGCACGACTCAATTCTGAGTTTAATTTTTTTATCTGATCTGCTCTGGAGATTTTCTCTTCCAAGGTACTAAATGGACACCCCCTCTATAAAAACACCAACCAAGACCATATTCTCTGTCCTAAATGGTACAAAACTCTCCACAAAAGCCAGTTTTGTACTACCCAAAAAGTACAAAAACACTCATTCAAAAATACTCAAACTACTGGTGTTTTACCTGCTGAAGAATTAACATCTCTAGTTTCAAGAATTGATGAGGGTGTGGGCAGCTGAAATTCTCAAGGCTTGCAAATTTCTTTCATCCTAAAAAATGGGATGGAAATCTCTTTCAAAGAATGTTTTTGTATCTCCCAAGCCCACAGAAAACATGTATTTATTTTTCCCTGTCAGGTTGGAAGCATAAAGTCACATTTTCAAACATGCCTGAGTTACAGAGGAGCTAAAGTGAACAGTGCAGGATTAAAATGATCCTGTTAGAGCATCAGCATTGCACTCACATGCCTCCCCACTTCTATTAATCTCTGCATCATAGGCAGATGCTAATTTTGATTGGAAAACAAGGCAATGTAGAGACTTTTTCCCTTCTTTATCATCCCAGTAAATCTAGCTGAACTGCATCACAAAGCAATTCTGAGTTAGCTGTACCAAATCATAGCAATGCCATATCCCTGTAGCTTCATCTAACTCATTTTCAAATATGCCTTGAAAATTGTTTTTGAAGCAGTTGTTTCTCTGAAGCCATTAGATCTTACTTAGTGCCAGTAATTGATGGTGCTTCTCAAGGTTAATGACAAAGATAACTTCTGCTTTTTGATGTTCACATGACTTCTCCTATTGACTCCAGAGGGAGCCTGTCTCAGGACTGAAGCTGGCATTCAGAAAGGAACAGCAAAGAACCAGGCTAATCATTAACCAGCCCAGAACTGTAATTATTTTGATGTGAAATGCTGTTCCATATAAAACTCCATCGAGAGATCCTTCCCCCTACATTACTTGAATTCTGGCCCTTTTTAACTTGTCTCACTCAAAAGTAAACCTAAATGAGTAAAGCTGCCCATGCAGCTTTTGAAGCAATTTTAAAGCAGGTTTGAAGAAGAGTTGGCTTCTGCAACACGCAGAGCAGACAATAAAAAGGAGGGGTCACGTTTTATAGTTTTACAGTGGGACAAATACAGATATAAAACAGCATGCAAAGTATCCTGGATAACCAGCCTGGCTTTCAACGATTCCTTGAGTATTTGCATTCTATCACAGAAGGAAAGCAAGGACACAAGGACTGGCACAGGCTCTGGCTGCCCTGTGCAGCTGGGAGCCCATCTTGTTCTCTGGTGGGAGCATCCCTGGAGCAAAATGGGCTTGGGGGAGTTGTTGCTTAAACTGTCCTTTCAAAAGCTTAAAGCATGACTTCAAAATGAAAAAAAGAAGTTTGGGGTGGTATTTTAGGAAGGGTGGGAGTGCCCAGAGCAGCTGTGGCTGCCCCTGGTTCTCTGGCAGTGCCCAAGGCCAGGTTGGACCTTGGGGCTGGGAGCAGCCTGGGACAGTGGAAGGGTTCCTGCCCATGGCTGGGGGTGGAACTGGATGAGATTGAAAGTCCATTTCAGCCCAAAACCCTTCTGTGATTCCAGGATGACAGTGAGTTTAACAGACTTCAGCAAATAAAACCTAAATAAAAACTTGATTCAATGTAAAATGCATTCACACCCCTTTTTTTTGTTGTTTTGTTTTGTTTCGAAAGGAATCTCATGACATCAAGGACAACAACAAAAAGGTTTTTTGCAGAGCCAGAGAACAGGGAGGGCACTGGAGATAATGCAGAACAGCTTCAGGTAGTGAGGCAGCACTGCCTGAACGCATTAAATGTCTCTTCACGTAAGCTCTTGCTTAATTTTTAGCCTGTGAGGAGTTTTGCATGCTCAAGGTTAAAATAAGTGACAAATAGCTTTGTGGAATAGCAGCTGGAATTCAGGAACGAAACCAAGTGTGACAATAGGGCCTATAATACAGTTATAAAAATACATAGGTGCAATAAAATGCAAATTGGAGGTATACAACAAACGGAGCAGCCCAGCCGCTCATCTCGGCCTCGTGTTCTTTGTGGAGAGACGAGGATGTGGAGTGGAATCAGCTTTTATATAACCTCAATCTCAAAGAGCCTTCCTAATATTAAATGCATAAATTAGGGTGGGTTTTTTTTCCTTCGCTAACCGTCTCTGGGAAGGCTGCAGTTTTAATGCAAATGAGTCCCAAAGAGACAAAGAGAAAATAAATATTTGTTTTTCATGCAGTGATCCTGTTAGGTGTTATCTGCTGTGACCCTCCCCTAGCCTCACCATCAGATATCCATGCAAACAGGGCCATTAGAAATGAGCAGCTTTTCTTTGAAATTAAATATAGATTTGCCTGAAAATTTCCTTATCTCTTTACATTTACATTTCTAACAATACCCGTGCGTTATTGGCTGGGCTCACCAGTAAAATTCAAAGAGGTCATTAATGAAAGCTTGCTCTCATATAAAGGATTTTAGTGAATTGTTTTGTGAAGAAAATTCTGCTGGTTTCATACACACTGTAATTGCTTCCTTTGGCCATCTACTAAGCAGGGGGAAACCCGGAGTTCACAAAGGTATTTTTTTTATTTACCAACTATTGGAAGCACTAAAGGAGAGTGTTCACATCTTGTCTGTATTGTCTGTGCCTTCCTCAGAGGTGAAGATGCAGTGGGAGCTTATCTACATTTTACTGGCATTACCTTGAGTGCTGAAGCTCCTTCCCTGTCCCGTTCCTGCTGATGTTTTTTTGTGACCACAGGTCTCTGTACCTGCCCTGCTGCACATCCCCTTTGCCCTGCCCCTGCTGAGCAGCTGGGAAATGACAAACTCCCCTTCTGACTTCCTGCCAATCCTCTCAGGTGCAGAACGTTTGGGGTGTATGGAGGGTGGGGAGTGCATCCCAGAAGCAAAGAGGAAATTGGATGCCACCTCCAAGTACCATGCAAACCTTTATTTATTTTTCAACCTTTATGGATGTTTAATTACCAGCGCGCTCAAGATCAGGTTTGAAGTCCATTTAATAGAGCTTTTGTCTGGGAGTGTGTGCATCAATGTGAGTTAAAGGTGTTCTTGTGACTGTGAATACTAATGAACAGTAAGTAGGTGGTGAAAACCTTTCAAGGGATGTTGCAAGCAGTCCAAACGCCTGAAATGCAGAACTTGGGCTGAAAGAAACAAATGGTCTAAAAATACAGACAACGAAGTGCTGGAGTATCAGCTAGTAATTTTCTGTGGGGCACTTTAATAGTCCATAGGACAGTTTTTAATCACCTGTGAACAAGATGTCTGTGAGCTGGAAATTTAGACACATAATGATTGAAATAATGATAATGGAGGGACTAGAAAGACCTGACCAACACATACAGAAATTGTTTAAAATCCAGTTTTAAGCTGGGTTGTGAACAAATTAACTGACACCTGTTCAAGTTCCCTCATATTCCCTTTAGTCTGGAGGAGAATACAGCTCCCCAGCCAGCCCATGGTGTCCTTCCAGAGGTGAAGGGGCTGAATCCCTCTCACACCAAGTGAGAAAGCGCTGGAGCTTTCCCCACGCTCACGGGGCCGCCTGCCAAAGGCTCCTCTGCTCCCCAGGCCTCCACAGCACTTCTCCACTGGGAGCCTGAGAGCTTTAAAGGCAGGATTGCCTTTTTTTTTTTAGCGGGTTTTTGGAGGGCCCACTGCCAACTTTGAGCCGTGTCCTTCCCGAGCGCAGGGCTCCCAAAGGGCTGCGCGCTCTTCCCGGCTCTGACCTTTCGCTGCCAGCAGAAATTTGGCTGCTGCTGCAGCAAAGGCAGGAGCATCTCCTCTGCTGAGCACCAGGCAGGCTGCCTGTGTGCCTGTCACCTTCCAGGCTCTCACAAGGAAAGCATCCCTCGGGTTTTTGTATCCCCCCCGTCCCGAGATGCCAAGGAAGGAGAGGCTGCTCCTGCCGGGGAAGAAACTCCTCGGCTGGATTGGGAAGGCGTTCAAGTAATGGATCAGGTGGTTTTGGTGGAAATTTGCAATTCAAAGGCTGCCATTCGAAAAGTAGCATTTGAAACTGTGTTGCTGTGTTATGCCTCATGTAGATCAGTATCAAATTAAATTTCCCTATTGTACCTCTTATGTTGTTAATACAAAGCAGGGAGTGTTGTTTGCCTCATCTCCATCCTCCTAACTGCAACATCCTTTTCAGTTTAAACTATACAGAAGTGAATCATTATTGAGGCCTTCTGTTTACCATCTTTAGAAGATTTAATTTATCCCAATAAACATTGTGAAGCAGACCTTTTGCATTTGCAATGACATATAATTTACTTGGAACAAATGCTTTGGGTTCAGTATAAAGACCATTCATCAGGCAAATCTGAATCAGAGGCAGCTTAGAAAAAGAATCCTTTGTCTAATTGTTTTCCATCACAAACAACATGTGGGAAGGAGATTTAGGCAATATTTTCAAACATTATAAGCTACATAATTATTGTCCTCGGCAAACCTGGTGATAGTTTTTGCAATCACAATTGCACTTTATCTGCCTAATCACCTATTCACTGTGACCAATTACAGACTTGGCATTGATGAGGAGGCGTTTAATAATATTAAATACAAAACCCGAGATTTGAATAATGTTGAGTTTATGACACAAACTAACAAAAGCCAGGAAATTCAAAGGCGAGGTTTACGCTCCATCCTTAATTCATGGCACTCTGCCGAGGCACGAGAGCACACACGAGCACTGCAGAGCCCTCCACCACACAAAGATCATTGCAGTGCTGAGTTACAAAGGAATAATAAAGTCTTGAGATTAATTTTTAATGTTGAAGTCTTTTGCAGATTTACCACGTAGCTGCAATGATCTCCTTGTTATGTGTTATGCTTGCAGAGCTTTTTTTTTTTTTTTTCTTTTCCCCACTCTGTGAACTTTCTGTGGGAAAGGGGATAAAGCCTGGTGTTTTCCACATCCATTTAATAGCACTGTCCTGGCACAAAAAAGAAAAGGTCAATAAAATTTGGGGGTTCCCCCTTTATTTTGCCCCTAGTTGCTTCTTCCAGTGCAAGATTCTGTCTGCAAAAGTGCAGTGCTCTGTCAGAGGAAGGAATGAAGCTGATACACAGGAAGTCCTCATGGCCATAAATTAGAGGAGTTTTGAGGCTGCTCTGAAGTTAATTTCTGGGGACCTTGAGCAAATAAATTGAAGGAGAGGGCACAGGAGCATCTCCTCTGCATCCTCCTGCCACAGATTTGATCCAGTTTTGCCTACACCTGGAAATAGGCCACACTATTTTCCTAAGGCTTTACTGAGCATACCATGTCAAAATAATGTAGAAAAAATATTTTTACCTCTGTTACTCTCAATAAAGGTGCATCTTATTCATGGCTCATCGTGTACAGAGGCTGCCTTGTTTTAAGTTATGAGTTTCATTGTAGGAAATGCAATGGATCTCAGAGAGCTATTTTGTGAAATCAGGGAAATAACCTATTGTGATCCTGATAAGATCCTTTCACTATTTTTATGCCATTTATTTGTTTTGCTGTAAACTAAAATGGCATCTTGAAAGGCAGCAAGACCTGCACATCACCGTGGTTTTAAAGCCAGATCCTGCCTTGATAAAATGGCTCCAAAGCAGCTGTTCTGGTCTATCATGTAAATCCTTCTTGGTTTGTGGATTATTGACCCACTGGACTCTAATGGGAGTTCTTTGGAGATGTTCAATCTATTGTATCCATCCAGCTGCATCTCATGTGCCTCTTATTTGCCCTTTGCAGCTTTAGGGCTATTACGTGAGTCCAGTGGCTGACAATAAATGCAAATAATTCTTATAAATTATCAGGTGCATAAATAGGAGAGTTAACCCCTTGTCTGCTTTCAGACCTGCATTTTTGTGACTTTTTCCTCTCTAGCCATGACCATGATTGTTTTTGACAGACACTTTGGTAGAAAGTTATTGATTTTTGTGAGCCTCCAGCTCCCATGAAATGGGAGGCAGTTCCTGGAAGGAGGGAGGTGAAACCACAAAGGAGCCAGTCCTCTTCTACCTCCTGCAACAAGGGGGAATGGTTTTGTGTCCCTTGGCATTACAGAAGTGGTTCAGTTATTTCAGAAACAGAGGTGGATGGGTCAGCAGAGAGGCAGAGAGAAGAAATTCTGCTGACAAAGTTGCTGGCCCACACCACAGGAGTCGGGGGCTACTGATCCCCCAGAGAAACAGCCAACCACCCATCCCTTGTCCTGTCCCCTGGGTGTCCCCAGCTCCAGTGCTCAGAGGAGTTATCCTATTCCTGTTTTGGTCCTGAAGGGGGTGAATCACTGAAAAAATTATTAAAAAAAAAAAAAAAAATGCTGTTTGGGCCATGAAATCATTGAAAGCTGCCTAAAGCAAAAAAACTTCCCAAGCAGCTTCTCAACAATCAGGGGGAGAGAGGATGGAGGCACCTCTGGGTTCATGGTGGGAAGAGACCATTTTTATACCCAAAAAGGAAATCTAATTACATTTTTAAATATAATTGCTGGGGATTGCTCTAGCTAAAAATTTATTTTTCTTTTTTCTTGAGGCTCATTTATAGAGCATCCTCTCTGGCAGATGCAGCCTGAATTCTAGATGGCAACAGAACTGGAATGTCACAAATATGCATATATTGGAATGGTTCATATTTATGCCAATATATGCTAAAGAAGCCTTTATTTTCCTCTTAATATTACCCTTGTTTTAAAGACACACCAAAAAAACCCCAGAGAAATCACAGGTGACTTCTCATTCATGAGGCATGATTTACCATGGCTGTAATTCTTGACCTACAATTTCTGCAGGACATTTTAGAGCTATCAAACAACAGAAAAAAAAAAAAAAAGCAGTCCTGCACTTATGGGGAATCAGTAGCAAGAGGGGTTTCCTCTAGAAATAAAGATCAAAACACAAATCACCTCTCTGCATAAGAAATACAATTAAATTAACAATTACAATCTATCTTTAAAAAATACATTCAAACATTTAATTTGCATAGAAACAGGCAGTGCTATTCATTTTGAGACAAGAAAATCAAAAGTCATAGCTAGCAGCCACTCTTCTAAACCAGATTTTGAGCACAACCCCCCCAGGGCTGTTTCTACCAATTTTCCAATAAATCATGTAATGACTTTTAGAAAAGACAGATATTTAATTCTTGAATTAGAACTATAGGACCATAACCAAAGACTGACAGCTCTCTTATTCTGCCACACTCCCATACAAACCCTTTCAGCCAACTGGCTGTGAAATAATGCAATAATTAGGCAATTAGATATTTGGGAGAATGTAGAATGAAGCACTGAGCGCTGACCTACATTACATAGATCAAAGTACACTGGAGGAATTGCCAAATATATCTTGTTTACAAGCCCTTTTTAGTTTTTTTCATCATTTCAAAATTAAGACTTAAGGGCCATGCCTCCACAGCTACACATATATTTGCAGTTGATGTTGGATACGAAGGAGAAAAATCACATTTTTTTGCCCATAGAAAGGAGCAGTTGTTTAATTGCCAGTTCTTCACTTGCACATATTGATTTAAACCTATAACATATATTGTGTAGCAATGTAATAAACATTATAAACCAAATATTCCCAAATAACTTTTCCATTACTGGTAACGGTGCTGCTTGGAAGAGTAAGGGAAAAATTAAAATTAATTATAGATAAAATCAGCAAGTTAGGGAGATCGTGTCTGGCAGAGGAGAGTCTGCAGTCAGTAGAGGGGAGTATCTCTGGACACTCGATTTTAGAAAGGAGTTTTGGGGTTTTTTTTCACTCTTAAAGGTGAACATGTAAGTATTACACGAGGCTGCTGAGGTGGGCTTGGCCCTCCAGGTGCAAAGTGTCCCTGCTGATGGCAGGTTGGGAGGAAATGATCATTAGGGCCTCTTCCAGCCCAAACCATACTAGGAAAGCCTACTCAGAAATCTGAATAAAATACTCTGAAATAAGGCTGCAGGAGCACTCAGGCAGCAGGAACAGCTTCACAGGTAAATTAACTAAAATCCATGTATTTCAGCCTCAGGAGAGCTGAGGCCTCACTCTATTGACCAAAACCCCAACCAGGGAAACTTTACCCAGGGAAAGTATTTTTTTTTTTTTTCGGGGAACTCAGATGTGTGTTTGATGGCAGAGCAATGCTTGTGGAGCATTTGCTGGTGTCCTTGGCTCACCCAATGGATGGCTCATGTTTGTGTGGCCACACCTGTGTTTTGGAGCATGTGGGGAATGAGTTTGGGCACAACATCTCCACGGTTTCTGTATCAGCATCAAGCCAGGGAGGGCAGCTCTGTGCAGGAAACCACAGGCACTGCATCTAAACAAGCTGGGGAAACCTGCAGGGAGCCTTGAGGTGAGCTGTCAAAGGAGGAAAGACAAACACTGCAAAACTTGTTTTCTTTACTCCTCACAATGGTTGGCATTGGTGTATTTAAGTCTGGCCCTGAGTGGGAGGAGGAGAATCGGTACATTTTTCAGTTAGCTGGTGAGAAGCTCCAGATTGTCCCCGTTGGTGGCATTATTCTTCTCCTCAGGGACAGAGAGCTAATTAGAAGGTGTCAGACAGAGCTTGCTCTTTAGTGACAGTTCCCTCAAATGACTGAAACTGTGAAGAAAGTCCTTAGTCTGTAAAAGTTACGGCATAAAATTTTTATGTCTTGCACAGCTGGAATCTGCGGATGTGGAAGTTCCCTCTGAGCAAGACATATAGTGAGACACAAAGTCTCTTTAATGCATAATTTGTGAGTGAAGCCAATTTTCACTTTAAGTTGCATATTGTCTCTTTGGGGTTTTAAAAGAATATTCTGGCTCTAAAAGGAAAGAACGTGATTATCCTGTGTGTAACCCTGTGGAAGACAAGGAGAAAGGCTGGAAGGAGCAGATGCACTTTAAATATAACTATTTAAAATATCAGCCTGGCATCAGGAATCACTAACAGCCCTTCCCATCCCCTTCCTCCACCCCTAAATGAAAATAGAGTTACATTTGCAGTCGAGGAGCATCCTTTCACTTGAAGGTGGTGGTGCTGGAGCCTCCATGGTGCTACAGCAGACTGGAAACTTCATCCCCTTTAGCAAAGGTGAATTTATAGGCTTGCATTAGTTAGAGATAACTGGGATGGAAATAACAATATTCAGATATCCTTTGTTTAAATTTGTATCATATGCTGCTTTTTTCTGATACTCAACAAATAGCTGAAAGTATCCAGTGGCATTCACGTGGCCAACTACTCTTTGAGAATTTAATTTAGAAATGTCACATTCTACCATTTGTCCTTCAAGGCTTTTAAAATCACCACACTCCAGTGGTTAAACAGCTAAGAATATACATGTATGTGTGTCTACATATTTTTAGAGGTTGGGATTTGTATTGATAAATTACAAACATATTTTATGTATTCTATAAATATCAACTCGAAGCAGACCTATCCGTAGTCTTCCCCCCGATCCCAAGATTCTAAAGCCAAGAGAGCTTGATGGGATTTTGAATTAGGGTTTGAAACTTCCTTGAGAAGAGGAAAAAATATGAGGTGTGAACAGCTCTGCAGGAAAACCAAAATATTTACAAACAAAACTTTGCTTCTTTCGTGCTCATCTGAGCTGCATCACTCTTCCTTGGGTGTTTGGCTCATTTGGATGTCAAAGGACTTGAAAGTCTCCCATCTTTTTGTTTCATGGATGTGAGTTTTAAAAAGTATAATCCTCCAGATAAGCCATTTGAAGATAATGCACCAATCAGTTTGAGCAGTTTTGCTCACTTAAATTCACATTACAGCACAAAATGAGTGAAAACCAGAAATATACTCACTTATAAAAAAATCTTTCCCTTGTTGACCTTCTAGGAATAAAGCCATGTCCCCACACAACATGGTGCTGTCACCAGACTGGTGCTTGGTTAAAAGTAAATTCCAGTTGTAGATGAAATATGCACAGAGTCTTCTTGTTTTGATATCTGGTAAAGGAACTTTTTAAACAAACTGAATAGCAGAGAAATACTCATTATCCCTTTTGTTTGTTTGTTTGTTTGTTTCTGGGAGCAGATAGAATGGAAATCTCCAGGAATGCTCTAAGGGGAGAAGTTTCCATGGAGTTTTAGCTTACAGGAAAGCATTTGGGATTTATGCCCAAAAGTGAACGTAGTGCAAACTTGAGAAGATGCATTAAACAGTTAACCCATTACATCTCTGTACCCTGTGTAGGCAGAGGTTTAGCTACCAAAAATACTTTCATTTTTAATTAGCATCAGGATCACCATAAAATTAAACAAATCAAGTGAATGAGTCAGGAGAACGTATGCCCAGTTCAGGCTAAACCTGCCATAAAAACCTTTTCCCAGCATAGTACAAACAGCAAAATTATTGATTAACTTGTATTGCTCCACAAGAAGAACAAATTATTGCTGATTAAAGCCATGCAGGTGATAAAGGAACTTAACCAACAAAAGCTGGCAGCTTTAGGTTAGGAAACAGCTGTGTCCCTAATTATGCAGTCTGATTTATACTCTATTAAATCAGTATATAAGTAACCCATTTCTCTGAAAGCATTTAAACCTCTTATATTCCACCAAACACGGCAATTTTATTTGAAATAAATGTATCCAGCTCTTTTGGGAACATATGGTATATTTCTCTCTTATTAATAATTCAGTTCAAATGAGCAAAAATTAGTTGGTGCAGTTACAGCTGATTTTGTCCTGAAAAGATCTGCATTAATTTTAGACGTTTTGTAAATTGGGCTATTAAATAAAAGCATTATATGTGAATTACCCTTTAAATTTTAAGCAAGTTGGTAGTTTAATGGTATTTTCTAGTCAGATTCATTTTCGATCTCTAAAAAATTATGGTCATTACAGTAAGACAAATTTTTGAAACCTGCTACTTCCATCCAATTACATATAGTGCTAATAAGTAAACTAGAAAACTTTTATGCCTCATTCTCTCTATTTTATCTTTTCTGTCAGGTGGCAATTTCTGTCTTTGCTCTCTCTGGTGTAAACAAGGAGCTGACCTGCAGCTTCCTCACAGATAAGGTCCACCTCCAAATAACTGAGTTCTGCTTCTCATCACTGAAAGTTCTGCCAGCTGCTGTTCTCACACATCATTCCTGGTCTGTGGGTGTGAGTTTCTGGGCTGGCAGGGATATGGATCAGGGAATTAGGAGGAGAGCAAGCTGGTGTTTTGCACAAGGGAGGTTTCAGCATGCTGCTGTGTGAGCCTGGGATGATCACCAGCTCCCTGTGATGGATTCTCCTCCCCATGCCAGTGCATGACTTCTATCAGCACAGCCTGGGATGATCACCAGCTCCCTGTGATGGATTCTCCTCCCCATGCCAGTGCATGACTTCTATCAGCACGAATGGGAGTTGTGCCCATGGGTCAGGAGGATGTGCCCCCATGGCTCCAGTTCTGCTGCCACTGCCACGGCCAAGCTGCTTTAAAGGTGTGCAGGTAGAGTGGGATATGATGTGATGCAAGGATATTCCCAGCTAGCCAGTTACTTACTTACTGTGCAAGAAAGTCTTTAACTTTTCAAAGGACATCCAGAAGCACTAACACATGTGGAGGGTACAAATTAACCCAGCAGTGTGAAACCTGAGCCGGTTTCCTGGCAGCTTTTGTTAGTGGAGCCTTTTGATCCCCTCAGAAGGTCCCTGGTGTCTGACATGCTGCCACAAATTACTTCACTGCTGAACATTCTTATATTCCTCTTTTGCATGTGAGTCTAGGAGAAGGAAGCTTTTTGATTTTATTAACAAATTTGGGCCCTGGAGCCCATGGCATCTTCCAGCACACTGTGGAGGATCAAAGAGCAGCCTTCTCTTTCCTGTTGCCCTGTGTTTGTTTGTGTAGTTTGGGTTGGTTTACCTACTAATTGCCCCCCAATTAGCAGCTGCATGTGCATGTTAAAGAGAACAGCCACTTAGATCTCTACATGTAGGATAACTTAGAATATAATAGCATCAATCATTCTAATTTTAATAACTGCTTTGCTCACATATCTTCATCCACGTCTGCACCTTTTTTGTTATATTATCTACCATTTTAGAAAGCCATCTAGCTTACTTACAGAGTTAAATTCAAATAGTCTAAAGGTTAATGTGAAACACTGGTGAGCCATTATGAGCACAGCAGTATATTTTAAAGGCATTCAGCTGTTAGAATTACTGAGAGCCAATGCTCAGTGTAAGTCCCCATCTCTGCACCCTTAAAATTTACCTAAAAATCCCTTCTCCTGCGTGACCATGATGCTCTCTGCCTCACTGGCACTGGGGCTGTGAGAGATGAGGGTGACCAATCTCAAACAGAAATCTCAGGGATTCCTTGTTTCACATAAACCCAGCTTAAATCAGATATCACATCTTGTTTGACCTCCAAGGTCGTGCTGGTGGTGTCACCTCAAAGCTCTCACTTAGGTACAGAGCTCAGAGTTCTGGGTTCAGGCACTCACAGGTGGCTTTGGCTGGGCTCCCCTGGGTCCTGGAGCCCCCTTAAACCCCAGTCCACGTGTCCTTCCAGCACCAGAGGACAATCCTGGGAGGGGATGCTCAGGAACAAGTGTTGTTTTCAGTGGGTGAAGTGACAAGAAAGGAGGCAAAGAAGGAAAATTATCCAATCTGTGGATATCCATCTGTCTATCTATCTATATCTATCTATCTATCAATCATCTCTATCTATCTATCTATCTATCTATCTCTATCTCTATCTACCTGCCTACCTACCTACCTACCTACCTATCTCATCCATGGCCAGACAGGTGGTCTCCTGTCACAGGGAATGGCTCCACTTTGGTCCCATCCAGCAGGTCTGCCCCATAAAACCTGTATTACCAATAAGGGAGAGCCAGTGAGGAGACTGAGTCTGATGTCCTGTGTGGTTTCTGCTGTTTATCTAAACTTGCTCTCACTGACAGAGCCCTACTTTTACAGCATTCTGAACATGATGATAAAAAAATAATTGTCTTTGTTAGATGTTTCCATCCAGCTGATTTAATTAAAAAAAAGTTTCAGAAGGTTTTTGAGTATAGTGAAGAAAATCCATGTCATGGGCAAGAACAACAGCTCTGCCTC
Source organism: Phylloscopus trochilus trochilus (assembly GCA_016584745.2). NCBI lineage: Eukaryota > Metazoa > Chordata > Aves > Passeriformes > Phylloscopidae > Phylloscopus > Phylloscopus trochilus. The sequence continues at coordinate 4,202,303 of WQNJ02000014.1, forward strand.
TACTGCCAAGTTCATAGATCAAGGGGAATGATTCCAAGCTCCAATTTAGGAGTTATATTTTCTCTTGAAAAAAAAATAAAGCAGGAAGATTTCCATAAAATGCAGGGAGAGCATACATATTTATCTTACTGTGGAAAACTTACAGCCCTTGAATGAAAGAAAGACATCTGGCATGCAATTCCACCCAAACCAGCTGCA
>WQNJ02000014.1:4207500-4345000 GCA_016584745.2 Phylloscopus trochilus trochilus
AACCAACTCAAACTCCTGCTTCACTTCCCAGAACCTTGCCCTCAGCCTCAACATTGGCATTTAAGCCCTCCTAAGTGGCTCTGTGGGTGAATAAAGATCTCTCCTTTATTCAGGGAGGCACAGACTGGTGTCTTCCCAGCAATGGGATCTTTCCACATGGCTGGGAGTGAACAGATCACCACCATCATCACTTTGGAGCCAGAAGAGTGAAAATTTTAGGGTTTGACATTATCTTCTACCTCTCCCCTTTGTGTCTGGAGTCTTCCATCACCATTTCAAGCCTGTTCTGGTGCACTGAGGAGTGGCCCCCTGCAATCTGAACCCCAGAGTCCTCTGAAAAGCAAAGTCCATCCCTGTGATGGATTAAACTTTTTCCTTGTAAATGAAGATATAGTCCCTTGGACAGATAATTTTCTGACAAAATGAATTGAACCATCTTTCTGTTATATTTAGCCTCTAATCCCCTACAAATGCATTTTTGACCAATCTTTTCAGTTTGTCATGGTCTACAGATTGTGCTCAGAATTTAGCAATGCTACAGTAATTGAAAGCTGAATAAAATTTCCCATCTGGATTTATTTGAGTTCTGTCCTGCAATACCTTTCCATTATTCTATTCATTTAACTTCTGCAAGGTAGCAAAATAACAATAAATATGTAATTGTTGCATTTAATTGAACATATAACAAAAAGTTGCTGTTTCTCAAGGCATTTTGTACCCTTTGCTTCCAGCACATTTAATTATGTATGAACTCTTCAAAAAAAAAAAAAAAAAAGCCCCTCTCAAATAATGTGAGTCATCTTCTAGGAGAGAAGATTTAAAGATGATAAATGTTATTTAGAATCACTATGATATGATTCATATTGTGATGCGATTGGGAACAATATTAAAACCCACCAAGGCTATTATACCTAAATTTTTGTTTCAATTCATGCAATATTGCTGCTGCTTAATATGATTTCTATTTACTTCTTTCCATTGTTAGTGTTTTATTGAGGTTGTGTCGGCTTTATCAGGCTAATCTCTGCTGCAAATGGAGGTCAGCAGAGCCAAAGCACTGGCAAAAAACCTGTCTCCATTATATTCTCCTTGGTATGAATTTACTCAAAAATCCTCCCTCTAATATAAACTCTTCCTTTGCCATTCTTGGATTATAATATTTCTACCTGCACAAGCCCTGACAGCTTGATATTTAAAAGCTATATAAACTCTCATAATCTAATTTTATATCCTTTTTTTTTTTTTTTTTTTTTTTTAATATATAAAGAGGGACTGTGCCTCATTTAAAGTAACAGTGAATGTATTCATCAAAAGGTTTAAAATGGAGCAATCTTGGCCATCAATAACAGCTTGGGTTTCAGGTGCTTTAAATTGTAACTTAAAAACATGCACGGCCACTCTTAATGACAGTGACAATGAGTCATTAATTTGTGTTCCTCTGGTGTCAGGGGTGAGGGGAATAATCCTGTCATGCCCTTGCTAGAACACAATTTGGCAAAACAGGATATTGTAGAGGCTTTATAAATCTTATATCTCTATTTCTCCTTGCACTGGTCTGGGGAATAATGAAAAAGAGCGACAATAAATTTACCTACCAAATGGGGTGTGCTCTCTCTGCTGAATAGCCACACATAACTCCCATTAACATTAGTATAAAATATACATGCACAGCAGGAGGAGGGATAGGCTACCAGATATCCAGAGGTCTGGAATAGGAGCTGAACTATATTGCCTTTAGTAGCTGCCAATCTGTCCCAGATCACAGGGACAGATTTTTTTTCCAGCATTCATGTTTTTCTCCAGTTTGAGTTAAGCATTCAATCTAAAGCATTTGCATAAAAATAAGTACAACCCAACTGAAAATAAAGGACTAGACTTCAGAGACAGTCTGAAATCTTTTTTTTTTTCATTAAGATGTTAAGTTTGCTTACTTTCAGTTGCAGTTTACCAGCGAAGAAGCCAAATAAAGGAGACAAAAGCAACCCCTGGAAGATATTTTTTGCAGAAAGTCTCTAAATATGTTATTGGAGAGGTGATTGAAATCTGACAAAAAACCGAGACGCTTTATAATAATGTCCTGCAGCAAAAGTATGGCACCAATAACTAAACAATACTTCATCACCTTTGCCACTCTCAACAGCTCCCATTAATACCGAGATCATAGTGTTAGGCCTTCTATTCCCCAGCTGACCATGTTAGTGACAGCCAGGGCTTAGGCAATGACATTGAAAAATATTTGCAGTGACACAGCCACAAATCACCGCGGGACGAGTTTAAAACTCAATATTCACTAAACTTGCATCTGCTCTTTTCTTGTTAGAGCACCCACGACACATTTGTTACAGGCTGGACTCCTCAAAGAGTCCCAACATTGATGGAAAATGATAACAATTATTGGCTGAGAAAGCTCGATGGGCAGAGGGGCCTTTGTCCAGTCATTTATTCATACGAGGTTGTTGTCTGAGATGGAATCACCTGGGACACCTGAGGATGTCCTAAGATCAGTGGGTTTTTACATTAAATGCACCCACTCCAGGAGCACAAGTACCTTGAAGTCAAATTTTCTAAACAGTCTCATCATACACGTATTGATTTTTATTTTCATCTCTCCCAGGGAGCCCAGGAAGACATTTGGCTACTTAATGATTGCCACAGGACATTGTCTGTTCCATGTGGCTCAGATCCTCCCCAAATGAGTTCTTTCCTGGGTGTGGGGACTAGCAGATGGCCCAGATGCACGTCCCTTCCCAGATTTCAGCTTCAAACAGCCTGAGAGCATGCAGGACACACTTTCCCTGCTTTTTTATTTCCACAGCCCTGTGTCACTAAATTTTTTAAGCAGGACACAGAAGCTCCTGAGGATAGCAGTGGACACCTGCACATCTTTAAACTGGTAGGTCTGCTTAAATTAAATAGGAGGTGGTGGCCTGCAGCTGGTGGTGACCTTCTGACATTCCTCCCTGCAGAAGGCTGTGAGGAAGGAGAGGACCAGTAGGCAAAAAAACCCCTAAGAAAAGTTGCCTGTGGTGTGGCTTGTGATATTCCTAAGCCAATGGCAGTAAAACAGGGAAACAGGAGATCTCTGGGCTGCAAAAACTGTCCCAGCCTCCACAGTCTGACTTGAGGAGCATGTCCTACTGCTGCCATCTGAATTCCAGGCAAAATGGAGCACTGGTAGGAGTCTTCAAAGTTGTCATGTGGAAAAAGTTGTTTCTGTATTTTCAGTTCTCCTCTCCATCTCTCTTGGCTTTTGCCCTTAAAATCCTTATCCTCAGGCTTACCCCAGCAGTCTGACCCATCCTTTGAGCTGCTCTCAAGTGTTTGCTCTCTCTGTGTTTTCCTGAAGCTTTGTGATTTCCAAGTTTAGAGTTTAGTTGTTTCTAAACTCTGCTGTTGCTAAACCCTGTATTAAAATCCCATAATTAGTTTTCTTCTGACCCACACCCTATGAGAGTAGATGACTTTCCTGACTGGGAATATGTTCAGAAATGGCAAATTTTTGGGTGCATTGAGGAGACTGCTCAAGGAGGAGAATGATTAATTCTTAATAGCAAGTTTTGCAGCATATTGAATGACACATTCTAACATTATATATTGATATATAACATACTGGTCCTCTGCCATGCTGACTAGAAGTTCATTTCCAACAAGGAATAGTTTATAGATAATGCAGGAGGTGAGGGACAGAGCCATAAAACTCTGGCTTTTTCAGTTGTACCAAAATCTTCTGGAACTTCATTTTGGTTTGAGTGATGGCTGTCCTGGATGTTGATATTAAGCAGAAGCAGCAATAAAGGTGTGCAATGCCAACTCTGTCCCTGCTCCCCTGAGGCAGGAGGCACAGCCCAATAGACCTAAATTTAGAGGAACCACAGGAAGTCAGGAACTTGTCTGAGGATTAATCAAACTTCTTTGCCCAGAACTTTCTTGCTGCTTTTTGTGCCTTACTTTTGTTTCAATTTCTAGTGTGTTACAGGTGTGTTAGTGGACTTTGCATTTACCAGTCCTTACAACTGTAGTCATAGGTAGTTTTTTATAATATTCATAATTAAAGTTCAGAATTCCGAATGTTGCTGTTTCCTCACTTTATACCCAAACCTGTAAAGCCACTTCAAAAACACACTCCCACAAAGGAAGGTTTTGGTTGCCTTTTTGTGCCAAAAGATCCCCCCAAGTTCCACAACCCCCAGTAAGTTGCAGCAGCTTGCTAGGCATGTATATATGGACATTTAAAGTTAATTCTGTGCTTCTCAATCCCTTCACTAAGATCAAGTGCAGTGTCATTTCCCAACTGGAAACTACATCTTGCCTTGCCTGCAGGGTGATCCAGACATCTAATTGGCATTTCCACCAATTCTATAAATGCCTCCAGCCTTTCCAAGTCTTTGTGAAATTTCTACAGGAGCTGCCTGAATACTTCAGCCTTCTGTTAGCTTTACAATGAAACAGCCCAAATATTTTCAGTTGCCTGTTTTGAGCAACAAATCTTCAGGTTTTCTCAGCTTGGCAATAAAGCATTTGTTCCTTTGGCTTTCATCTAAAGTCAAGGCAAAATACACATTTTTAGAGATGATATCAAATGGAATTGAAATGAGTGAGTACTTTTGGGAAGGAAGACCTTTAGTGCTTGAAATGCTTTGTTACAACTGAATAAACTAAATATGCTTAATATGAAAGGTAATGATGCGACTGATTGAATAGTTTGACATTACTGCACATGAAATATCATTAACAGGTTCACAGTGGTTTTATATCAGCACCAAATCTCAGAATAAAATAAATGGAAATACAAAACTACAATGATTTGTCACTGGAGCCTTTCAGTGTCATTTAAGAAAATATTTTCAGTGAAAGACTACTCAGCATGAGCTGGTGCAGCACAAGAAATAGCAGCCTTGTGTAAATTTGAGATTAAGCCTGGTTAAACAATTTAGGATGTCTGCAGCTCCTCTGTCCCTGTGAGAGGACATGTCCCTGTCAGCTCAGGTACCTTTGACTTCACTGGGCATCACCAGATCATACCTGCCATGACTGCTGCTGCCACATTTTAGGATGTGAGTTCTTTACACAGCTGAAGCAGGAGATGGCTGTGAGCCCTCTGAGACTCCTGCTCTGCAGGCTCAGCCCTCCCTCAGCTGCTCCTGGTGCTCCAGACCCTTCCCCAGCTCTGCTGCCCTTCTTTGGATCCCACAGCCAAGCAGTCCATGGATAGTCACCATGAGGACAGGCCTCCAGGATGAAGACACTTTGGAATTGGGATGGGCTGGTTCTGTCCTTCATCTCACAGAGAGGACAGAGGGCAGAACTTCTGCTCTCACCAGGGGACACAGATGCTCAAACCACCAGCACATTGTCTGCATGGCACCGCACAATACTGATAGTCAGCCAGCTGTCAGTCCATTTAATTCCTCTTTCTCTTGGGAAATCTCCTCCTGAGAGCTGTGTCAGACTGTGAGCACTCCCGTGCCCCAGATCTAACTTCCAGGTCCTGTTACACCTCATCCTTCACAGGGATTTGGTCTCAAGGTGGAACCAAACACAGGAACATGCTATAAAATATTATTAGTCATCCAAGTCAATCACCTCCATCTTCTGTTTAAAATTGGTGGCCAGGTGCAGGTGCTGCCTTCACTGACTAGCACAGTTTTCTTGCCAGCTTCAAACTTAGGCTATTAGTAAATGACTACTGAAACACAATGTTTTTCTAATTGAGGAAGCAACTGATAAAATCTGAGGCTGGTAAGAAGACAGAGAATATGTAGATAACACTCCCAGCTTCTTGTGTTTTAATTTGGGGAGTTAATTTGATTGGATCTCATTATAACTGAAGAATATTTTCATTTACCCACACGGTTTTGAAGCAGTCACCATTTGGAGCATTAGAGACTTTCATTTGTCTTTTTAGAAATCAAAATAAAAAATAAAAAGCAAAACACAATAGCACATAAATAAATTTAAGCAAATGTCCTATTTAGCACTGTAAGCCTGGTTTTGCAAGCACTGGGGAAAGTATACCCTGGTTATATCTATTTTGTATAAAATTTCAATATGTAGCACTTACTGCCTTCTCTATTTGTATTTTTCATATTTGCAAGGATGAAAAAGAACAAGAATCAGGACAACATCTTAAAATATCAATAGCCTACAACAGCCTTAAATTTTTTTTGCAGCTATCCAAATGGAAGGGTAGATATTTTCACATTTTAGAGTAACATCACTAATTTAGATGAAAACAAAAAGGGGCAGGAAAAAAGCTATGAATGTTCATAATAGTGTATTTAATACAGATACACATTGTCAAGTGTATTTGAAAGCCAAGGCTTCTCTTTGGTAGGAAGTTGAATAACATTGAGCATAATGTTACTGCTGAGCCATAATATGTGTATGGATATAGGATTTGAAGGCACAGAAACGTCACCAAGTTTTTTAATTTCAACCTCTCTCCCCCCAGGTGGCAGATTTAAGAAAAAAAATAATTTTCATGGTTTCCAAATCAAAGGTTTTGGTTTCAAAATGGTATATTTCTTAATTGAAGTTATAGTGTGGCAGAGATGTAAAATAAAAAAACTAAATTGATTTCATGACCCTGATTTGGTTTTTTATTGTTCGTCTTACTGAAAACCTAAGGATCAAAGACTTTTTCTTTTCTTCTTCCAAAGCAAAAGATCTGTTTTTCCTAGCTATTTTCATGCATATGTTATTTTCAGGCAATTTAAAGGTGCTTCTTTTTTGCTAAATCATGAGAAGTTTCAGTTTTTGTTTAATTAAAACTCAGAAGCCCTAATGTCATTCCACTGGGGGAAAAAAAAGAAAAACGTAACAAGTTGTCACACGTGCATGGGATTAATGTGAAAAAGTGGTCGACTCTGGGTGTATTTTTTTTTTTACTATTGTTACAGCTTTTCTCCAGTTTCTTTGGCAGTTCTTAAAACTTTATAAAGCTGCATTTATGTTAAGCTGTTCCTGATATGCTCCAATAAGTGTGCTTTAGACACATTGTTAACATAAGGCCAAATCTGTAATACAGCATGGACAATTAAGTGCACAATTTTTGTATAAATGCAAAATCCCTCACTGTGAATTATTTAATTAATGCTCTACAGTTCATTTAATAGCGCTCTTTCAAAGGCCATTTCACTCACAGAAAACTAATTTCATTCTTGGGGTTGATTTAATTAGATTGTATGATATATGGTATTGCTAATTCAGTGGCTCTCTTTGCAGTGTCTAGCCCGTTGCTCCTATTGTCGGGCAATCTGTCAGCCCCATTTTTAACAGTATTGAAAAATTCAAGCTTTATTATTGCTCGCTCACTCTTTCTCTCCCATCAGGAGGAAAGTAATGAGCTTTTCTTCTTATGAGAGCAAGCAGAGAGTGTGGTGCCCTTAGCGCTTCAGGCAGCGAGCAGTATTAACAGCCTGATTCATGAGTTAAGTTTCTAACTGCCCGTGGCTATTAGCACTCAGTCCTTTGGCTGTCATTTAGTTAAAAAGACTCTTCGGTTAATTCACTCTTTTAATGAGACTGTGCTATTCAACTAATGTATTTTACTGTATGAAAGGTCACACCAGGAAGCAAAACAGATTGGAGGGAATGTAGCGGGAAGCCTGGCTGTCAAGAAACAGTTCAAGCCTCGCAGGCATTTCGCCGCCGCCGCGCCCGTAATAGGCCGCGGAACTGATGGGCCAGCGCTCACCTCAACAGTTGAGCGCCATAAATCACGGCTAAATAGAAAGCAGATTAATCAGAGGCACAGACAAAAAGAGCACGTGTTTCATTACCCATATAATCACTAACATGATTGCCAGACAAGCCAGGGGAGCCGCGCGCGGGGCTGACAGAACGCGGCGCGCTGGCGGGGCCTGGCTCCGCCGAGCTGTGGCCACTAAATCTTCTCATTAAGGAGCTGCTCCCCGAGACCTTCTGGCTGGGAGGGTGGCGTGGGGGGAACGGGAGAAAGGCAGGGATATGAAGGGTTGCATTTGAGTCAGCAGGGCCAGAGGAGGCGGTGCAGGGTTTCCCACAGCATAGCTCAGTTTCCACCTCGTGCCCTGTGTCACCAGGGCTGGGAGAAGCACGTGGGAGATGGGATGACCCTCTCCTCTTCCTCCCTTCTTCACACAAACCCCCACCAGAAAGCCAAACTCAGTCTGCTCCCTGCATTTTCTGCTCCCCACCCACCCCTTTAGCCGTGCGACACACGCCAAGTCCCAACAGATGAGGGAACCATCCCATTTTTATTTATCGTGAGTTTCTCCAATGTCATTTCCTCACTGAACTGCCCCTCCTTGCTCGCACCCTTGACGTCACTGGGAATCGTGTGCAAGCCACGTGTCCACATCCCACAGCTTCTCCCAGCTGGGCTCCAGCAGGAAGAGATGGCTGGAAATCTGGTTTGCTTCAGCGTCTCTGCTTGGGACGTCCAACTGAGAATGTTTTTCTGAATATTGCTCATTAATTTACGGGAGGAGAAAAGGAGAAGAGCCTCTGTTTTTAACGGCTTTGCGTCTGTCGGCCAAGGCGTTAAGCATCTGAATTATTGGGAGGGGATGTGTGTGTTTTGCTCATTTTTAATTAGTGTCGTTGGGGGGGGGAAAACTCCAGCACTTTAGGGGCAAAAGTATATTATTTTCTTAGAAACTGTAATTCCCTCAAACTACGGTAAACAAATCATTCTGATTTAAATTTCCCAGGCAACTTCCAAACAGGGAAACCGTATGTTTAATTACTAAACATCTGTTGCAAAGAATACCCCTCGCTTTTGCAGCACTAATATCACTGTATGAATTTTAAAATCTGTCAGCAAGGGATCACGAAAGCTTTGGGAGCAAAGAGCTGCTCACTTTAACCCCTGAACCAGATAATCTAACAGTAATCCATTCAAAACTAATCAAACATTTACAGAAACGCACCAGCACTGAGGAAAACAATTCATCATCTTCATATGCTCATTACACTTCCAACATCTCAATCTACCTATGTAAATGAGACCGGGGATCTGACATCAGGTCCATGTACAGAAATTATAAACAAATATTCATCCATTATGCTGCTGAAATTTAACAGCTGGAGCACTAACAGTAGCTGAACTCCAAGCCCTGAGTATCAATTATTTATGAACCTAAAACTGACAAGACTGTCTAGGTGAATTAGCTGCATATGTCAAGCTTTGTTATAAATCCCAGCCTACTGTAAAACTCATTTTCATAGAATGTATGTACAAGGCTGACAATATATCAACAGCACGGCATTAATAATTTAGAAGAATGGTACCATAAGGGAGCACCTAGAAACTCTGCTCTGCAATATAGTTGATATTACAAATAAAAAAGTCAAATAAAATGAATTTCCCATAAACAGAGAATCAAATAAAGCATTTTTCTATGATTTTATATTCAATTTTCAAAAAACTTACCAGCTGATCCTTGCATTTTTAGGAACCATAAGCATCACCTGAAGTTATTCAATTTTTTTTTTTTTTTTTTTTTGCCGTTGCTAAAAATGCCTTTGAATTTCTAGGCCTCTTTTTGTAGGTTGTGTTGCATTTATTTTACTCTTACAGAGTGAGGTCTAAAAGGAAGGTGAGGGTAAGAGTAGGAAGGAAAGCGCAGCTTGCAGCAAGCACAGCTGCAGTTTGTGCCCCATGTTCCATCATCCCAGGTGGCTCCAAGCCCCATCCAACCTGGACTTGGACACTTCCAGGGATCCAGGGGCAGCCACAGCTTCTCTGAGCACCCTGTGCCAGGGTCTCACTGCCCTCACAGAGAAGAATTTCTAATATCCAAAAATCTGCTCTCTGTCAGATCAAAACCATTCCCATTTTTCCTGTCATGGCATAGGGAAAACTAAAGGATGAGGTCTAAACCAGAATGTCAGCAGTGAGATCTGAAAAAAGGAGGTATCAAAGCTTTGCCCAGTGTCTCTGAAATTCAAGACAGGTCTGGATTTTGCTGTTGTCTCCCATCTCCACTGAAGGACAACCACGCACTGCTCTGATGGAGCAATGGACACAATCACCCAAAATCCGAATTTTGTTCAGAAGCTGCTGGATTATTCCTGTCTACAGTTAAACCTGTACCCATGAAGGCCAGGCTGGTTTCAGCAGCTTTTTCCTATGCAGACAGGATGTCCAAAAAAAAAAAAAAAATTAATATACACACCTATGAGAATCTGTGCCTATCAAATAAACAAGACTTTATCTTATTTACAGAAGTAGCCCAGTTTTTGATCAACTGTGAACATCAGCTGTCCTTGTCTCCATGACATAACTCTCAGATTATTAAGAAAAATGGAAAGGGGAGAGAAAAAGTGGGGGAAGAGAGGGAGAATCCTGGTCTTGAGTGCAGATAGGCACCAAAACTGAGGCATGGTTAAAGGGAATATCTAATACTAAACTTATGACCAGCAAAGATTGCTCCTACACTTAAACTCACCATTAGTTTTTGGATACCCTTTATCCGAGAATCACATTGACAACATACAAAGAATCCGTGAAGACATCTTCTAAGGCAGAAAATGTATCCCTAGACTCTCAAAACTAAAGAGCACTGCGTTCCTAGAAGTATTTTATCAGTACAAAAGGCAGAGGCACACATGCATTTTGAAAGAAACAGTAATGGTTCACAAGAGCTTGACAAGGAAATTAACAGCATTTTTGAATCAGGAGAAGGAATTCAGAGGAGGAAGCATGTTGATGTTGTCCTTGGTGATGCACACTTATACAACAAAGCAGAAAAAAGTAGATGACCATATGAGTGAGGTGTGGAAAATGCTACAATGCCACCTCCTCATCTGCAGAATGCTGCCACTTCTGACCCAGGAAGCACTTGAAAGAGACTGGGAAATTTTAATAAATATATGGTGTTAGATAAAGGAGAAAAACAGAGATAAACATGCCTGGTTAATGCCTGGTGCCTGGTACATCAACGATTTATGAAAGAAAAGTTCACTCAGGAAGGTGCTGGTGGTGGGATCAGGGAGGACCTTTGGGCCACCCTTTTGTAGTGCAGAATGAGGGTTTGTACAGCTATTCCACCATATAACTCTTCAGACTGTTAGCACTTCCCATTTCTCCTTGCTTTAGTATTATCTGCATGGGTTGCTTCCTTTAGCTTTCCTAAAGTAGACTTTAACAACAACAACAATAATCATAATCATAATTTCACGGAGTGTGACATTTACTCTCAAGCAGAAAGACCACAGCAAGGCCTTTGCATCACTCAGGTCATGTCAAAGTGCTTAAGACAGGATTGCATTTGGATTTAAATGACACAGAGATCTCCTGCTGGCTCTCTAGGTATGAATGAACTCCACCTTGAATGCCCCTCGATGTCAAGGTGCTGCCCCAGGCACAGGAAAATGTGTGTTCTGTTGAAATCCCTAAGAATTTTCCCCAGACCTCAAAAGCAGAATGAAGATTGTGCTGTCTGCTCAAAACAATGAGCAAAGCATTACAGAATTTCCACAGAAGGGTTACCCAGGCTTAATTTTTGGACCTAATAATTCGACTTGGTGTCTGATAATGCCCCTCAGACTACAGGTGGCTCTTCTTGCAAACTGATACTTTCATTAATACTTCCAGTGTCTTGCTCACACGTGTGACACCTATGGAATCTTTCCCATTATCCCTGTAGCTAATATTCTAAATCCTGCTTGAATACCTTCTCTTTCCCCAAAGCCATTCCTTCCCAGGGCTGTCTTGCAGTGGAGCTAGGGGCTGGCACTCCTGTTCTTGCTGCTCCACATCACACCATGGCAGGGGTAGGGTTACCTGAGCTTCCCCAACCCTTGGCAGAGCTCCCTGTGCTCCACACCTGCCACAGGCACTCCTCAGGGGCACAGTGCCCAGCAGGATCCCTTTGGGATCTCCCTGCCTTCCACTGCCACCTGAGAGCCAGGCCCTTTCCTCTCTAAAGATGGGTTCAAGTTTCCTTTTCGAATTCCCTCAGCCACCAGGGCTTTTCAGAGTCATGACTGTGTCTGGAAATGACCTAACAACTATTCTAATTATTTATTATAAAATGTTACAGCAATTGTATCAATCTGTTCATCCAGTTAAGAAAACACTTGTCAAAACCCATCCCTGGCACCTCAAAGTGCTCTGCAGCTGTGTCCCAACATCACCCAAACCATCCCACCCCAGTGAGCCAGAGGGATGAACAAACCCACCTGGCCAACCTTCAAAGCCTTGTGAAATAAAGTGATCATTTTCTATTGAGCAATAATCTCTATTTACTGAAAGGAAAGGTGGTGCAGTCGCTCCTATTTGAAGATTATTTTTGCTGATTTAGTGTGGAAAGGTCCATGAACAACCAGACTCCAAATACAACTCCTTTGGGCTTTTGCAAGTGTGGGTTAAGCTTAAAAGATACAGGTCAGCAACAAACAAAGAGTGATTTGAGTATTTGTGTGAGTTTGAGCTAACATTTCATGTGAGACCCGTTTTATGAGGGCTACAAGGTGCATTTCCAAGGCATCAGTTCAAGAGCTGTATGTTTTCCTTTAATTTCTGAAAGGGTTTTCAACACAATAGTTCTATGATTTCTTGGAATTTTTTAGTTAGAACTGAGCCTAGAGCTGGGAGTCTCATAACTGTAACTCAGAAACTGGATTTGGAGAGGAAAAATAATTCAAGGCGAAAAAAATTTTTTTTTTTCAATTGGCTATACTTGGTGATAACTCTTGACTTATTCTTCTGTGCTGCTGCAATAAGCTATATTCTGGGGACCTGCTTTGGTGACTAAAAAGATAAGTCTCTTGTTGGGAAGAAAATTGCCTCTCTGACATAAATCTTTGGAATAGGAGTTTACAGAAAAGTGGTAAATATATAAAACGAAAAAAAAGATCAAATACCCCAAGCAAAACAAGCACAACAGAAGATGAGGAAAGATTTGCATTGCACCAACCAGAAAGATTATATAATAATAACAGACCTTATTTCTGACTGCCATTTGGGGTTTTATCTAGATTTTGCAATGCATAGCTTCCAATTTTTTTGACAGCAGTAAAGTCCCAAGGTCAACACCTTTCCACACTGTGAACAGAGCAAAGAATGAATTTTAAAAAAATTCTAAAATCCCTGGAGTTTTTATCTTCCTCTTCTAATTCCTGTCTCTATTTAAGGAATCCTGCATAAATACCTGTGGATTAAAGTGGTCTAATTACAAGACTTGAGCAGCTCTAAATGTCAGATGTAGACTGTGTTGCTATATAACATCGTTTAACCAGCCAGGTAAATTACAACACCCACAAATTATAAAAGAAGCCACTGGCAGGAGGTTCTAGGCTTTGATTTGTAGCATTACCAAATATAAGTACCTGCCCACCAACAGCAAATAAACCAGGATGTCTTAGTTTTGAAAGATAGGTATCTGCCAGGGAAAGCTGGAGTTTCCCTTGGAATGGGGAATGTAAACCCCTCACCCCCTCCAAATTATAATTTTGCAATTAAGGGCTTTCAGGCAAAGATTTGGGAATAGGAATAACAGTTCTTTACTAGGAATATTAACAATACAAATGTAGTAGAAAAAACAAAATAAACAAGCAAACAAACAAACAGCAATCCTAGAAACCCTGACCGAGTCAGAGCTACAACCTGACACCCTGTTGGTCTGGGTGCTGGAAACAGTCCACAGTGAGTCCTCCTGGAGTGGCAGAGGTGGTTCTGTTGGAGCAGAGATGATCCTGTAGAAAAGGGTCCAGTGATGGTGAGAAGGGTCCAGTGATGGTGAGAAGGGCCCAATGATGGTGAGAAGGGTCCAGTCTTCCTCCGGGAATCTGGTGGAACCAGATCCCTGGTGTTCCTACATCTCAGTTTTATCCAGGTAGGAATGGTTGGCTCCCCCCACTGGGTGGAGCATCTCACAATGAGATGATGGAATGTGTCCTGTCCTTGGTGAGCCTTCATGGCCCATTAGCAGAAGATATCCCCTTGGAAGGAGGACAGGTGGTGAAAGAGATAAGGAACACTGCCCCACCTGGTTTGAACAGCTGGCCCATTATCAGAAAGCATCGCCCCCTTCCCCCCAGATTTATAAGAGATAAAGAAAAACATCTCCCCAACTGCTTTTCAACAGATGAAATAGAATACACGTTTTTTGGTTCCATAACCCAGGACTCAGGATTCTCCTTTTCCCTCTCCTGAGGCACTGAGGTACCAACAACAGGTACCTCAGTCAGGTGATTTCTCCCCAAAGTTTAACTGGTGTGACTGACAGCCCAAAAGCTCTTTAATTTCTGAACTACTCAAAACACATTCACTGCAGTGAGTCTCATCCTACCTGGCTGCTACGTTTAAAATGCCTCAGGGTATATTTTGCTCCCAATAAAGCACATTAGACCTGCTTAGCTAAGAAATAGAGCTGCTAATCTTGCCAACGCTGCTGATTGTGCACGGCCTGTGCACACTTCATACATGGTCAATTAAATTTACAAACCATTTCAAAATTACCCACAGCCAGCAACAAAAATGAGCTTGGCAACATCTGGATGGCTGAACTTGATGCCTGATAAATCCATCCTTTCTGCTTTCTTTCCAGCTCGTTCAGAGGGTGCAACACATATTTCAGAAGGGAGAAGTTCACTTATCACGTTTTATGTGCTTGAAAATTGGAAGGTCCTTGCAGCTGTAGTGATGCTGATTTTTTTTTTTTTTTTAATGATGTCATAGCAGATGATGCTTAAAATAAGCAAAGCTTTTGCATTACTCTCATTACTGGTATTTCTTAGGAATTAAAACAGAGAAATACCAGGCTGTTTCAAGTAAACAAAACGAAACAAAAATACACAAAACCCCTCAAACAAATAAAAACAAACAAACAAACAACTACCAAAAAAAGGTAATAATTCAAACAACAAAAAAACCCCAAACCTCACAGAAAATGAGGACCATGTTTGTGCTTGGCTGCTAAATCCAGCCATGAATTTTAAAGCTATGTATGATCTACTGAATTTGGTGATTTTTTTTTCCCCTTGCTTTTCCATTTGATAAAGAATGGACAGAGAAAAGAGAAGAGTGTGCTGAGAACTGCTCCTTCATTCTGGGTTAGTTTTCAGACGTGACACAAGCCATTGCTCTAAATGTGTATAAACACTTGTGACAGCCTTGGCCCTGTGCTGTGAGAACTTTTGGGTGTCATCTGTTGATGTCAATCTTAGAAATTTTTCTTATTTTGATTAAGTGAAACTTATCTTGGGAAGCAAATGAGGAAGGAAGTGGACTGGTAAACATTTAAAAGGTTTTGGAGGATGGGCTTTGAGGAGAGAAGCTGTGGCTGCCCCTGGATCCCTGGAAATGTCCAAGGCCAGGTTGGACTGGGCTTGGAGCAGCCTGGGGTAGTGGAAGGTGTCCCTGCCTATTGCAGGGGTGGGACAGGATGAGCCTTCAAACCCAAATAATTCTGTGATTCTATCATTTTACTGCTACAGCATTTGTTCAAGTCAGAACAGAAAGAAAACCTGTGACAACCATTCCTCACTGTGGCCAGGATGAGCAAACATTCCCAGAGAATAGAGCAGAGCATTTAATGGCAGAGGAACAGGCTGAGTCACTGCAGCTGAATTTAATGGTGGCATTTCCAAATGGAAAGGCTGCAGGGTGAGGAATTAAGAAATATTCCTCTGGAAGAAGGTTTTGTGTGTTTGTCTGCCTAAATATGTGTAACAGCAGTGTATTTTCTAATGTAATGCAAGTGAGCAGCAAGAAAACCTTCTAATGGTGTGTAATGCCTATTAATGTGGGTAAAAGCAAGAAATGTGAATTATGAAGCAGATCCTGGCTGCACAAAGAACTGAAGAGAGCCTTTGCTGGTATTTTTCCAGTTATTGAACCATCAGGTGTGACTGTATAACACGAAATATGGAAGCCCAACAAATGTCATACTAAGTACTTTTCAAAGACGTGATTGATCATCAAATTCCAATAACAGTTTAGGTGCTTAGTTGATATTGAGATTAATACACAGCTTGCTGCAGCAAGAACCTCTTCAGTTTCTGACCTTGGCTGGTAGTAAAATCCAATCGATATTTAGACCAAGCAAGACTTCCAGAGAGGATACATTGAAGACATTAGTTTTCTAAAAAAAACCACTGCCATCAGCTGGAAAATCTCATTCTCCATGAGGAATATGGTGGAACAGAATTGAGTAGCAAGACAAAAAAATATTGTGAATATTCTCCTGAACACAAACAGGGTTTACTCCAGCTCTGCTTTCCCTCCTCTGGATTTATGATTTTCTACTCCCACTTCCTTCCCATGGAGGAAAGAGTTAGCTCCTGTGTAAAGGCAAGAGTTTGCTTTGCAGACCTGCTTAGAGGAGACTGAATCAGCAATTTGATATAACCTATGTCCAGTCAAGACCAACCAGTGCATCCTAAATTTCAGGTTGCTGGGTTCACCCTATAGACAAACATGTAATGGGCCAGGAATTATTCCTGGGAATACTCTGTAGGAAAAACAAGAGATTCACAAATTTTCTGCTATTTCTTACCCAAATTTCTCAATAACAAACCTGCTGACAGCGTGAGATAAATGCAATTAAGTAATACTTATTTTTCAATTGGAATAGTGTTTTTATCATCCATCTTATGCCTTTTTTTCCTTCTATATATTTTAGCTATATCTACATAAAAAATATAAAAGGAATTGCTAAAATATATAATGTTTTGCTGAGTTTTATGTCATTAGTCTTTCCAATGTTTTTTGGTATCTTAGAGCTAATTATACCCAGCACATGCTAGGCTGGGGGAAGACTAAATTTCCAAAAGGATTCAATCTAATCTTATCCTGTTCAGATTTTATGCTGATTGTTATGCCTGCATGCAAAGCCATGTCTGCAAAATGCCTGTGATATCCTTTTCCAAGCACATGATGGAGTCACATGGAAAAAAAAAAAACACTGTCCTGAATGATTTCTTCAACAAGATTGTTTTCCACCAATAGGATAAAGAAAGCTATTTTTTAAAAAATTACTTTAAATTTCATATATGCATATCTATTAGGGTTTGTTTGACTGTAGGGTTCCCATGAATATAGTGATTTATTAAGTCTTGTCCAATGTCTAGACAGAAAAATCAATCCTTGCCAAGCCGTTTGGAATTTTGAAAGCCATTTATAAAATCATAATAATTTTATCAGACTTAGTCCTTTCCCCTCCCTCACCTTGCCTCTACCACAGTTGCTAAAATCACTTGCAAGGTCTTTTGGGGTTTTTAGTCTATAATTCTCTGATCCATCTGGGATTTGGTGGTGGATGTGTAGCTTCACCTCTAACCCACCAAGCAAGGCTTGGTCAGGTAACATCACCACCCCAACCCAAACAGAGCAGAACCTTGTGCAGGCAAGGAACCCTCAAATGATGCTCTTTTTTATGTGATGTTCTGCCAAAACCTGGACTGACAGTGCTGAGAAAATCCCAATTGCTCCAGGCTGCCTGAAGGGAGGGAAAGAAGCACGAGCCATGGGCAGTTCAGAGGAGGCACCGAGGCTGGTGAGGGGCTTGGGGCACAAACCCTGTAAGGAACAGCTGAGGGAGCTGGGGTTGTTCAGCCTGGAGAAAAGGAGATTCAGGGGTGACCTTATCACTCTCTACAACTCCCTGAAGGGTGGCTGTGCTCAGGTGGGGTTGGTTTCTTTCTCCAGGCAACAACTGAGAGAAGGAGAGGACAAAGCCTCAAGCTTCACCAAGGGAAATACAGGTCGGGTATCAGGAAAAAGTGTTTCACAGAAAGAGTGATAAAGCACTGGAATGGTCTGCCTGGGGAGGTGGTGGAGTCACCATCCCTGGATGTGTTTAAACAAAGCCTGGATGTGGCACTTGGTGCCATGGTCTAGTTGAGGTGTTAGAGCTGGGTTGGACTCGATGATCTTGAAGGTCTCTTCCAACCTAGAA
Organism: Phylloscopus trochilus trochilus; assembly: GCA_016584745.2. Classification (NCBI taxonomy): domain Eukaryota; kingdom Metazoa; phylum Chordata; class Aves; order Passeriformes; family Phylloscopidae; genus Phylloscopus; species Phylloscopus trochilus. The sequence goes on from WQNJ02000014.1 coordinate 4,225,389, forward strand.
ACTCTGTGATTCTGTGATTCAAGAGACACACAAAGAGTTATGAACAGAGATGAACAGAGTATTTTGAGAGCAGCTTGCCCTGCTCTCCTGGCATGGCTTGGCTCAGCTTTGCAGGACAAGCACGATGTTTTCATTTCCTCTCTTTTACAGATTGTCAGTGGGTGAGGTTTATTTTCACATCCAGGTGCCTTCTGACACACGGCAAGGAACTCAAGGAGCTGCTGCTGTGAAAGGCTGTGTGTGCTGCATTCCCATAAGGAAGATGCTGAAAGGGGGCATCTGCCAATCCTGTCCTCCCCTGCCCTCACAAACCTCCACCTGGCACCTCCCTGCTGGCCAAGGTGCTTTCAAGAAAAAGAAGGAAAATGTGAAAGGAGCTCAGAGAAAGCTGCAATTTTGTTTTTCTTTGGACTGACTCATGAATCTAAAAGTAACTTTGAATAAGGACTTTTATATATATAGATAGATATTTTTATAAATAATCACCTAATGGATCTGGCCAGAAAAGCCACACCACTTGCACACCTTTCCTTAATGGAATGCAGGTTTCCTTGCACTGCTGGGCAGTGAAAGCTCTGACCCACATTCGGCACACACTGGAGTAAAAATGAGTCAAAATAAGTGCAGCAAACACAGCTGCTAAATCACCACCTTTTCCCATCCCATTCCCTTCAGTGGAGAGCATCAATTATCGCTAAGTACAAGATTAGCTCAAGAAGAGCAGCAGAGGGATGGAGGCTGGGGCTGCTCTGTGCTTTGGAGGACACGGGGATTGTGCTCAGCTCACATCTGCAAGGCTCCCCCTCTTAAATCAAACCCTGCTCCACTGCACCATCCTAATTGTTCCAGGTGTTGTAGTCAGTAAACATTTGTTCAGGATTTTATGTGTGTACTGTACTTGAAGATTTGTTTTCTGTTGGAAATACTTTCGAATTTCCTTCTGTCTTGGTAACTGGAAGAAGAATTAACTCTGATAAACCTACTTGGGATCACGGGTTGTTTGCTGACCTTTCTTGGTAGGACCATATTTTTCCTATATGATTTGATTCTGTGATATTCTCACACCAGTGACAGCTCTCTGCCAGCAAATGAAACTAAAAAGGAACACAAAGAGTGGAGCTGCAAAGACCTTGCAAGATTCTGCTTGGGAAAAAAATAAATATATATATATATATAGAGAGAGAGAGAGAAGTGTTGATGGCAAATGATAAGAATACTATCAAATCTAAGAATTCTTTACACAGATCATTCCTGAGTTAAGCTTTTTTTTACATTGCAGTACAGATATGAAATAAAATGGAGTCTAACAGGAAGGGTAGTACCTGTAATTCCTCTGCAGAACATGCACAGAAACTTAATCCATATTCTGCCATAGAGCTTGTTTTCAATCAGAATTTTTAGCTTTATTCTCATTGATTCTATAACAAATAGAACAGCAATAGCCAATACACCCAGATGGTCAAATTATGTCCAACATATCTGCTGTGGTTTATCTGAAATGTTCTTCTTTTTTTTTAATCAGTTCATTTCTCCCCTCCACAAAGAACCAGGAAAAGGGGAGACATCATCACCTCATTCCCAGAACAATCTTTTTTTCATATTCAGAGATTTGAAGATAGAAATTAAAGATAATTGAGTCCTACCCAAAACTGGACTGAATTTGGGGATTTTGCAGACACATTCTCATGTGCTGACCAACCACAACCCATTAAACCACATCCCCAAAGTGCCTTATCTACTTGACTTTTGATCACTTCCAGGGATGGTGACACCACCCCTTCCCTGGGCACCTTGATCCAGTGTTTGACAACCCTTCCAGTGAAAAAATTCCCCTGATATCCAACCTAAACCTCCCGTGGTGCAACTTGAGGCCATTTCCCCTTGTCCCCTCCCTTGTTCCCAGGGAGCAGAGCCTGAGCTGGCTGCACCCTCCAGTCAGGGGGTCAGAGATGGCAAGAAGGTCCCCACCATTTGTCACACACGTTGTCTGGCAGGCACCAGCCCCACACACATACAGCTGAGCAGCAGGGATGTGAGGAGGGCAAATCCCAATGGATTTGGGGTACAAACCTGGCAGAACTCCTCACTGCTGGCAACTTTCAGCCCATTCCTGCTCCAGAGGGGGAAGGCAGCTCCTGAGTCCCTGACAGCCCTCCAGGCACGGATGTTTGGGGTTCTACAGCTCCATCCCTCTCCAGCTGGGAAGTCCCACAGCCCCAAGGGTGCTCTCTGTGCCTGAGCCACCTCCCAGCCCCTCCAGAGAGGTTTTGCATCAGGCCACCCCTGCCTGGCCCTCTGGGTGACAGCAGCCATAAACTCCCCCCCAACAGCAGCTCAATGACTGTAATGACTCCTCTGAAGCTTTTTATAGGTGATCAGCTCCTGCAAAGGCCTGCTGGTAATTTGTGGAGAGGGTACATTACCGTTATCCTTGAGGAATTCCTGCTTCCTTTTAATACACCTTTCTTCTCTTGGGGGCGCTGGGAAATTAAGGGGAGGTGTTACTCTGGAGCCTCTCGCTGAGCAGAGGCTGCATTTATTTCTCTGCAGGCATGGAGAGAGCTGCAGCCTGCTGGTTCAGGGCTGGATGTCTCCCCTCCACCCCTCTGCGGTTCAGAGGGTGGCAAAGGGGCAGGAGAGTGAATTGAAATCTCCTGGAAATGGTATAAAAGGAAGGGACAAGATTCTAAATAGCATAAACCAGCAAAAGAGCTTTAATGGTCGGGTATCATCACAAACCCCTCTGAACCAAGCAGGGGAGAAAATGTAGAGGGTTACTTGATTTGTGAACTGCCCACATCAGTGAAATGCTCCTGGTGACACCTGGGAGGAGGACTGGGTGAAGCCAGTGATTTCTCCACATAAAGCAAGCTGCAGTCCTGGATTTGGGACAGTTCTTCCCGTGAAACTCAGCCCAAATGAAAATTGACAAAGATTGAGTCATTTACCCAGTAATGATAAAGCTCAAGTAAGTGTCCCCAGTGCAGTTTTTTTCTGGGCTGTGCCTGACACGACTGCTGCTTTTCCAGCCAAGGCTTCCCACTGCAGACAGCGCTGCTACCAACAAAACAATCTGCCAGAGATCAGAAAGTGTTAAGGAGTTCATTTGTTTAAAGCATTATGAAATAGTTCCCTTGCAGATCTCACTCTTTAATTTCCTGCACCGGGGCTGAGGTGTGGGACACCAATACTGATGGATCAGATTAGCACCTCTGACGCTCAGGCTTCTCCAGCTGCACAAAACATCACCACTGTTGCAATATGAGCTCTGGGGTCTGGACCTGTTGCTCCCAGGGGTCTTGAACAAACTAACACAGAGCAAAAAATTACAAGCAATTCCTTGCAACAGAGAAACTAAGCTTCCTGGGTTGATAATTTGCCTTTTGAGGGGAAAGAAAGATTTAAATGAGGTGACTCATTTCTTCTTTGCCTTCCCAGTGAATCCACTTACTCTCTTCAACACAAGGTTTCCTGCAAATCTTGTAAGTGCAGCAAAAATGTGTGAAAATGGTGGCTAAAATTAATCACAAGTAGGAGATGGCCTTGCAGTGATTTGACAACCAAGGTCTAGGGCCCAGTGAAAGAAATTTGTGTCATTATCTTTGGGCACATTATTGGATATGCTACACACAAAGTGGTGCTATTTAAATAGGGTTTTATTTAGGGTGTAACAACAGAGAGATGTGAAGAGTGGGGGGAAAGATTGGCATGGCAGATACTCCACATAGCACAACAGAACCTTCCAGTTCCTTCCAGTTCTCAGACCTCCTCAGACCTCTGTTCCTTCCAACAGAACCTTCCAGTTCTCAGACCTGAGGTGCCTAAAGGGGCTCCAGGAGAGCTGGAGAGGGACTTGGGATAAGGACATGGAGGGACAGGACACAGGGAATGGCTTCCCACTGCCAGAGGGCAGGGCTGGATGGGATATTGGGCAGGAATTGTTCCCTGGGAGGGTGGGCAGGCCCTGGCACAGGGTGCCCAGAGAAGCTGTGGCTGCCCCTGATCCCTGGAAGTGTCCAAGGCCAGGCTGGATGAGGCTTGGAGCAGCCTGGTCTGGCTGGAGATCCCCCTGCTCACTGCAGGGAGGTGGAATAGATGAGCTCTAAAAGTCCCTTCCAACCAAAAAATATTCTGTAATTCTAAGATTTCATGCCTTAAAGATGTTTTTTTGGTAAATGCAATGTCATTTTGTGAGAACCCTTCCCAACACACCCGTGGTGGTGGAGCAGCAATTCCCTGCCTTGCCAAAACCTTGTGATCCCTGAGAATTCTGGTTGTGTCCTCTTTGTGTTCACACCAGCCCTAAAAACAACGGCTTCAGCCACTTTGTTACACAAATGTTGAATTTTTTTGAAATGTGATTGCTGTGAAACTATTCCTGTTTTGCTTGAAAAACCTCGATTAAAAAGGCCTGGGGGGAGTCCAGGCACTCTCTGGGATGAGCAGAGGGAACTGAGTGGGACAGACTTGTCTGAGGCTGTCAGGGGAAGAGTAAAGGATGTTGTCCAAATCAAGGGGAGAAGAGCCTGTGAAATGGCAATTGGATTTATTCAGTGAACTGGAACTAAGACTTTTTGTAAAGGGTTTCAGTCCATCTTGTGTGAAAAGCTCTGCTTTTCAATATAAATGACTTCTGGAAGGAGTTACAAGTAAAAAGTGCTTTACACCAGCAGCAATTCCACTGATGGCCTTGGAACACCCACAGCCCAGGGCTGCACCTACAGAAACCCAGCAAGAGGAGGAAAGGGACCCTTCAAGCACCAAATCCCTTTTCTTCACCCCAATCCTTTCAAAATCATATAGCAGAAGGTTGTCCGTGGGCAGACTCAAAAAATGTTCATTCCCTGCCAAAATAGCAGCTTCTATTTGTAAAGAAATGGCAGCAAATAAAACTGGGAAATATACAAAAACTACCTCTCAACATCAATGTGTTGATAATATTTTATCAATTGTTTGGGCTTTGGTTTGGTGGTTTTTGTTTTTGGTTTTTTTTGTGTTTGGTTTTTTTGTTTGTTTGTTTTTTGTTTGTTGGTTGGTTGGTTTTGGGGGGTTTTTTTGTGTGATTTGGGTTTTTTGGGTTGTTTTTTTTTTTTTCGGGGGGGGGGTGGTGGTGTGGTTGTTGGGGTTTTTTTTGTTAGAACCACTGGTGTTCTCTCAATATTATTTTCTCTGCATGAAGGAACCTCATGTATGGAGATATTTGGTGTGGGGACTTTGATTTTTGTCAGTGCTGCAGCTTCATTCTCATAAAATCAAGTTAATTGATGATTCCAAGTCAAGTTTTGTGCCAAAACTAAGTCCACTGCATTAAAGCATGGTCCAAAGAACTGCCCTTCCTGCTGGGCTGTTCCTCCATTGCATCAATTCCTTTTTTTTTTTCATTGTGCACAAGTAAAGACTTAGATCCAACACTCACTGAAAAATTCAGGAGCTGATTTCCCCTTTTTCTCCCAGAAAGAGGCAAGCCAGCCATGACTACCAGCTACTCCATGTTATTTTCACAGGACAGCAATTAGTCTCTGTAATGGAAAAGAAAAACGCTATTAATTCAATCAGTATATTACATATTAATTACCAGAATTATCGAAATAAACTTTTTAAATAATACCAAGGAAGTAATTTAAAAAGTTGCTCTGTACATAACACTTTCAGATCCAGAATGAGAAATGTATGTGACTACTAGGGGCCAAAACATGGCACATTTAATTTAAACCCTGGCAGCAAGGGGCAGGTTCCATTGCAGCTGTAATAAATTACATACAAGTGCTACAGAACAATAACAAAAACTGTGAGCCATCCATTTCAGTACCATTTACAAGAAATCAATATCAATACTTAATGCAATACTGGTGAAAAATGAGCAAAGATACAGAAAGCATAATAAACCAGTAATGAAAGACCTTGCAGTGTTTCACTTTGGAAGAAAAAACTAACTGTCTATATTTTCATGTAGAGGGATATTTCACTGAGGCAATGTGCTGGAGGTATGAGTGTTTTGCAGATCTAAGTTTAAAATGACCTCTTTATTAAATTAAAAAAAAAAAAAAAAGTTCCTTAAACTGTGGATTACCAGCTTAGCAAAGCTCATACATATGGAAGGAGTGGTTTCATCTTCCCATGGTCTTGGGTACTATTCCTGGGATTGCCTCTGATCAGACATCATTCCTTTACACACCTCTCTGAAGGCACAGGCCACTTGCTTCTCACAAATGCAGATTTTGGAGTTTAAACATCCTGCCACCAGCGAACCAAGCAGGGTGCTCCATCAGGTGGCCCCCGTTTCCCCCACTGGTTTCAGCCTCCTCTGAGAAAAACGTGTCACAACACCTTTCAGAGAGGATCTGTTGCCAGGTGGAACGTGGGACAAAATAATCCTGAGAATAACAAGTGTGAAGTCCCTGTTGGGCGAGGGGAACCTGAGTGAATTGCCATTTGTCACCACAGGTACCATCCTCATCCACACAATCACCCTCAGCCCCCTGCTCTCCATCAGCCTAAAAGGCCTTTCAGGAAAGGCTCAGCTCTCCTGGATTTTCCTGCAGCTCTCCTGGATTTTCCCGCAGCTCTCCAGGATTTTCCTGCAGCTCCCCGTGTGCCTCAGAGGACAGCAAGAATTTAAAAAATTAGGGGAATTGTTGTACCTTTAGGGGAATTCAAATACTAAATACGAATGCTACATGCTTAAAAAAACAGCAAGAAAAGCAGTGAGAAATTAATTGCAGTGAATCTACAGGTAGGTAGATCGTGGATAAATAGACAGGTGGATAAGAACTCTTTTTTGCCATCACTTTTTAATCATGCCATTCTTCCTCAGGATTCCCCCTGGGGTTACTCCATTGTCTGCCACAGCAGGTTTACCAAAAAGCAAAGGACATCTAAACATTTTTGGGGCCATCAAACCTCTCTTTTACTATGATGAAAACAAAATTAACAATTTACTTCCAAAATGGCTCATAAGCCTTTTGGAAGAGATGGATTTCAAAAGCACAGAGCATTCAGTCTCTATCAGCTGATAACAAAATAGGTTGCTATTAACTCTAAGAAACAAATTTTCACAATTTAGTACCCCAAGCCAAAGTCCTGCTGCACCACTGCCCCATCCAGTAGAGAGCTCCACTAATTATATGTGCAGGGAAAAACAACAACCTGAGTAATAAAGTAAAAATGAATGGTATTCAGATAATAATGCCTCAACAATAAATAGCTTGGTCCAGCTGCTGTGTTTATACTTGTGCAAATACAAAATGATTTTCACTGGAATATATCAAGGATTTGCTGGCCAACATTTTCAAAACCTGAAGCTTGATTTGATGACTTCTCCCCCATGAACAAAAAAATCCAGGATTGAGGCTGAGTTCATCCTTCATTCACACTAAAACAACCTTGCAGGAATTATTGGGTCATCTCACTCAAAAAAATATGATTTCATAAGGGATTTTTACCACCAGTGAAAACACAGGATGGACCAAGCAGAAATAATTTAACAGCCCTCAGACACCTTGAAGCCTTTCACAGAACGATAAGAAGATGAGAAACTTGATGGGTTTAGTGAAATAATGAACACGTTTAATTGTGGGAATTAAGGATTAGAGATCTGGTGAAATGTCCTGTGTCTTGGGTTGTGGAGCCAGGGGTGTGGATTCTATTTTCCTCTGTTAAAAGCAGTTGAGGAGATGTTTTTATTTATGTCTGGGAGGGAGAGGGGCAGATGCCTTCTGATAATGGGCCAGCTGTTCAAACCAGGTAGAGCATTGTTTCTTATCTCTTTCACGCCCAGGGAATATTTTCTGCTAATGGGCCATTAAGACACCCCTAATAGCACACATCCCCAAAATAGACTATCCACATTACATCATCCCATTGTGAGATGCTCCACCCAGGGCAGGGAGGCAACCATTCCTACCTGGATAAAACTGAGACACAGGAACAAGAAAGGATCCAGCTTCACCCAATTCCTGGAAGAAGACTGGACCCCTTCTCACCCACTGGACCCTTGTTCTACAGGATCATCTCTGCTCCACCAGAACCACCTCTGCCACTCCAGGAGGACTCACTTTTAGACTGGTTCCTGACATCCTGGCAGAAACTGATGGAGATGTGGAGTCCTGTTCAGTCAAAGGAGGTGCCTTGGATGGTTTTTTCAGGAGTGCAGCCAGCTGAGACCATCAGCAAGTGCACCCCATCACCCCATTGCCAGGCTGGGTTTGGAGAGAGGTGAGGGTGCCTTGCAGCTCTGCCAGCTGCCACCCAGCATCAGATGCTGAGGGGAAGGTGACAATGCTGGGCATGGCTGCTCAGGGCATTTTTCTCAGTTGTTCTTCACCTCAGACAACTGGCAGAGCTATTCCTGGCTGTTCTGATACGAACACAAACAATCCCACCCATGATGTGACAGTGAGAGCTCATTCCCCACCATCACAGGTGAGGGTTTGCCATCTACTGCATGGTGCACAGGACTTCATTTTCTCACCTGGGTAGGATTTCTGTATTTCCCCACATCAGCGTGGTTTCAAAGCAAAAGTTAGTTTGTTTCTGGTTGGTTTGTTTGTTTTTGTGGGTTGGGTTTGTTGTTGTTTTTTTTTCCATTAGGAAATGTGAACTTTTCTTCCAACACCACAGAATAGCTCAAGGAAGAATAAATTAAGTGTCAGTGTATGAAAAGGGCAATTGAGCCGCCCTTTTGGGCTCAGAGAACCTTTTGGGGTTTGCTCATACAGTTCCACAGTACCAGTTTAAAAGTGGCACCTGACTCAACGAGATGGAGAACGAGGTCACTCAGGGGGGGACTTTTTGTACTTGTTCATCCATCACAGCCCAGCACAGTGCTGGGGCCAGTGTTTCTGTGTAACAGCAAATGAGAATGGAGAGCTGAAAGGCTGTGGAGTGCTTTTGATGCCACACCTGCCATCCAGGTGGTTCAAAAACCCAAATTCTGCCCCAAGGACCAAGGCTCCAACAGGAAGGAACCTCAGGATCAGCCCCTGCTTTTGCCAGCTCTGCCACTATCAGCTATATGCATTCTTTCCCTAAAATTCCCCAGATAAAGGCTAGAAGAAATCCATTTATGGGCACAAAATAAGAGTGCCATCTAGTACAGAAGATTTTGCATCAGAGCCTGTGTTGAGGAGCAGTCACCACAGAAGGGTTGTGGTACTGACAGATGGCACCCAGCACTCCTCAGATGATAGCAGGGCTCTGTCCAGAGCATTTACAGCTGTGTAAAAGCCAGTGGGAGTCTGGATTATGTGCAAAATTAACAATCATTGGGGAATGCAAATATTCTCAACACTAATTCCACTAATCAGCTTTAGAACATACCCCCTCTCTGGGAGGAAATCAATTTTTTTTTGCAAGTAATGCAAGGGATTCCTATTACATGTTATGAGTTAAGTCTAACTGATTAATCCCTTAAGTAAAATTCCTTTCCTTAAATTAATTCAATGCTTTCTGCTGCCATTCAGTGGTTTGCCTGAGGACATCACATTTATTTGCCCACTCCTACCTGCCTAAGCACACCCACTCGGTGCTGTAATGCCCTCATCAGTTAAACGGATGATCTCTTGTTATAATTACAAGAAATGTATTGCAGCAAACTTGCTGTCTCACTCTTTAGATCTGTTTCTCATCACTGAGTTCAAGATTGGAATTTAAATAGGTGAGCATCACCAGCAGGAGCTGCATCCCACTGAAGCTAATGAGTCTTGGTACTGATTTCAAGAGTTTGGACCTTAATGAAATGATTTTTTTTTTTTTTTCCTACTGGAATCGTCTTGTAAACGTGATTCTCGACTTTTACTGCAAAGGAGAGGCTCTGGGGAAAGGAGAAGTTCCGTACCCAGTAGATGGTGCTGTAATCAAATCCTAAAAACCTGTTACTCCGGAGCCGCTCCGCCACAGTGTCACGGCCAATTTCGGCAATTAATAAAGCCAGCGTGTTTATTTTAGACACGTGCCGTGGTGTTTAGAACACGCTTATTAATCGGGAGCAGTAATTGTCGAGGCAGCCTGCTGAAACAACCCCAAGAAACGCGTGGTGTGGATTTTCCACGCCTGGCAGAAAAGGGCTGCGGGATTTCTCCTGGCGGCTCTCGGGCTCTGTGGTCCAGGACTCTGAGATCCAGCACGGGGAGGGCACATCTCACATTTTGGGGAAGCGAAGCAAAATCCCTTCATCTGCACTGTCTTGTGCCTTCCAGCCCGGGGTCAGATTTCACAGAGGCAGAAATGTGATCAGTTGATAAGACAGGAAAGGAATTATCATCTCCCAAGCGAATAAATCGTAAGTATTTTGTTCTAAAAAAAAAAAAAAATCTTTGGATTTCTTTCAAACCCTTTGACTGTGTTGCTACAGTCCTCCACCACCTGCACTTGCATATCTGATCCTCAAATTCCCCTATTTTGTAACTGGAACTGAATACAATGTCCTGAAATCAGCCTTTCCTTTTCTCCTCTCCAATCTCCATTAAAGCCGGCTGCTGTTGATAACCTTTGATCTCCCCTCCATCTCTGCTTAACTTTTGAATGGTGCACACACCTATCTGATCCTGCCAGTGCTCCCAGGGAGGGAAGGCATCCTCTTTGAGGGCATGCCTAGGAAAAGAGCCTCTCCCAAGGAGCTGGAGAACAGCTCAGCACTGGGGAGGCAGGGCCCTGGATGGCACTGACAGTGACACTGCAGAGCCAGGGACCAGAGGGGGCTGGCAGAAAACCACGGGCATTTTGAGGATTTACTTCAATGTATAGATTATTTTATTTTATTTTATTTTATTTTATTTTATTTTATTTTATTTTATTTTATTTTATTTTATTTTATTTTATTTTATTTTATTTTATTTTATTTTGTTTGACCTGAAAGTCAGTTTGGACAGCTATCCTTTCTAATGGCAGCAGCAGCACCTCTGCACAACTTCCTGGCACAAGGCCTTGATTTCAGAGGCAGCATTCCGAACACAGAAGCAGATTTTCATGGGGTAAAATACCTTACAGGCTCCTACTGTTCATTGCCACTCTGAATCATCTGGAAGGGCCAGGGAAAGCTGCAGAAGGACTGATCATCCCTGGGATCAGCTCTGGAGCCCACAGAAGTCAAAGCACCTCTAAACAGAGTCCTCACTCATTCCAGAGGCAAATTTAATAAAACACTTGGATAAACAATATGCTCATGGATGTTATGTGCCCTCATATGTGGACAGCTGAAGTCTAAGAAACCTAAATCAAAACAAGAAAACTCCTATAAATCATGTTTCCTGTAGTTTTCACTTAGGCAGAGGTTTGCAGCAAAGATTCCTTGGGCTACAGAAATTCATTTAACACACAGCATGGTTTTTAAACAAGAAATACAGCAGGAGGAATTTGTATACTTCTTAGAGCATGGAAGCCCCTTCCCAGAATTATTAATGTTATTAATATTATTAATAATACCCACACACTCAGGGCCACATTCCAGCCTTGAGTGCACACTTGTGTCTGCACTGAAGTTAGCAAAAGCTCCACAAATATATCCAAGGAAAGACTTTCCCCCATCATAAATTTTTCAGAAAATGTAATTATTATGTATGATAATTTTAGCTAATGAATACATTTGCATGGCTCATTCATTATGTATCAGTCATTTATAAGGTGTTCACAGCATGTTTTATTAATTATTATTAAAACCTTGGATTTATTTTAATTCATATTTCATCAGGGTTACCTCTCTGAAATGCCACAGACTTTCTTTTGAACTCATCTCAGGCTCGACTTCTGCTTCTGTGAGGATCTAGTCCAGTTTAAATAGAAAACAAGAGGAGGATTTCCAAATATTTCAAGAGTCTCTAGATCAGGTCAGTTTGTACACAAAGGATATTAAGAGGCCATAGGTCTGTATCAGGTACATAAATAATTTGTAACATAAAAAGTAGGGGTGAAACTGCCCTCAAGAATCACTGAGCTCTTCCCTCTCCACCTCCATGGGAATGACCCAAGCTGGTCCTTGGGCTGGGATGTGGGGCAGGAAAAATCACTTTGTTCTGTTCCTTGGAGGAGGAAGGATCCCCACCCAGACCTGTGACTGTTATTGGGTCTGTGACTTATTTAATTGTTCTACACAAGGATCTGCTCCACCTCCCTGGTTTCTGTCATGGTTATTTTTCTGCTGGTTATTTTCCTGCTGTTGGAATGAAAGCAAACACCATTCCTCATAAGATTTGCATTTTCCCTTGGGAGATTTTATGGAATGCAGCCACTGGGAAAAACAAAAACAAAAACAAAAACAAACAAAAAAACCCCCACCAAAACAAAACAAGGAAAAAAAAAACCCTCAAAACAAAACAAAACAAAACCCAAACAAAAAAAACCAAAAACAAAACCAAAAAAACCACCAACCAAACAACACCTACTTTCAATAAACACTTTATTTCTTTTCAAATACCATGTGGATACAGACTTATTCCTCCCTATCACCAATTTTGCACCAGACCAAGACAAAAAGTTAAGAAATGGAGGAAAAAGGAATTCCCAAGTCTTTGGCACCAGAAGCGTCTGTCTTTGACCATAAGCAGCATGAACAGTTCTCATATAAATCAGTAATAAATTAAAAATTGCATACTGGGGAGAAAAAAAGTAGACACAACTTGCAGAAGGATGAAGGAAAGCTTTGGGAGTGCAACTCCAAACCTGGGGACACAACCAAGAGTAAAACCTCAGAAAGGGCAGGAATTAGACAGAAGTCTTGAGGAGAAAAAATATTTTAATTTCCAGAGACTTAAAAAACAAAACAAAACAAAACAACCCACTATTGAGCTACTGGAAAAAAAGGAGACACACAGAGACTGAATTTGGTCATCTGCAAAGCAGACTGCAAGAACAGGCTGCCCTTTTAGCCACTGCCCCTAGAAAATGGAAGGATAAAGGATGCTGGACTGGTAGAAGTCCCAGAGCTGGAAAAGAACACAAGAAGCAACATAGATCAAGGGTTTTTTTATCCTGATTTACTTGATTTCCTGCAGACATGCCATTGCAGGGCTCCCAGGGCCTGGCCCAGAGAGAGACCTCTAAAAATGGAGAGGTTTCCATCCATTCCAGTAAACTTTCAGATAAATTCTGAAGACCCACTTTCCATTTCAGTGCCTGGTGCTGCCTGTGCAGAATTTCAGCTGCAATGGGGAGGAGCTTCAGGCAGTTGCCACCATCCACAAAAAAGAAAAAAATAAAAAAAATTACAAAATACACCTTGCAAAAAGAGCAGCTCATTATTAAAGTTTTTTTTCCTTTCAACACCCTGATTTCCAGCAAATATTGAAAAATGTTACAGATGTTCTTCATTTTTTACACTTAAGTGACTTGAAAAAAAAAACCAAACTGATTTTGGAGGCAAAATGAGCAAGTGCATTGGCTCACCACATTTATGTGCTGAAACGCAGCTCAAGCTGAATTTTTACAGGTAGATAAAAAATTTTGGAGGAAAAAAAGAGGTTTTCTGTTTGGAGCCCTATTGCAGTTTTCCTAAGAGTGGCCCAACAGTATTGCTGTGCCTTCCACCCATTATTCCTGAGGTGCAGAAATGCCTGGTTCCAAATGCAGCAAAATGAAAAATTACAGAGCCTGTCTAACAAATCAAAAATAAATGAAGTAACAACATAAAGGTAAATTTACTGTTATTTATAATTTACCATTTTTACCTTGTTTTCAATTGTCTCTTAGTCCTCTTCATTCGAGGAGCCCATTACATTTTATTATGCTAAACCCTATCTTCTGTCACATAAATTACAGTTAAAGATCTTAATATTAAAGCCTCTTAGCTCCCAGACCATATTTCAGGCTTTGTTCAAACCAGACATTAATGCTGAAATTGAACACAGATCACTTTGTCATCATTACCTATGATCTCAAAAGTATAATACAATCTTTGGTATATATGGCACAAAAATGCTCCTTTGTATAACACTGAATTATGGAGATGTATTGATATTCTTAATATTTTGACAAAACAATAAAACTAAATATGTTAGCTCTTTAGCAGATACCAGCATACCAGCCCAGCTATTATAACAATAGTTACTGAGGTAAAGGTTTATTTATTCCAGGTAAAATAGGGAATTAATCATGGAGTTATTTTAATCCTAAGTTTTTCCCTGGTATAATTTAGCCTCCCTGCTGGCTGCTACAGGAGCTCTCTTGCCAATGTTCATCATCATCTGCTGGGGTTCACAATATGCACCTTTGTTACAGCAACAATATTCTCTTTTCAGTGGCCGTGCCTCCAGCAAGGAGAAACACGGGTGCAGACTGTCTTTCATCTCCTTGTGTGCCTTTTACTCCTGCCCTGGAATTACCCTAAAAGAGGTGTCCATGAGCCTGGACAGGGCTCTGGGCTCTGCACAGGGATGGAGGAGGGAGCACAGCCACAATCCACTCCTGGTTTGTGCCTGAAACATGTGCTATTGTCATTATTATTATTATATTTTTATTATTATTTTTATTTTTATTATTATTATTATTAATTTCATACAAACAGACCCCCCCATGTTTGGTGCTTACCCATCACTCTCAGACCTTTACAGACACGTGCACCCTTGCCCAAATTCTGTTTATAGCTATTATTACCTCAATATTATCACCTATTATAACCCAAAAGAATCTGCATGAAGCCCAGGACAAAACATTGCATTTTGCAAGAGTTAGTTCCATCCACAAGCAGTCATGAGAAGGTCTTCTGCAGGGTGTTTTTACAAGGCTTCCCCTGCATATCTCCTCCAGTCAATGAAAAGCCTTGGGTGGTTTCTTCAAAATTAAAAATCCCCTGCTGTTTGTAGCACCCTGGCCATGATCTCCCCCCACCCTGCCACTGCAGCAGTGAGAGAGGCAGCCCTCAAAAAGCTCCTCCCAAGAGAAAATTTCATCTCTGGTTTATCTTCCATCTTTTGTGCTGCCCACAACCTGCTCCACTTATCCAGTTCCTCCTGATCAGTCACTCTGAGAGGGCAGGAGGGAAGCCACCAGGTATTTTTCACTTGGGTTTGAGACAGAAGAGATGCTTCTCATCAATGACTGCTTTTGCCAGCTCACAAATTATACAAAAAGCAAAGATCTGTGTAAAAAAAAGGTCAGGCTGATACGTCTCAGTACAAATGCACAGAAAAGTTGAATTCACAGCTGTCCAAATGTAAGGAAACTTTCCCCCAAAACTGCTCTGTGCAGGTGCTCTTTGGTACATAGAGATGAATATTTCTCCAATGGAACACATCCTGCAATACTTCAAAATATCTCTGTCCACTTGCATTAGAGTTTGGGGTATTGCAACGCCTTTCATTATAAAGAGAGGGTTATTTTTTTAATATATACCTTTTCATTACATCTAGGAGTAAGGTCATGAGTTCTTCTCATGATGGAGGTATAAATATTACATTGTATGGCTGAAATAGTCTGCCTCTGTTCCTGGAGAATACCCTTGGGTAAAATAGTGTGTCAGGGCAGCTGATTGCCTGCTCATTTCAGTTTGCTTACTTTTTACAAATAAATTACCAGACAAATGAATAAAAAGAGAGCGTTAACTTCAGACAATCAGATTCATAATGCAGCCCCATTATGGCTTCAGAGCCTTTAAGCCTAAATTAGAGTTATTTCTGAAATTAGCTAATCGGGGTTGTGGCTCATTTCTTTCCTCCCGGAAAAGGTGGGGGGAGCCTTGTAGTGACAGCAAGAGCAGAGATGCAGGAGGAATGGGTTTTGCTCACAGTTTTCATGCAGGAAGCTGGACAAGCTCAGGCCAGAATTGTTCCCAGCTGCCCTGGGGTGTGGGGAACAATCCTGGGTGGCTTTGAAGGGAAGGTGGTGTGTCACTGTGCCACTGTGCCACTGAGCCACTGTGTCACCTGTGCACACAGACTTCAGCACACCCACACCTAGACACACTCAAATCCCTTTTCTTCCACTTTTGCCTTCATTGTCTGTTAAATTTTTGCCCCCTTTTTGGCACAAGCCATGGTTAGTCTGTGCATACAACACTGAGCACCATCAAGTCACTTCAAGCATGAACCAAACCGTAGAGACTCTGGAGTTTTGCATGTTTAAAAAAAATTTCTCTTTTTCTCTCTCTATTTTTTCACATTCATATTATTCTAGAGGTGACACTTACTGGCAGATTTTCAAGTATTCCCTTTTTTGATAATTTTTACATCCTGTTATTATCCTATAAGTGCTAAATGATAATGACTCATCTGTTCATTTCAGTAGATACACATTTGTTTACTGAGTGGTCATTAACCAGGAGCTGTTAATTATATAAGATAATTCTGTGTAAGTGTTGGCCTTAAAAAATAAACTATCTCTTTGGGTTTTGCCCCACAAGCAAGTATTTGGATTTGATTTTTTTTTTAATTTTTTTTTTTTTACTTTTGTTTTGTTACTTCTTGTTCACAAGTGATTGATTCATTTGAGTGAATGAAAAATGCATCATAATTGCTGCAGTCTGTCCAGCCTGAATTATGTGCTGCTGGCACAGGCACAAGTAAATAATACCTCATCTGTTTACTGCTCTGCTCAGCCCTGCCAGTGGAACCAGTGGCTGACAAAAGAGAGAGGAAATCCGCAGTTTGCAGGGAGTGGGAGCCAGGAGGGGGCAAACAGCAATTATGTGCCCAAAAAGGGAACTCAGCAAAACTTGCCTGGCACTCTGTAAGGCTGATAAAAGCAGAGTTTGCCTGATTTAAAATTGTCCCTTGGGGAAGGCTCTGTGTCTGTGTGGGAGAGAGAGAAGGAGGGTTATGCCTGCACTGTGAGGAGTGAGGTGTCTTTTCCTCCTTTGGTGGGATCCTCCAACCTGCAGTGCTCAGGTGTGAAAAGGAGCAAAGCACAAGGGGAGCTTCAGGCTCTGAGACATCAGCTTTGAGACATGAACCTCTCTGGGAACCAGCCCCAGAAGGGATTTCCCCTGCTTGTCTCTTCCCCAAGGCTGGGGATCCTTGCTCTGTGAAGCATGAAGTGCTCCCACGCATGGAGAGGAGGTTGTTTCTATTTTGATTCAGTTTTTTGCCTTAAACAATATCTGTTCCCGGGTTTATATGGATAAGACCACAAATCTTTACAGAACACCTTCACTGTTTCTGTGAATCTTTATGCACAGCATCTCTTTGTGGCTCCTGGTCTTCTGGTGCAGTCTTTCTTCCCCAGTTGGAGAATCTTTCGACCATGAAGCTGAGCTTAAGAAAAGCTGGGATTTATCACAGAATCAGAAAGGTTAAAGGACCTTAACACTCATCCATGCCACTCCTGCCATGGGCAGGGACACCTTCCACTGTGCCAGGCTGCTCCAAACCCCATCCAGCCTGGCCTTGGACACTTCCAGGGATCCAGGAACAGACACAGCTGCTCTGGGCACCCTGTGCCAGGGCCTCCCCACCCTCACAGGGAAGGATTTTTAAGCATTTGATCTAAATATACACCCTGTCTGTTAAATAAGTGACATTTTCCATCTAGAACTGATCTCCCAAAACCCTTCACCAAGTGGCTGCTGTCCCTTGTTCCCATCTGCAAGTGACTGCCCAGTGTCCTGCTGGGCACTTATCCTTTAATAAAACAAGCTGGCTAAAGGAATGTGAAAATATCTAATTGCAAACTGTTTCCTTTCCCATCTGTGTTTCTCTTCCTGCTCCAGGTAGTCTCGCTGGCAAAACCCCATGGCTGTGCACAGAATTAAAGGACACATAAAACTCACAAAGCCATTTGCTGACAGCTAAAATCATGGACAGAAGGACCAGAGAGCTCTAAAATAAGTGTTTGACCTCAGTGGCAGCAACCCCCAAATTTCTGATGGTGTCAGCAGGTTGGGCTCCAACACAGACTTCCAGAGCTCTGAATGGCTTTTCCCCTTTAAATCACACCAGCATTAGATTTAAAGCCTGAGCTGAAAGCCACAGTAAGCAATGTGAGCTGGAAACCTGTCTGACTTCAGCCTGCTCGGTGAGGGGCTGAGTCTTCCACATCCATGCTGCGAGGAAAAAAGTTTGCTTTTCTCCCACATCTGAACACTGATTTTTTTTTTTTTATTTTTTTTTTTAAATTCTCAGCTTTAAAATTCAGATCAAGCTTTTACGATTTTTGCTGCTGACCTTCAATTACACCTTTTCTTTTGCAGCTGTCAGATTAAAGTGATTTATATTTCCTAAAGTTAAAGCGTATTTCTGGTGATTGGGATAATTGTCTCCCAGATAAGAGTCCATCATGTTGAAGACATTTTTGTCACCAGCAGGGTGTAATGGCAGCCAGAAGTCACAGCAGGGCTCATCCCTTGTGGGTTACCTTGGTGGACACCCAGAGAAAGATGCCCTGGTGGGCCCCCAGCTCCCACACAGAGCCAGCTGTACCAAAATTTCTGCCCCTGACCTGCTTTAACACATCAGTCTCAACATTATTGTTACAACAATATTTTTTTAAAATTAACCTTACACATTGACCTATTTTTTTTGCAAGGCCGATGTCATTCCCATGCCAGACAGTTCTTCTTTTATTTGCTCCTCCCCTCAACAGAACTTTATTTGGCATTTAAATAAATACCTGCATAACTCCACAGACTAAAGAATGTTGGGGTTTTTTTTTTATTTTGCCTTGCATAATTACATTCACAGAGAGAATATTTTAATGCCCCATGTTTTCAATATAATTCCTTTTTTTATATATAAAAGGAAAATTTAATTTTACTCTGCAAATATAAATTAGATCCAGTAAAATGCAATGAACTGTAAAGTAGATGAAAGGTTCTTTTATATGGAAAATATTCTTTCTATGAAAATTAATTGGTCCTTACTTTAAATTTTTTTTCACTGGCAAATATGTGTTCTCTATGTATAAAGTGTTATCTGGCAGTAAAATTTATTACCACCTGAACTATTCCTCCCCATATTTCAGGACACTGAATATCATAAAGATTGTTCCCTTTTGCTGAGGTGAATGCTTGCTCAAAGCACAATCATTTCAATTTCAAAATGATGGAAGACAGTAAGTGGAAATGCATGAGAAGTTTCAAGAACTGTAGGAAAAAAAATCACCTTTTGAACTGTTGAATCCTAGCAGCCACATAATAACCTATTTGCTGATTTCAAAGGTGAATTTTCACAGGTAATACCATGTGGGATACAAATCTGATTTTCCAAGATACTGGGTATACAAGAAGAATGTCCCCAAGAGCTACATCCTTGTGTGGTGCGAAGGGCTGTGAGTTGATTTCTTAGCAGCTAAAGGATTTTTAAGCCTTGAAACTTCACTCTTTGAAGAACTTGCATTTTTCCACCTTAAACAAGGAACTTCCTTGATGAATAATTGCTGTTGGTTTGAGTTGTTTTCCTGTCAAGATTTAGAACATACTACTGGATTCACCAAAACTGGCGTTTTCCTGCTCAGAAACCTTCCAGATGGTGAAGGGCAAAGCAGTGGAAAACTGCTCCATGTGTCCTGGTCATGAAGCTTTAGAATTTTAGTTTTTATATTTTTTGATGTATTTGTAATCCTGCAATTCTTTAGTGTAGAACTCTAAACTCCACACACAGTGTTGGCTGCTGCTTCCCCATTTTGGTCAGACACAACAACTCCTCTCCAGGCCTGGGAATCAAGGACACCTCACTGTCCCAGGCTCCAAGAAATGTAAAAAAAAAGTGAGTTGGTGGGGGAGCAAACTTGGGGTAAATGACTTCATTACCTGAAGCTGTAATTGGAAGATTAACCCCCAATATGCAAATGGACCAAACTGATAAAAGTGTAAAAACTCGTGATCCATCACCCGTTTTTGGGTGTAGCCCCTAGGGGCGTGGGCTTTGTTGGCCTGAAATGTACCTGAAGGCCTTTCAATAAATAAACACCACTTTTTATTCCCTTAATTTTGTCTGGCCTCTGCTTTAGGCAGCCCTGAAAGGCCTCAGTCACTCCCCAGGCAGATCCCCCCATCCCTCTCTGACGCTTTTCCCCGTGAGCCGCGCTTTCCATCCTCAGTGCTCCTCTTGCTTCCTTAAATCAAGACAGGCAGCCTAGTTTGGCTCAGTTGCTCCCTATAACTGCAGAACCTGTGGAGTCCAGCTGGGAAACCAGCACAGGGCTGTAAAAAAATGGTGCAGTGGTAGCAGGCACTAGGGGAGGGATAAATCCTCTTTGGAGTGGGAATCCCCTCTGGGACACCTCCCAACGCTGCAGTCATTATTTCCCCACCACAGCTGTGTGGTAGCCTCGCTGCAGCTGATGTATCATCTTGGAGAGCAGTGAGATGTGGAGAAATTAAGTTCCTTCTGCTGCTTTTCTTGAAGGCACTTGCTGCTTGTACAGTGAGGGTTGGTTTATAATCGTGGCACCAAGGAGAGAAGAGAAGGGAGGCAGATCTTTCACACATCTGGCCTTCCATCTGAAGATGGAGCAGAATTTCTTGGGAACAGTTTAGCTTCTTAAGACAGAAAGCTGCCTTTAAAGGACAAATATTCTGATTATACATCATTGTGGCAACCATTTCAAAATTACTACAAGAAGCCAGAAGTACAGGTTGGTAATCCACAGGAGCTGGCAAACTTTGAGGAGATTTGAGGTTGAGGCTGACTGAGATTCATAGTTAAACCAATCCTTGTGAGAAAACTCTTTCATTGTGCTCAATAAAAAGATTGCTGTGCCACGCAGATCATAGAAATGTAAAGTATTTTCATGGAAGAAAAGCCTAGGCTGAAGCTGCCATGAGTCATCTTTGGGGAATTTGAATTAACTGAGTTTGAATCCTATGCTGGAGAGAGTGGATTTCTGTTCTCTGCCAAGTTGTTGCCACATGACCACCCTTTTGTGATATTTTTGTGGTGATTTCATTTTTCCTGAGAATTTAGGTCAATGTCAAGATGATCCCAGAAGATACAAAGCAAAAATCAGGTAAGCATGTGCTGTATGTTTCTGGAAAATTAGTACCACCATCTCTGTTTGCATTATCTTTGATTAGTAACCTTTCCAAATAATTACTGCAAGGGTAATTATCGATAATTGGAATTATCCCAGTGTCAAGCAGTTACCACCCTTATCACAAATAAGTGCCATTTTTAGTGGACTGAGCAGTGGAAAGTACAAACATTCCATTGATGAGCAATACATGTCTTTTGTTGTTTTGGGTACATCTGGGTCCTCATTCTCCCTTTGTGTCCCACCTTCACCTTTCTCCTGAAGGCTGTAAGCCTTTCCACAGCTCTTCCACAGACACTAGTAGCTCAAGAGACCAAGAAAAAAATCTCTGCTTTTTCCAACAGAGATACCTTGGCTGTGGATATTTTTTCAAAGGGTGGACAGAAAAATGAAAACCTGGGTCAGCAAAGGGGAGTGACTGCTGCAGTGGGTTCTTTTATCAGCAAACATCTCATGAGGCAACACCCAAGAAAGATGAGAAGAGAGAACAGGCTGGTGCCTTTTCTGTGCTCTCCTGTGTCAGAGCTGTGAGCTCAGATCACTCCTCCATGTGGAAATTTGGATTTGTCCTTCACAGACTTGGCCCCAGGTGTTCACCTGCACAGTGCTGTCAAGGCTTGGGGGATTTGAACTGATCCAGCAAACACTGAAGGTTCTCCAGCAGAGAGCAGAGTATTTTGGAAAACAATACTGGGAGAAGTTGGGAGCCTCTGCAGAAGATTCTTTATGTGCACTTCACAATAATCACTGTGTGGTTTTTGTCGTGTCAGGCTCCATGTCTGGGTAAAGTTTCTTCACCACCTATGCTGGTTTCAAGCTACTTCTACACGATGGGGCTTTCACTGGAGTTTTGAGGGAACTGACAGTGGGCAAAGAGGAATTTCTAGGCTTCAGGCAGCCTGTGAGAAAGTAGGCTTTCCCAGGCATTGCTCTGGGGGAGCTGTGAGAAGACATTGTAAACCATTTCTAATCTTGCACCTGCTGTTTTTTACCAGTTTGTTTACTTGTAAAGATGTTTGCTAAGAGGTGTTGCTCTAAATGACCAATAATACTCATTGTGCTGAAACCCTGTATAAAAGGATGTGCCTCTCAATAAACATTGCTTTTAAGCACTCCAAGACATTTTGGAGCTGTGTCGTTAATACTGCCATTCCAAATAATAATGATAGAGTTTTAAAATATTACTATATTACTATAAATGCAATTATTTAATTGGCATTTGTAGCTAATGATGTACAAAACCCACTGCAATGTTTGATGTTTGTTTCAGATTCTTCCTCTGCAACAAATCCTTTTAAAAAGAACCACACAGAAAGTACACGTAGATGCAGGAGAAATATTTCTAAGGAGCATCAGATTATTCATCATTTTCATCATGTAAACCAGGGTTTTGTGCCCCCCAAAAACCAGGGCTTTTCCTAGTGATAAACAACATGTATTCTGTTTTTTTTTCCCACACAGTGTAAACAGTGTTTAAACAACACCTGATCTATTGTGGGAATTAGAAGTTCCCCCAAAGCCTGATTTAATTCGCATTGATAATTCGGTTAAACAATAATTCCCAGGAACTGCAACCTTTTAATAAAGGTATTCACTGCCGGCAGAAATCTCATCCTGCTCCCTATTTATGCCTTTAGCACGTTTTCCAAAGGTTCTCTGCACTTTGTTGCTTAATTATGCATGGTGTTTAGCGTGCTCATTTTACAATGACACGACGAGGTGGTTGTAAGCAGCAGCTGCTGCGGGAGGCGAGGAAGAACCTCGGTTATCTGATAGCTCCCTGGGTTCACTTTTCCACCCCAGAAATAAGAAACACCTTTGATTGCTCCTTGTAAAGACACAGAGAGGGAAGTCTCTCCAGACATCCCAGCAGCTATTCGTGGCTGTCACTCATGGCAACTGGTTACAGCTCTGGACAATTTGTATTGTTATCTTGTTTTGAATGGAGGTGCATAATGTGTTTATAATGGCTGTAGGCACTCCAGCCCGTGTTCTGCCCATCAGCTGTGCTTGTGGCCACATCCAGCACTGATATTCCGTTGCACACGTTGTGTTTTAACCCAGCCAGGCTCCCTGGATGTGGGAAATATCAGAGAGAAGCAGCCACGGCCTCCCTGCTCCCCAGGGTTTTGAGGGGATGACGGTGTCAGGAATGTCACAATGACCCCTTACACAGCAAAGCGCTCTGATGGGTCTGGGGAAAGCACTGGGTGATGGAACCATGTGCTTGAGACCTCTGGTTGATCAGTGCAGCAGCTCTGGGGAGAGCTGTGGCCTCAGCAAACCAGCCTTCACCCAGGGATGGCTGTGCCTGGCAGTGGCAGGGGACAGGTGGCCATGTGGCTGACCCTTCATGCCATGCTGTCCCCTGCAGGCCATGCTGCCCAGACCCCCTCAGAGGGGAGCTCCTCTTCATCACCCAGCACGAGAGAAAGCTGAACTAGCTCACAGTGGCATGATTACACCAGCACAGGCAGGATTGCTCACAGGTAGGATAAACGGAGGCTCGCCTTCATCCAGCGCTGCCGGAGGGCAAGGGATGGTGCACAAATCCCCACGGATGGGGCAGAAATCTTCAGATGGGGCAGGCTTTGGTCCTGGGGGAGATCATACTGAGTGGAACTGCAGGTAAGACACAGCTGAAGGTTCTGCCAGCTGCCCATGTCCATGTTTTATTCCCAGTTCCTCCTTCCTTTTGAGCTCGCAGCCCTTTCCACCCTGTGTGCCTGCACGAACCATTCCTACTTACAGAAGGTAAGACAAATGACCAAAACTAAACTTGCCCGGAGGCAGATACGCTTTTTCTCACATTAATTAAAAAAATTAGGAGATGATGAAGGCATAGCCACAGGAAATATTTCGGTTTTTATGTCACGGGTTGAAAAATTTTGATTTAGAGGAGAGATTTTTAAATCCCTCATTGACAGCTTTCAGCACAGTGCTTTCCAAAAGTAACCAGCAAGCACAACACCGACTGCTCCCTAGAATAAATTGCCAGTAGTAATAAAGCTGGGGCTCTTTATTATGCTGGAACTCGCTGTTCTCTTTTCCCTGGGTTTTCAAGGTTTGCTTGGTTGAGGAGGCTGAAATTGGAAACCTCAACTCGTCAAAACCTCCAGTTCAGGAGATGTCAGCCACATCCTTCAATAACACAGTGAAAGCATTCCTGTTTTCTCCCACGTAGGCAAATGTCATTTTTCTCAAACTTTTCTGATGTCTCCGAAACCTATTTTTCACAATTTATGGTTTTCAAGCCCATTTACATTCCCATTGAATATCAATAGTTGTCCAGAAATACTAAAAGGTAATGAGAAAAGCTGAAGGGCACTCATACATGGAAGAAAAAGGAGGCTGAATGCCTTTAATTTTTCCCTTTCCTGTGTTATTGACTAATTTCAAAATTGTGAACGTTTCAAATAGTTTTAAACACACATTTGAAAGACAAGTCTTCACTTTATTGACGGATCTCATTCCCAAAAGATAAAACTATGGGGTTTTGTCAGTTTTTGCAAAGACAGAAGCCTTTTATTAGATCATAAATTATTGGGAGGACAGAGTTGATAGACTTCTTTAGGCTGATAATGTACTTTGAAAGAAAAGGCACTTTTACACTTCTGCAAAATCGTATTTAAAATATTTATATACCTATCAACGTAGACACTGAGGTAATTCACCTGTGGGTCACTGGTTCAAAACCAAACCAGCTCTTTTACATCCCAAATGTGTTGCCTTCTGAGAGCTGTAGAGTGGCCTAGATTTCTTTTTATTATGATCCTATTAAGCTTGTTCCTTGCATCCTAGAGTCCTCTGGTATAAAATTTGGCAGCATCCAGAAGACAGGTCCAGGAATGGATGTAAGAAGAAAAAGGTTGAAGCTTTTTTCTTAGCAAATTTTCAGACTGAGGTGGGTGAGATATCACAGGACCAAGGAGTCTCTTCCCTACTGGAACTAGTGCAGTGCAGACCATTAGGAAATGCACTGTACAAAGCTCATAAACTGCCCAGTCTGCTGCACACAGAATGCCTGCAGTCTCACAAAATGTTATTCTTCTGCTTTATCTTGTTAGTATCATGTGAAGCTTCATTAAGCCGCCAGATGAATCATATAGTAATTGGATGTAATGAATTTAATTATGTAATTTCTTTTTTCATAATGAAACAAAGTCATATTTTACAAACAGGCAAAGTATTGTTTGGAGTTACAGCTTTAAGCTGGAGTTTGGCATGAAAAGCACAGCTGAGGACTGACAGATCCTGTGTTTCTTTTCCCCCTCTGTTTTTATCTGTCCTTCACTATTTGGATTTATCTGGGCAGGGACCACAACCACACAGGCGTGTTAAACAGAGGGAATTTCATGTTCACAGCCTGTGGGTGCTGGTGGAGGGTGAACCACAGCACATCACCCTCAGTGGAAGTGGTGGAGCCAGTAACTGAGAGCATCTCCTGCCTGGAGGAAGCAGAGTGGAGATGACCAGGCAACATCACCAGAATTACCCAAATGAGCCTTCCTCATGATCCACCAGCACCTTCCCTGCACTGCTGGCCAGGAATGGGTGGGGTTTTTGGGTCTGACCCCAAGAGGGGGTAAGAAATCAACTCCTCTGTGTCAGGGTCACCCCTCCCTGCAGTACCTGCTGTCAGAGCAGGCCAGTAGCATCTAAGCATTAAACTCCAACATCACCCCTAAGGGAGGTCCTTTCCCAGGAGCCTGATCCAGCTGCTCTCCAGTGCCACCAATTCCCCTGTGAGATGGAGGGGCCCTGAGTCTCCCAGAGACAGCTCAACATTTCCAAAGGCGAGGTATTAATGTCAGCCCTTCCCTCCCTAACTCCCATTAATGACTTTCTGATGACCCCTGCTTATAATATCCTCCACCCTGCTCACTACTTGGCCATTGAGGATGTTCCAAGGAAATGAAACCTAATGATAAAACAGTACTTGAAATATCAACATCCCTGGCCTAATTAGAGCCGGGCCAATGGTCCCTAATTGCATAACTGAAATGCACCCAGTTGAGTTCCTTCTATTGTAACTTGACTACACGTCTCGGCCCTGATTAATAGAGCCGGCGCTGCAAACTAAAATGCAGTTAATTTATTGTAAGTTTTATTAGGCATATAAAAGGGGACCAGGAATTACTAGCCTTTCGTTGCTAGAGATACATTTCATCTATGACTCAGACCAGATTCTTCACAGATTAAGCTTGTTAATTTTACTTATTGCCAACATTCTTCACCACATTGCTGGAGCGAGAGCCGGGGGCTCTTGTCTAGAGCGGGCGGTGTGAAAGGAGCCGGGGGCCTCGGACAACAGCAACATTAACTACTTTGTCCTTTTAATTCATCTAATTACATGCAAGAAAAAAGAAACAGACCATTTGCAGGCTGCCTTTAGTTGCCTTTCTGCAGCGATGCTGAGCCAGTGCTTTTGTAGGCTTTTTGTTGTCTTATTAGCGAGCTTTTGTTCAGAGGGATGGTTAAAGCCATTTTCAGCAGCTAGCGAGATGAAACAGTTTCAATAAGGACACAATGTACTTGTTTAAATTACCTTTCAAAATGCTTGAAACCATTAAGGGGGAGGTGCTACAAATAAAAGTTGGAATTTTTTTTCTTTTTTTTTTTTTGTTATAATGTTTTACCCTAATAATAGCTTTTATTTTATTATAATCCATTAGTTGACAATATTATTCTATAGATTATTAGGCCGCAATTTTGTTATTTCAGCACACTTTCAGCACTCACTCACAGGGCTGGAAACCACAAATCTCCGTATAATATGCTTTCAATTTTGTTAAAATATGTATTTAACCGGTTTGGCTGTGAAACATCCTGGTAGAAAATGTGTTTTTAATTCTATCCTCATTAGCATAACAGTTGACAGGGCTGAGTAGTGACATGATGGTGTCTTATTTTCCACTCTTCCTGCAGTTACCTTCTCCCTGTCAGATTTTATTTATGATTTTCACTTCTCCCAGAGCTAACAAGTCCAAGTGCACTCCGCAACTTCCACTAAAGGGAATTTATCCCTTGTTGAATGAACATCACAGTTAGAAAATCTAATTAAAAAGAGCTGATGTTCCTGGTTTGCTGGCAGGCTAATAGCAGTGCGAGGCTTTTGAAAAATTTAGTGCCTACAGGTGAAATAAAAGTGTATTTAGCATTCAGTGGTCACAAACAGAAGGTGATTCAGAACTACAGCAGAGGGAGGCTGGCAAATAAGGGAGGCAAGAATTCTTGGTTAATGGGGAGAAAATACATTCTCCTGTTTCACATCTTCAGTTTGCTTACCTGAAATTGTGCTGGTGTCAGGGCTGTGGCACAGAGCCAAGCTTCCTGCAAGACGTGGCTAAAATTTGGAATGGAACTCTATCGATAAAAACTTAAAAATCACCTTCCAATCTGCATTTTTCTCATTCCTGGGAGCGAGCTTAGTGCTGCAGAAAGATTCCCTGTGCCATGTGCACAGCTGAACGAGAGCCAAGCCAGGACAGAGCAGCAAGGACTGGCTCTGTGGTGTGACCTCAACTGGGTGAACTGGGAGTTTTTTCCATACACACTGCATTTACACTGAGTTTGGTCTGGTTGATCTCAGCTTGTGCCATGGAAGTGTTCTCACACTGCTCCAAACTCTTCTGCTGGTTTTGAGGTGAATCATGGAGAGCTTAAATGGCCTTAAGCTGAAGGAGGGCAAAAATGGATGGGATTTTGGGAAGGAATTGTTCCCTGGGAAGGTGGGCACAGGGTGCCCAGAGCAGCTGTGGCTGCCCCTGGATCCCTGGCAGTGCCCAAGGCCAGGTTGGACACTGGGGCTGGGAGCAGCCTGGGACAGTGGGAGGTGTCCCTGCCCATGGCAGGGGGTGGCACTGGATGGGATTTAAGGTCCCTTCCAACCCAAACCATTCCATGATTTTATGAACAGCAACCATGCAAAGATGTTGCCTATATTTTAAATCCTAGTAGGTACTTCTTACCCACCAACCTATAATTTTTTAGCTTGAAGTTTGCCATTTTTTACTAATTCAAATAAAACTGGAATTCAGAACACAGCATTTCCAGTGTCAGCTGTGTGCATTACTGCATTATTTTGTAGGCAACTTCCCCATGAAACAATCAGGAACGTTATGGGGGTGGATTACTGGGGATGGTGGTATTTGGTTGAAGGTTGGATAATCTTGGAGGTCTTTTCCAGCCTTAACAATTCCATGATTTTGACAAACCAGGCGCAGTCACACTCTGTGAGGGAAGCAAGTTCTATCCCAGGTATTACTTGTTATGGTGCTTCCCCCACGGATCACCAGCACTCTAACACAACATTTGGGATCTAGGGACAATGATTAAGGGATTTTAAGGAACGCTGCCTGTGCCACCAGAAAACTGAGGCTCTGTCCACAAAAAAAAATGTGAATATTTGATTAAATTTGAACAAACGAAGGGGGAAAAACCAACCTTGCCTTTCAGCAGGCACAAGGATGGATCAGGGCCTCAGCTCGTGCATGTTTTGTGCATTTGCTGAGCTGACTGCTGACTTTGTGCACCCTGGATGTGATTAAACTTCAGCTTCCGCAGCAGCCATGAAGTACTTTTAGATAAGGAATGGTCAGAAACCACGTTTCCTTACTTTTCCTTATTACCATTTATTCCCCTCAATCAGAACTGGAACAGGGTCCTGTATATTCACGTTTTGCCAATTAAAATCTTCAGTCTTCCTGTGGATGTGCCTAGAGAAGGCAGTGAGTTTCTGCAATGGTGTGTTGCACAATTTTGGATAAATTCATTTGGAGAAGAGTTGGTGCCTCCTTCCAGTGCATGGATTTGTACACACTGGCTCCTAAGTACAAATATGAAGCCACAGAAAAGCTATACCCAGTTAAATATCTAATTCCCAGGCTGAATAATCCAATTGTGGAATAATAAATTTAAAGCTGTACTATATGCTTTATGGGACTTTAAGAGAGTTTTTCTTTTCCTTGTCTTTTTCACTACTTCCAGGCAACCTAGAAAATAATTCAGGGAGATTTACCAGTGAAAATGAATACCTCCATAAAATTATCAACAAATCAGAAAGTCCTCATAACCTGTTACATCTTAAATTGCTGGTGTGATTTGTAATATCTTGAGGAGAGAATATAATGTTCCCCACGATCTCTTCCAGACAGAATTTTTTATTTTTTTTTTTTAATAAAAAATAATAAAGCTTAAAAGTATGCTGGGAATCATGAATATGCTAAATGCACGTGAGCAACTTACGGCGACTGCAGGAGACTAATAGCGATTTTTATTCTCCACCAAATGTAACTCATTTCTTTTTAATGGTAATATGTTTGCTCAGAGTACATCTCTTCAGGCAGACAGAGGAAAAACTATAGAGACCTCACACAAATAGCTCTTTTGATATTCTTCCTGATAAGGCCGCCCTTTTAGAGAACAAAAAATTAAGTTTGGCCGTGCATTGTGACATCCACGTGTTTGACCATTGAACGCAATGTGTGGCCATTAGAAATAAAAGAAAAATCAATAGGGTTTCATTAAAACAGCAGGCAATCAGGGCTACGGCACTAGCTTAATTACAGTTTCAGTAGCATTTGCTTTAATTGGAAAGAATAAAAGAAGTGAAGTGGAGTGAATGAAGAAATTAGCATATCTATCACTGTTGTCACATTGTACGGTGGCCTTAAAGCACTGTTTGCTCTTTAGTATCCCCGACGCTTTGTGAGGCCCTGAAAAAATATGGAAAGGCAATTAGCAAATAATCAGATTGCTAATCCTTTGCAGGACTCTAATTAAAGAACTTTATAAGGCCGGGAATGCAGTTTTTAATCTTTATTCTATACGGCAGATACAATTTGCATCGCTCGGGCTGGTGCAGCGCCGAGCTCAGAGGCACAGAACCAAGAGGAGAGGAAGGGGGTTGTGCTCTATCTTTGATGTTCAGAGGGTGGAACAGGTTTGCCAGAGAAGCTGTGGCTGCCCCTGGACCCCTGGAAGTGTCCAAGGCCAGGCTGGACAGGGCTTGGAGCAGTCTGGGACAGTGGGAGGTGTCCCTGCCCATGGCAGAGGTGGCACCGGATGGGCTTTTTAAGGTCCCTTCCAACCCAAACCATTCTGGGATTTTAGGATATGATCCTGTAGATTGTGTGCTCTCCAGTGGGAGTCATCCTAAAGATGACTTTGAGCTGTCACACAAAAATCCTCCTCAAAAAGCAGCAGCCTCCAGCAGCCAGGCCACTGCCCAGGCCAGAGGCAAAAGCAACCTTAAAGATGAAGTTACCAAAAGCATTACAGCTATTTCTAGTTCATTCCACTGTCACTGTCTGTCACCAACCAAATCTGGTCTGGGGCAGCTCATTTTAGTTCTATCACACTTCATTCCAGTCCTATCTCACTCAGAATTAAGAATGAAACTGTTTCCTCATACTAAGAGATCAGCCTGTAAAGTGGCATTTTTACTTCTTTTGTGCAGATGTCTCTTGAGGCCAGCACAACTAAGAGCAGTGAGATCACACAGGTAGGCCAAAAAACTTTTCCACATGTGGAAAAACTAATATATTATTCTCACTACTCCTGAAAAGTTAATTCAAATGTCAATTATCTTCTTTGTCATTAAATTGGTAATAAAACAGTAATGACTTTCGTGGATTAATTCACTCCTTGAAGTTATGATGTGGTTATTTGGGGAAAAAAGAAACATGTTTCAGTCACAGGTCATCCCTGATTTATTTGGAACAGTCTGTCTTGCTGTGTGTGCCATCTCTTGCACAATGTTCAGTACAAACATGTTTTTGGGGTGTTTTCCCCTTTTTATCTCTCTGTGACACGAGCCCTAAGGCTTCTTTGAGATGCATCACATTTCTACAACCCTCAAGACCCAATTTCTCAATGGATTTTGTAATGAAAGCTCCACTATTCAAATCTGGGATATTTGGAGAGCATTGCATGAAGCCACACTGGAGATCAGGGAGCAGAATCTAGACCAAAAGCTCTTGAGTGATCATTACAGGACAGCACCTTTGTTTGTAAACAGGAAAAAATCCCTAAATGTGTAAGTAGATGCTCAGGGTGTTTTAAATCACCCTCTCAGCAGTGGGTGATGTTAAACCCCAATTAAAAATCAGTGTGAATTAGGCACCTGGAGGGCACAGCTCTCAGTCAAGTTCACAGTCACAGGCCTGCTTGTGAAAACATAACGTGTTCACTCTCTCCATCTTCTTTTCACAGCCCTACCTTTATGCAAAGAACAATTCCAAGGAGCCATAAAATGGGGAAAGACACTAAAAATCCTACCCATTTCTTGTAGTAAAATTCTCATTTGTAATAAAATTCTCATTTCTGACTGGGCGGCGCTCCACAGTGTGGCAGGTCCCTCCAGCTTGCCAACATCTCCTCCCAGATTTGAGGAGCAGAACTCCCATCCCAAGGGCACTGGAGGAGTCTCCCTGCAGCCCAGGAGCTCCAGGAGAGACCAGAAGATGGTGACACGAGTCCAGAGACGTGGAGTGAGCTCCCCAGAAAGGAACTGGAAAGGAGGCAGTGGAAGGAGGCAAATGTTTTGATAAATTGCTACAAACCAAAGTGAATGGAATTAATTGCAGGTTTGATGCTGTTTTAAGCACTGTCGGATAAAACATCCTTTTATGCTGCTAAATATTGAATTAACTCCAAAAGTTACTGCAAATGCCTCTTGGCCAAAGGATTCTTGAAGGGCAGAAATATATTTATGGGAGCGGAAACCCAGTTTGAGGTGGAACTTCCACAGACACAAACAAATGCCTCAAACCAGTTTGGCAGTATGTGATAACTCTATTTGTAATTAAAGGTTAAAGTATACTTAAACCAGTTTGGCAGTTAAAACCAATTTCAATTGAAAATATACATTTGTAATTGCAAATGGAAAGATTTCCTGTAATAGCAGTAACAGACCCATTTTCTAATAAGATGAACAATACAGTTGATGACTGAAGCATCTGTATATAGTTACATACAGCATTTCTGTACTGCAGGCTGCCAATTTATTTCAGCAGTGAAAAGCTTGATTTATTGTTTGTAGCATTACCATCTGTTGTAGTTATTACAGAAATTATATATAAACCAGTTAGTAAACACTTTGCCCCATTGTCTGTTGTTTTGATAATCACCCATAATAACATCTAGCATCAATATGGTCTTTAAACCCGATTTGGGAGTTAATGGAATAAGAGGAGGCAGTCAGTATATGCACCAGGGTAATGTCATTAGGAATGTTTGTGAAGAACAAATTAAATCAGTTGTAAATTGTGCTCTCAAGTCAGCCAGAAAACCAGTCTTGTTCAGGAGAAGGGATTTATATTTTAACCTCGTGCAGAAAATGTACTTAAGCAGATTAAAATAAAATAGGGACTTCGTCGATGGATGTAAATGGTAATTGCTGGAGCTCTAATGGCTTCCTGTTGGCTATGTCATGCAGTGGGCACAGCTATTTTAAAGTTAACCAGTGCTTGAGGTCATACTTTTACAGATTCAGTCATTAAACAGAACTAGACATGTCACTAAATGGCTGATTATTCAAATGATGAGCCTGCTCAAAAGTTACCCGTGTCATATTCTGGACAGAGGATTACAGGGGAAAAAAAAAAGAAATCCTAAGGTAGAGCTGAAATAAAATAAAGATGAAATGAATTCAAGTATAAGTCAATAGAAGCATCTGTATGGGGTCTCATTTGTTTTGCAGACTCTGCTTCCTATCAGTTTGCAGTGGTTGGTTAAATTATTCACATTGGGCTTCTCCTTGTGTACAAATCGTTTTATGTATGAGAAATGTAGTCTCTCAATAAATTATCATGCACTGGAGTATTGTCTGGATGGGAAGTTATACAGGTTGTAGGTACATGAGAAATGGGTTTATTATAGGCTGGCACAATTTATTATGTGCCTGTGACCATTTCACCTGCCCACCTACATGTCAGCAGTGATGTTGTTTTAGCACCATTTTAGTGATATACTGAAAAGTCGAATGCAGAGTTTGCTGAAGACTCTGCCTGCATGAACCCTTCCTTCCAAAACAAATTATCATTTCTCACAGAAAACCTTGTTTCATCTGCACCAAGCATGATCAATATGCTCTTGTTTGTAAGTGAAATATTAAGGGCATATTCTGAATTCCAGGTTTATTTGAGTTAATAAAAACTCAAGCTAAACTTCAAGCTAAAAATAATGGTTTTCATAGATTGGTGGCTAAGAAATAGCCAGTAATATTTAAAATATGAGCAACATCTTTGCATGGTTGCTGTCCATAAAATCATAGAAGGGTTTGGGTTGGAAGGGACCTTAAATCCCATCCAGTCCCACCCCCTGCCATGGGCAGGGACACCTTCCACTGTCCCAGGTGGCTCCAAGCCCTGTCCTTGGCCTTGGGCACTTCCAGGGATGGGAGAGCCACAAGTTTTCTGTGCCAGGGCCAGCTGTCATTGGTGGATCTGTTTCTCTAACAAGTCATTTGAACTTTAGGCCTTGCCAAGGAGAACTGGTAAGGAAAAGTTGGGGTTTTTTAGTGGTTTGAGAGCATCCTGGACAATCCCACCTTGTCAACGCCCCATAAACCCTGTGATTGCTCCAGCAAGTGAACTGAGAAGGAAAGAGTGATACCATGGATAAAGGTTTCCCAAGCATTGTGAGGAAATCCAACTTATTTCTTCACCCAGAAACCCCCCAGGGCAGAGCTGTTGGTGGAGGGAGGGATGGAAGAGCAGCTCTGCACAACCAGGCTGAGCTTCTGAGCAGGGGACAAAACAATTCAGAGAACAGAAATAAGAGGTTTGCCCCACAGAGCTTCCAAAACTTGAAAAGACACAAAATCCAAGGGAAAAACCTTCATGTCTGAGCCTGGAGAAAAGCTATAGGGATTTAGCAACAGAAGAAAATGAAGGGAAGGATGAGACTTGCTCTGCAGCTGGGAGTTAGAAGGCAAGAGAGAAAAAAGAGGAGTGCATTTCAAGCATTTTTTTGTATGAGACAACTTGAGGGAAAGAGTGCTTTCCATAAACTAATACAATTGTTTTAATTAAAAAAAATCCTTAAAATATTAACAAAAGGCTTCTGAACTCAGAGTTAATTACAGCTGTACCACTCACACAGCTCTGTCAGGATTTCCATTATGAATGCTGGTTTTTTGAGAGGTAATAACTCAGTCAGCCCAAACACCCTAATGGGTAAAACTTTATGTTCAAGTTCCCAGCAAAGGCATTCACTATTTTTTTTCCCTTTTGTTTTCTCTGTTGCCCATATTTCTTAATTGATTTGTTCTTTTTAGGCATGGAAAGAGTTGGGGTTTGAGGGTCTGGATGGATGGCTGAATGGATCAATGTTACCATCATTTCAGGGCATCCAGCTGCCCTGCAGAGAGTCAGTGGTGAAAGCTTTGTGGATGTGGAATTTAGGAAAGAAAGATGAACCAAACTGTGATGCCACAGCCAAACTGGGACTGATCCCAGAGCCCAACCAGAGCAGCAGGAGTGGGGTTGGAACACCAGAACTTGAAGCCCAGTTTCCAACAGGGGTGTGCTCCTGCAGAGGGTTTATCTGGGTACAGGAGAGAGAATTTGGGATCACCTTAAGCAACCTTCTCAAGCACTGCACTCCATCAAGATGTAAAGCAATAGCACTGAAGGACTTTATAGGGTGCTCTGTAGACTCTTTGGCACAAATCTTAAGCATCTCAGGAGCAAACTATACCTTTTATCACTTGAGTTAACATTTTTTATTGATTTTTTTTCCTCAGGAAATTAAAATGAAAGACTTTAGCAAATAGCACCTCTTGGAACTATGGAAAAGAAACTGCTGCTATGTGTCAGTAAATTTCATGCACAAAATATCTTCTACATGTATTTAATTTTTAATTTCACAGAAGTTCCACTCATTTCAAATGAAGGAGCTGTGTTAATTTCCCATTACAAAAAAAAAAAAAAAAATTACAGGACACAAATTTATGTCACTTCTGACAGCAAAATCTGGTGATGAATGTCAGAGCTCTTTTCTTTGCCTGAACTGAGCCATTAAACCACCTGGTGAGAGATCTGGCTTGCATTTACCATATTGGTGTGAAAATTACCCTAAATATGAATGCAACAGCATTGCTTGCAGGCTAATGGCTAATACTGTATGCACTGGGGGGAAAAAAAAAAAAAATCATTGCCTGCATGTTTACTATGTCATTTGTGTTAGTTCTGCTGGCTGATTCTCATGGCAAGTTACAGCTGCTGGGGGAGAAAGGGAACCCGAGGAGATGCAGAGGGTTTTATTGCAAAGCATCACTCTGTATCCACACAAGGCTGGTGCCTCACACTTTGCAAAGATATCTGCCAGCAGGTAGGAACACATTCCTGGCTCAGCACTCCACGGGATGATTTGGTAACCATTTAATGAAAGATTGCAATATGCTGGGAGGGGAATATTTTTTTCACCTGCTGGGGAGTCGTTCAACTCAACCTACTTAAAGAGATGGGCTGCCATGAGAACACAAAGACACAGCCCTGAATAGGCTAGCAGTGATTTTTATTTTTTTTTTTCCCTTAAAAAACAATATCTATCCTGGTATTATGCAGTCACAGTAGTTATTACAAAGTAAAGCACAGACACTCCACAAGTTTGAAATGCGAGCGTCGTAATAAGAAAAAATTACATTTGTTTCCTTTTCTGTCCTTGTTACTTTCTTCCTTGTGATAATAGATTCAGATTTTGTGCCATTATCTGGGCTTATTAAAGGAAAGTGGTATCAAATTTAATACTTCCCATATAAAGTAAGCGAGCACCTGCTCATAAAATTTATTTTCCATGCACCTCACAAAATACAGGGGAATTAACAAAATGGCTCTGCTATATTAGAACAAGGGCACAACTGTTACTATCTCTGTAAGATTGATTTTGATGAAGATTACAAGGATAGAATTTGTCTGACAAAGCCGAGCACTCAAAATTTATCCTTTTTTGTGGTTTTTTTTTTTATTCAAAATTGTTCATTCTAAACGTGACACTGCAAGAACCATTTTTCTAAATTACAGCTTTTTTAATATAGGTTTTACAAGGTACATCTATGTCAGAGATTTTTTTTTCATATATTATGTCCTGGGTTGCATTATCACATGGACATGATGTACAAGCCTAAACCATTAATGCAGGAGGAGATACAGCCTTTCTTGGATAAAACAAGGGCTAACCTGGAAAATGGGACACCTTTCATCAAAATCAAAATTCACATTATGCATGACACTCCTCACTTTGGAACCAGACCATCCCCCAGAACAAAACTGATCCATCCCTGAGAAGAGGAACATTTTAACCAAACCAGGGTCTCACCTCTCCTCTTGCAGGCTGCCTGCAACTCTGTGCTAATGAGATTTTTAGTTAATACAAAAGCCAGGCTTGCTGCCCAGCCTTTCCAGCCCAAAATGCTGTTGAACATTGGCTCCTCATCAGGGCAAGCCAGCACCTGCATCCCTCCATTTCCAGGTGACAGGAGCTCCATCCAGCCCTGCTCTCCTCCTGGGGATGAGCAGAGCCTTTGGGTGTTGCCTGCCCAAGAGATCCCATGGCAGCAAGGCTGGAAGCCAATCAAACATTTCACACCCTCTGCAATACCCTTCTTGCTTAAAGGAATCACTGATGGCCTCACCAAATCACTTCTCTGATGGAGAGGTGGAAGGGACCAAAACTGGAGGTCAGTCCCTGGGTGGTAACTGCAGGAACAGCAGCTTGAGCAGCAGGAAAAGAGGGAGGAGCAGGGAAGGAGGAGAGGTGATGAAATATGCACAAAAGCTGGTTTTGAAGATCCAAGACCAGGCTTTTGATGGTGTTTCTACACCTGACTCGTAAAGAGGGAAGGTTTTACAAGATGGCAAAGAGGCTTTCAGCCATCTGTTCCCTTCAAAAAAAAAATAAAAAAAGAATTGCAGGAGGGTTTTGCATCACTGCATTGCCCTGCCCTTCTTCCCTTCCTCTCTACCTGATCCAGGCAATGGCTCTTCCAGCTCAAAGGAGAAAAGCAGTTTATTTACATCATTAACACATTTATGCTGGGTAACACCAGGCTCTGGGACTCAGGGCGACAAAGTGGAGTGCATATTGTGTTTTATTGGCCACTGGAATAGAGAAAAATGCTTTCCTTTGAATTAGCTGGTCCTGGCAGGTTGCAGGCAGCCAAGCTTGAAAGAAAAGATAAAGTGAATACTCCTTGGATCACATCACTCTTTTAAATATAGCACACCATTAAGTCCAGCTTGGTTTTACATTCTTGCAACATGACTCTTGTTTCAGTTATTTACTTCTGTTTCCACATAAATGTGGGAATTCATAATCCACCGAGGCTGCCCATCCATTGTACTGCACTGAAACAGCGTGTGCTGAACTCTTGAACTATAAAATGTATTGATTATTGTTTCCTTTTGTAATTTTTATTTACTCACAGGAAGATTGCTCTTTATTACTCATCTCAGCATTTCCTTTATACAGATATTATTTCTACTGTAAGGCCCAGATTCAGGCCCACAATTAAGCACTTGCCCTGCGAAGAGAACAAAAAATCCTGCCTGAGCTGCAGTCACTCTAAAAACCTCAAGCTGCAAATGCTTCCAAGAGAGAGTAAATATATGCAAGATGCTTGTTACTCACACGTGCAAGTGATTGTAGGTCTCAGTCCAACAGGAAATAACAACAGCAGAAGAGAACTGGAAATTCTCAGGGTAAGTTATTTGTCAGTTTTGCCACAGCAGCATTTCCAGCTACTCTACAAGTGAGCCCTGAAATTGCCTGAAATAAATTCAAGACTTCCAGGAGATCGGTGCAAAGGAATGGGAGAGATCTGTGAGCCAATGGCTGCTTTAATCTCCTTTTGTGAATGCCCCGTGGCACTGCGAGAGTGAGAGCCACAGACAAACTGGAGGGGTTGAAATCCTAATTGTGCAGAAATTGGGGTTTTCCTTGGTTAGCCCTGGTGAGCAGGAAA
Source organism: Phylloscopus trochilus trochilus (assembly GCA_016584745.2). Taxonomy (NCBI): domain Eukaryota; kingdom Metazoa; phylum Chordata; class Aves; order Passeriformes; family Phylloscopidae; genus Phylloscopus; species Phylloscopus trochilus. The sequence goes on from WQNJ02000014.1 coordinate 4,263,250, forward strand.
TGCTGCTGCGTGCAAGGGCACCAGTGTGGCACCATTGCTGATGAAATGATGCTTCCAGCTTCGGAGTGGACTAAAACCTACCCATGATCTCTCTGTTAAAATGCCAATTAGTGACACCAGGCGTGGTAATTGTGCAGGGGATTGAGCTAAGGCTGACCTTGCTTGTGTTCCCCAGGCCAAGAAACGATCAACAAAAGAGTCTCCCACTTTCTATTAGTTCATTCTCAGCAATGGTCTCACAGTGGTGAAACGTGGGTAATACATACCAATTTCATTAAGTTTTAGCCATGATTTCATATTAAAGGATTGTTTCATTTTCACCAAGGTGGGGGAACGTTTGAAAAAAAAAATAATAATAATAATAACCAGACACATCCTTGGCTGTGCTGCAAATGCTTAGTTCACACTGACTTTCACAGAGTTTAACAGGATCTAGAGCATCACTGAAGCCTATCCTGTGACCTGGAGATGTCACTGATCCCCAACAACACAAAGCAAAACTAAGTAAAAGCTTCAGAAAGATTCTGCAGTTCACCTGGACTTCTTCCACCAGCAAATATTTTGGGATGTTTGCTTTGGCTCAAAAACAGACATGAAAAAATTGACCAAATTCACTGTTGGTATTAAATAAGTGTGATTCCCTTGGGATGACTCTAACACATCATTTTTTTTTTTTTCCCCAAGTGTTTAGGTACTGCCCCATATTAGTAAATACTTCTTTACAGAGAGCTCTGTGAATTATAGACATTCTCCTTTTTTGGTCAAAAATGTTATCTTTTACAAACCTACGCATTCTTGGGCATAAATACAAATATAAGCAAATAAATATTAAAAATAATAAATATAAATATATAAACATAAATTTAAGCAAATGAGAGAATACAAACACATAAAACCCATGAACACATGACAGTTAAACCTGAGAAATACAGAAAAAAGCAAAAACAATGGGCAGAAATAACACAACTCCTCCAAAACAGAATGTTGATATCCATTCAGGCTTTCTGATGTATCAAATCAAATACCACAGTCCCAAAATATCAGTTAGGGTTCCAGATTAATGCAGCTCTTTGTCACCCACCAGGTCCACATGAATAGCATGGATGTTGACTCAGATCACAGAAGGAACTGAATAAACTGGACACTGAGCTCAATTGACTTGTACCAAGGCAACCGCTTAAAAAAGAGGACATATTGTCCTAAAAACCAAGCTATGCTGTGTTTTATGGGCTCAATCACAGTTACTACCATTAAATGCTGACCCAGATCCATCTCTGACCAGTAAATTTCTAAATCTGGCAGGTTTCAGGGTCTTGGCTATGAACTACACGTGAAAAAACCCCAGGTTCTGGCCAGGTTTGTGTCTGGGACAAAGGGGGCTTGTCCTCCTGCCAAAAGCCATTTGCTCACACTCACTCATGTAAACACAACCAGCCTCAAAATGTCATCTCAACACTCAGGAAAAGCCAGATTTAGAAGTTGTCTGTCTGGAGAAATAATCCCAACCAGCCCTTGCAGAGCAATCAGTCCTCCAGGGCTCCGTGGACACCCTCACTCCAAAGCTCCTCCCAGCTGCTTTGGGCAGGGCATGAGCCTGGACTGCAGGAGACACTCTGAGTGTTGTGTTGGAGTCTCTAAGCTGGGAGTTGCTGAGGGGTCATCATCATCATCCTCATCATGCTCAAAATTTAAACCCCACCCTGGTTCCACGCTCACTCCCTTGTAAACACCAGCTCCTCTAGTTAATAAGCCATCTCCAAGCCAGGGAAAAACAGACATTGTTCCAGGACAGGGAGCCTGATTGATTCTATATGGACTTCTGACAGATGGCAGGAGTGACATTTTCTAAGCCATTAGTTTCTTTTCCTTTATTTTTTCAAAGAAAAACAGTGAAAAGGCAGAGGTGGAGTTCTTGCTAAAAGGTGGAGACCTTCTAACACATTCCAGCACCTACAGGGGCTCCAACAGAGCTGGAGAGGGACTTTGGACAAGGATCTGGAGTGATGGGACAAGGGGAATGGCTTCCCACTACCAGAGGGCAGGGATGGATGGGATATTGGGCAGGAATTGTTCCCTGTGAGGGTGGGCAGGCCCTGGCACAGGGTGCCCAGAGCAGCTGTGGCTGCCCCTGGATCCCTGGAAGTGTCCAAGGCCAGGCTGGACAGGGCTTGGAGCAACCTGGGGTAGTGGAAGGTGTCCCTGCCCATGGATGGGGTGGGAATTAAGTGACATTTAATGTCCCTTCAAACCCAAACCATTCTGTAATTCCGTGGAACTAATTTTGTTGTTTTTTTATTAGCACCTCCATTGGTACTGCTTAGAACTTCCCAGGTCACGGGGATTTAGCAGATCACACACTCCTACAACTTCCAGTTGATTTTGGTAAAAAAGTAATTTTCAGCACCAAAAACTCCGGACCAAAAATTTGACACCAAATTTTCTGTTCACCTTGCCTGCCTAGCTGCAAAGCTTTTGTCATCCTTCATGTCCCTTGAAGTTTAAGGAACCCTTTCCAAAGAATTGTGAGGATCCTCCTCACCCATCCCTGGTGGAATGAGCCTTCTCTCCCATCAGTTGCTATTCCCAGTCTCTGGGAGGAGACTGAAAATGAAAAGGAGGTGCAGCAGCACTCTGTGCTCTGCATTTTATTTCCAACATTTAGAACTCCACGGGAGCCAAACCCAATCTGGCACCCTCACTGCAGCAAGAGAGAGGATAAAGACCAGGAGCACCTGTAATATTTCCACTGCCAGATTTATGGAAAGAAAATAGCTTGTGACCTTTCTGATTCTGTCATTATGAGCCAGTTTTCAGAACAGCTTCAAGAGAATATCTGAATAGTCCTTTGCTTTTCCACCTGAAAACGAAACACCACCAAATTTCTAGCAGAAATCCTCAAAGTAGGCAAGTAAAGTAAATTCTCTTTCTCCAAAGGCCACTGAGAAGGACATAAGCACAGTGCCTTCAGCTAAATGAGCTCCCCAAGTAAAATGAACACCCTCAGTACCAATGAATCACAGCACCACATTTGCCATTTGGCATTCAGCTTTTAGATGTGAGCTCTTAGCTGAAACCTTTCTAAGCAGAGATTTTTCCCAACCTTGAAATAACCTGGTAAAAATTGCTGTACACCAGAAAAAGAAAAAAAAAAAAAAAAAAAAAGGACTGAAGGAAAGGTGAAGCCTCTTTTTGGTGCAAATCATGTTTAGAATCATGTGGTCCCAAGATCCCAAGACTATACGTTGGTAGAAGCAGATGTGAGCCTGACAGGAAATGAATGGAAGAAACACCCCATTGTGACCGGCCCAGAGGCCCCATGTATTTTGGGCATAGATTACCTCCAAAGGGGGTATTTCAAAGACCCGAAGGGACTCAGGTGGGCATTTGGTGTGGCAACTGTGGTGACAGAGGGCGTCCAACAATTGAGTACCGTGCCTGGACTGTCCGAGGATCCACTGACAGTAGGACTCCTGAAGGGGGAAGAACAACAGGTACCAATTGCCACTTCGGTAGTGCATCGCCGGCAGCCCAGAACTCCTGGGCTCAAGCGATCCGTCGGGCTCAGCCTCCCCGGCAGCTGGGACTACAGGCGCGCGCCACCGCGCCCGGCTGCAGAGTAGAGGACATTCTTCACCTCTGGTCCTGTCCTGACTGGGCCAAGGGCTACCGCATGAGCGATCTCCTGCTTGATCTGGGCAAAGGCTTGCTGCTGTTCAGGGCCCCAGTGGAAATCATTCTTCTTGCGGGTAACCAAGTACAGAGGGCTGCCAACCACATGATTAGAATCATGTGGTTATTTGAAGATACAGGAAAGCACTTTGGGAAAGGCAGATTGAAATGGATGTGGATGAGTTCCTAATGACTCAGAAAGGTGGTAACTTTTCTGTGATTCAGTAAATTTTCCTGCAACTCTTCCATGCAAACCCAGGGGAGTGTCACTTGCTCCACCTGCCAATATTATGATTTGTACCTGAAACTAGCATCAAAGGGAAAACACTGTAAGACTGCCTGATCCCCTACAGGCTTTGGGATTGTGCATGGCAGTTAAATCCTGCTCCCTGCCAGCAGCCTGTGGATGAGCTGAGGGTGTTACTGGGAGTCATGTGTGACCCTGGTTACAGCACATCCATGGAAAAAGCCTTGCAATGGCCAGACTCTGCACCTTCACATGGTTAACTGCAAGCAAACTGCGTGTTCCTAAAATCCCACTCCTCATAAATATTTCCCAAACAACCTCAAAATAGATTCTCAATGAGTGTGAGAAGAAAACATGGAAGGGAGGTGACTCAGGAAGGCTGGGAGCAGGGACAGGACCAACCCTGAAAGGAACAGGTAAAATTTTCTGTCCTTCTCTTACCCATGCAGGTACAAACCACCCTGCTGCTGAATTCCCTCTTGTTTTCACAGCTCCATGGCTGATAGGTATGAAAATATACTGCTGATAGAGTTCATGGTTCAGGCTGAATGCAATCCAAGCTCATACATATTGCTGCTGACTGTAATGTCCCATGGATATGTCTGTCCATGTAGAAGGGCATGGGGGCAGATCAGATCCACTGTTGCAGCTAAAAATATGTCACCAACACCTCTGCAGTGAGAGAATGAGATGGAATGGAATGGAATGGAATGGAATGGAATGGAATGGAATGGAATGGAATGGAATGGAATGGAATAGATAAACATACTTTCATTAGTGTCTACACTTAAGGAAGAGACCAACCCATAAGAAATAGCTGCAGTGAAAAGCTCAATAAGTATTCTTAATGGAGATTGATGTTTCTAAATTAGTTTTAGCTGAAGTTTTCTGTACTTCTCATCTCCAAGAGCCAGCTACAGACATGCAGCATTCTTTCAGAGATCCCCTCAGGCAAACATTTGCCTCATCCGTGTTCCCAAGGAACTCTGAAGATCTGGGTGATGCCCAGTTTGTCTGCCTCCCTTCTTCCTCTTCCTCCATGGAATTTTTGAAGTTCTGTGCAGACATTGACTGATTGACAAATGGGAAAATGAGCAGAGGTGTCCAGGTAAGCATTTAAACCACACACTAAACCTCAACCACGTGCTTAAAACCTTCCAGGCCTTAGAGAAATCAATAAAGGAGAGAAGACAGCTCATCCTGCTTATTTCAACCACTCCTAGGAAAGTCAAGCCTCATAACCTGGAGTTAAAACTAAGAGAGGTTCTCTGCTGCAGGACAGGACCCCAGATGTCCCATGGACAGCTGCAAGTCTCAGGCAGAACATCCTGTCCCGGGTAGCCTTGGGCTGGCTACTGCAGGTACCTTCCAGTCCATCAGGCTGCACAGAGAGCTGGGGAATCAGAGCTCCAGGTCGTTTTCCTGCCCTCAGAGCCCAGAAATCTTCCAGAGCTGTGTAAATCAGCTGTGAAGGACAGACAGAACTCCAGCATCCCTGCTTCTCCCATGCCTTGCCATCCATTTCACTTCCTTTCCTTTCCTCTTCTCTGTAACACACGAGCAGGGAGCTTCCAGACCAGTGGGATTTTGTGTTTGCCAGCACCAACACCTGGGAATATTTTCTGTAAAAGCCCTGCAGCTGCTGGGTACCAGCCACCATTGCTGAGCACACCATGTACACCCTGCCTGATTAATTCCCTGTGACAGAGCAGGGCAGGAAAGCTGGATGTGTGAAGGTCCACAGATGGATATTTTTGTTATTTTAATTTGCTCAGTGACAGTTTTCTGAGACCATACACCAGCAAATGTCTCTTTCTGCAGCGGTTGGAAGAGTCAAAAGTGAAAACCTTTTCAATTTTTACAACCTTGCCTCTGTGGCAGGCTAAGTCATTTCTGAGACTTCCTGGGCAATTTGTCTGGGATCAGGCTATTTCCCCAAGCATCCAGAAAAATCAACTTTTTTTTTTTTTTTTTGGTGTGTGTGTGTTTGTGTTGTTGTTCAGCAGGTTCACAAACAACACCAGAAAAGCCACCTGAAAAACAAGTACACTGTTAACCAATGCCAAGCAAAGAAGCTGCAAAAGAGATAACACAAAGAGGAAAACAGTGAAGAAAACATACATGCAATTCTCTTGGCAACAGTTATCCTCTAATTTTTACATTTGTGTCTCAGTCTTCAAAGCTCCAGCACTTTCTTTTTTATTTCACAGCGTTCTATTTGCATTTCTCCGCACTTACTGGCCAATATATTAAAATATGTCCATGTATTACAACTTGTCCATAGGCGTCAATATGGTTGTCAAGAGGAAAGAAAAAAATTTGGGCAAATAAAGAAGGGAGAGCACACCACTTCTGATAATTTCAGTATCACTACAAATAGTAAGAGTCATTACAAAAAATTCAGCTTTGGAACAAGTCTTTGAACTTTAATTTCCCATTAAAATAATGAATCTGAAGTGGTCGCTTGGGTAAAACTCAGTTTGGGCCAATACCTGAGGTGTCCCCAGCCACATGGAACAGTTTGAAGCCACATCTCAATTCTGTGTCACTGCTCTTGCAATTTCCAGGCAAACAAATGCTGCCTCAAAGCAAAGCAGAGAAGCTCTGAATGCTTTGGGCTGGAAGGGACCTTAAATCCCATCCAGTGCCACCCCAGCCATGGCAGGGACACCTCCCACTGTCCCAGGCTGCTCCAAACCCCAATGTCCAACCTGGCCTTGGGCAGTGCCAGGGATCCAGGGGCAGCCACAGCTGCTCTGAGCACCCTGTGCCAGGGCCTGCCCACCCTCCCAGGGAACAATTCTTTCCCAAAAATCCCCTCCAAACCTTCCATAACATTTTGCATCGTGCACAGCCACCCGTGGCTTTACCAGCAAACCCTTTCCTCAGTTTCACTCAGAAAGAACTTCAAGAACAAACTTAACTTTTCTAAACAAAAATAATTTCATCATTTTGTGTGGCATTAACACCCTGCTATTTCTATATGTTATCTATATTTTTCTTGTTGACATTCAACCAATTCAGAGCTAAAAATCCATCCTGCACTTTTTCAGGGGTCGTAAATCATAAAAAGGTTATATTTTATGAAAGCTGAAGCTGAGAAGTAAACAGCATATTTGTATCAAAAGAGTTTCATCTATTAAGCAGCAATGACAGGGCCCTCTGGGCCAAAATCTAGTTTTCTTACTTAAAAAGCTTAGTTCCTTTGTAGACTCCTGCAGGGACCTATAACAGTTGGAATTGGGTTTTTTATGCCTTTGAGGCCTCCAAATGAATGTTACAGTTTTCCATTATTTTCTTTCTTCTTTTGAGAGAACGAGGCTACCTGCTTATTGCCTAAAACCTACACCCTGCAATTGTTCTGTTGGAAAATCTGTCTTCCAGCCTCTCACATGCTCAGGCATTCTTAGTGCTGCCTTTCCCTTCTACCCAGTGCAGGGTAAAACACACGAGCAAAGAAATGCAGCCTGCAATTGCTGGCAGCACCTGTTTGAAATTTCATCCTCAAGCTTTTTGCATTTGCAAGGTTCCTGAAATTACCTTTCTGAAGAGCAGAAAACCTGCAGAGTGTTCATTTTATATCCTGCAAATATGCATGTTTTTATTGAGATGCTCAAGTGTCAGTGGTTGGTGAGGAGTGCCCAGGAGCTGGAAATTCAGGTGGGGTTATTTTTTTTATTTTTTTTTTTCCTTCTCTGCTCCTTGTCTGGGTCTTTAACTCAGGGGGAGATGCTGGGGTGTTTCTCTCCAGCCTGTGTGTTAGTCACTTCAGCACCCTGGAGGGTCTCAGGTTTTATATCTGTGTCTCCCACCTCCAAACCCCCTCCCCATCACCCCTGGAGCTGTGGGGACAGACAGACACATCAGGTCAGTGTGGTGCCATCAGTGCTGGCAGTCACTAAAACACCCCCAGTGATCCCAGAATCAGAATCACAGAATCACAGAATTTTTAGGTTGGAAGAGATCTTCAAGATCATCCAGTCCAACCCATGCTCTAACACCTCAACCAGACCATGGCACCCAGTGCCACATCCAGGCTTTGTTTAAACACACCCAGGGATGGTGACTCCACCACCTCCCCGGGCAGGCCATTCCAATACTTTATCACTCTTTCTGTAAAAAACTTTTTCCTCATATCCAACCTATATTTCCCTTGACACAGCTTAAGACTGTGTCCTCTCCTTCTGTCAGTTGTTGCCTGGAGAAAGGCATCCCAGGGGATTGCTTGGATTAAACACACACAAACCCAACCCCTCCCTGCAGGAGCAGGACCCAAAAGCATGAGCTTCAGCCAACCCCAGCTGGCAAACAGCCCCAGTTCTCACTGGGGCAGATCCAGGCACAACCCAGGAGGGCTGAGTTTGGCTCAGCACCCACCAGCACCCTCAGACTGATCTGAGCCCCAGCGGCTGAAATCACTTCACGCCTTCCCACGCATGTGAAATGAAGACATCAGCCTGCATCTTCCTCCTTATTAAAATGTTGCTATTAGCCCACCTCCAGCTATTAGAAGATGATAGACCTGACCCTTTTTTTGAATGGTGTAATTTCCAGCCGTGAATATCTATATATTCCCCTCTGATTACATCACAAGCATGAGCTCAGAGTCAGCAAATTCACCACCTCTAAACCAGCAGAATAATCACTAACAATTAACGAAATGATATATCCAAGTCACAGTAATCTTTTTAGCCACTTTGAACATATATTTGTTCTTTTGATGTCCTGTGTGAATAGGAGTGCTTTATCTGACTGATGATGGGCTAAACAATGGTTCAGAGTTGTAATATGGAACTCAATTTGCTGTAACTATCATCTGAAAGGCCTGGACAATTTATTGAACACTGCAGATGAAAGAAAGAGGGGAAAAAAAATTTAAAAACTGACCACTTCTAAAATGAAGAAAATAGAGCAGTAAAGGGTATTGTAATATACTTTAATCTTCCTTAATGTAGAAAAATATGAAATGCCATTAAAGCCTCCTTTGAAATGGATGTGTCCGCATGGCTTGAGCACCAAAATCTAGTTAATGAATCTATTGTTAAAGCAAATAAACAGGAAAGCAGCAGAGAAGGAGTGATCCGTGCTTTATACTGACTAATTCAGAAGATGAAAGCAGAGAAAAATTAAAGTTAAATTCATATAAATATTACAGCCAAGGAGAACAGTTGCAGGTGTTAAAAAAAAAAAAAAAAAAAAAAAAAAAAAAAAAAAAAAAAAAAAAAGAGAGAGAGAGAGAGAGGGAAAGGTAAAGCATGAATTTTCACTCAATTTGCAAGTCACAACCAGGAGACACTTTCTTCTATAAGAGCAAAGTCAGACAAGATGAAAGCTTTTGAAGGGGCGCAATAATTAACATTTTAAAAGGTTTTAGCAATAAAATAATGATCCCACAATAACGGCAATTTAATCATTTTATTTGAGAAATTAAATTGATTGCTAGTGTTCATTTGTAAGAAGTGGGCTTTTACTGCATTTGCAAGAAGTTATCAAATCGTGCTTCCATTTTAATAGTTGGGGGGTTTTAATGTGTGCTCCACGTTCAGTCACCACCGTTTGTCTGTCAGGACGCTCGTGCCTGACACTGCATTTTATTTTTTTTTTTTTGTGCCTGTTTGAAACATGAACAAATGCTGCTAATGAGCAGCAGGCAAGAGCAAGGATGGGCTGAGGAGGAGCTGAGACCCTCTTGGTACCAGCACGTTGCAATAGGACACGAAAGGAAGACATGGACTCCGTGATCAGAAGGCTGAAGTGACTCCAATTAATCTTTATTGCTCTGGAACTTCTTCCCTTTGTACTGTTTTACAAGGAACCCACCCAAGGGGTGGAAGAAAGACAAACTCCTTCGACTACATTGGTTAATGTAGTTAAGGGACATCAAGAGGGACATCAAGAGAAGGTCCCTCCTAGGTACAGGACTGCAAATACAGGATACAGTGAGAAAAACCTGTCTTTGTTGACAGAACAGTGCCTGGGAAAGAGTTTCAGAGAAATCAAAACATCACAGGCACGAACCATGGCTACGCCAGCAAGGTTTGCAGCAGAGCAGTGATTCCATCCAGGATCCAGAGGAACAGCTGGAGATCCTGACATGGGGCTGGCCTAACCTCCAGAGTGACACAGCAGGAACTGACTGGTGATATCTCTTGGAAGGATGGCAGGGAGGGAGAAGATGTTTCTGGAAATTTGGAATGGCCCAGCTGAGCTCAGGATCACCACAGCATCCCAAGGGAGAGGAGGTGAAGACCCAGCACATCCTCCTGCCGGACCAGGATGGGAAGGAAAAGGCTGTGCTGGTGCACAGGTAAAAAACACCTGGTAAAAAAAGAGGTAAAAAGCATCTGGGCTTGGCTGGGAGCAGCCTGGGGAGCTCTGCTTTGGATTCTGAATGGCAAAATGTGTGGTTTCCATGAGGAGCACCTCAAGGGCGACGTGCAGGGAAGGAGCGAGGCCCAGCCCCGCTGAGGTCAGTGGAAAGATCTGCATCAGCTCCCCTGGGTGCAAGCACATACTAATTTCATGGTAAAAAAAAATATAAAATCATATGCATTTCACATATATAAATATATATGTAAACAGAGAAAAATCCTCCAGGCAGCAAACACCAATGACAGATGGAGCAGCCCCACTTCAGGTCAGGGCCATGAGAGAAGCACAGGGTCCTCACTCCACCCATCTCTTGCAATAATTAAATCATGGCATAAAGTGAGCAAATCGTAGATCATCTCAACCAGACCATCCATATAATTGCCAAAATCTAATTTAAATGGCAGATCCACTGCAGCATACGTTTTGTGTACGTCTAATGAATTTGTATTTCCAGCCCATATATTTTAACTTTCTGATTGCATTAGTTCTCCGGTTGAGTGTCCACACACCAAATAAACATCTCTGAGATAATGATAATGCACCACTCTGTTTTCTCAATCTGCCCAGACCCGAAAGCAAGGCGAGATGAGGCTCTTGTAGCTGACAGTGGCATGTGCTCTTTTTTCTCTCCCAGTCCCCAAAATGTGCATTGTTCAAAATTGGCCTATTTCAATTTTCCTTTTAAAACTATAAGCTTTAACTCTCAGAGGTGGGAGTTGTGTAGGAAGAAGCTGCCAGGTAACAGATGTATCTGTTAAAGTTGCTGCTTGAGTGTGGACAGTAATAGGATTTCCAGAAATGAACTGCTATTTTGTGAGGCACTAACACAGAAATGTACAGTGGGAAATGAGAGCTTGAACTTTGCTTCTCCCGGAGAATTGAACCGTCTGTTCCAAAGAAGGAAGAAAAAAGGGAAGATTTGAAAACAACCCATTTTCCATTGCTTACCCTTTAATTTATATTTAATAGGAACAATTTTTTTTTGCTTTGTTTTGGCATGTAAAAGGCCAAAATTTTATAGGATGAATTCGACCTGAATGCATCTCTATATCTATGTCTCCATCTTTATCCTGTGTCCCTCCTTCTACCTCTTGTGAGAGCTCAGGATAATGTGGTGATGTTGTATGAACAATATTTCCTTTGATAAGGTTACACCAAGGACACTTTCTCTTCCCATCTGGCCACTATGCAATAGCTTTACAGTTTTTAAGATGGTAAGAAGATTTGTGCCATCTCCCATCTAAAAATTAAAATAAAATAAAATAAAATAAAATAAAAAATAAAATAAAATAAAATAAAATAAAATAAAATAAAATAAAATAAAATAAAATAAAATAAAATAAAAGCCTTGTGCATTAAAGGCAACAGCTTGATGAAGGCTAAAGGTTATGGCCAGTGAGTGCCCAGAAAGGTTTTCCAGAAGGTCAGCAGAGCTGATGGAGCTGCAGAGCTCCTGACCTTGGCCAGGCCACCCAGACCTCTGGTGGCCTCTCACCTCACCTCACCTCACCCTTAAGCACACAGGACTAATTGAAAAGTCATTTCTGCCCAGACAGGGTTCATTCCTCCTTCACTGACTGACTTTTCCAGTCTGTTGTGGGTTCTGTGTCCTGAAAGGCTTTTAGTCTGGGAAATTGATGGTTACAAGAGCTTCAGTCTCCCTTTCTCTCTGTATTTTTAAAAAATTAGAGGGGGCTGGTTGCATCATTCAAAATGCAAGTGCACTAAAAAATCAAAAATACATTGCAACGTGGTACTGCAAGGAGCATCAGTGGTAAAACCAGACAAAACTATTTACAGTAAAATCACACAATTTACATCAAACATGATTGCACTATGTACTCCATGGGGTTTTCCCCTGAAACCTGGGTTTATTTGCTACCCTGTGGTGTTGCTTTGGGGATCAGGCACCCCCACACTCCCAGCACCTGCAGCTGGTAGAGGGGTTTGAACCCAACTTCCAAAGCCACATCCCAGTAAACAGCTCGTTCAATCCCAGGAACTATGCCCAGCAGCATCAGCCAGTGCTGGGACTGGGTCCCTCATTTCTTTCTTTCCTTTCCTTTTCCCTGCAAAGTCCTGCCACTTTGATAAGTGACATTTCCTATGGCAGCCTCCCCATTACACATTTAGCACCTATTCCCTGCCTGGCAGTTTGCAGCCCAGCACTTGCCTAATTTTTTTCCTGTTAGCTTTGTAATTCTCCTCTTCACCCCAATCCTGTTGCAAAATTCAATTAAGGCTGGTTAAAAGCTGCAAGTGCAAGTGAGCAGCACCTGGCAGGAGGGCAGAGCTGGCACAAGCAGCAGAGCTAAAGGGCTGCTCAAAGATTTCAATTTATTTCTTGGGCTTAGGTGGTTTGACTTGGCTTTTTTTTTTTTTTTTTTGCAATTATCCTGACCTCTTTATAATTTTACCATATCTGGGAAAGACAGACAGATGCCCTCAGGCCATGTCACCAACTACTACTCACAAAAAAAAAAATATATATATATATATCAAACATATAAAGATCTATAGTTGAGAGAAGTAAATATGCAAAAAAAATTCTCTGAAATATATATAGATATATAGATAGATATATCTATATATATTTGAGAGCATTTTTTTATATGTCAAATTTAAATTTCCCATCTTGCTATGCCTTGTAAGGGGTTCAGAATTGACTCACTGCTCTCAGCAGTGACAACCCCAGCAGGGCTCAGAGGTGGGATGCTCAGGACCTGGCAAAACTCTTCAAGGAGAAGGATGCAGAGGCATTCCTGGAGCAGGGAAGTTGGATCACTTTTGGCTTTCAGAAGCACTATCTTTTAAATGAAACTGCGAGATGGTGAATAAAGCACAGGCTGAAACAAAAGCCTCAGTGATCTTTGGCAGATTACTTTGGGAAAAGTATGGCCCATTTCAGAAAAATCAAAGCAAAGAAAAACATTGACTACAATTCAGAGGCCTAATGTATTATTATGGCTTTTTATGGATTTTATATATAATTTCCTGTAAAGTTAAGAGGTTGAAGTGATCTCTTACATTCAGCTGCATTATCAGCATAACACCAAACAATTTTCCACATCTTATTATGTTCACAGTTGACACACTATTAGAGAAATGTGCAGCTGTCTTACTCTGCTATTCATTTCCTCATTACTATTTTATAAATATATGATTAACAGTTATTGCAGCTGCCTAATTCACATTTATTGCAAATGCAACCCCACAAATGAATGTTCAAAGCAAAGAGATGTGGTTTTAGACTAATTTAAATTTTACAGTTCCATTTACCCTGCTTTTTAATTTACTGTATAATGACCCTATTAGAATAAAACACATCTGGAAGTTCTTTGGGGAACATTTAATTTTCTGTGGCTTCAGTACTAACAGAACTTGTACCATAAAGGCCACAGATGCTTTGAAGACTGTACAAATTTTCACATTTCATGCCAAGATGCTGGTTAATTGTACAGATGAGACAACTACAGCAAGGCAGAAGATAAAGTTCTCTCCACCTTGAAAGCAAACGAAAGAACCTCATCCTTCGAAAAACTGCTTTTTGGTAATAACCATTTTTCACCCTTATCCCTAGAACAGGGGAAATCTGAGGTGGAATAAAATGGACCCAAAATGTTCAAACCAAACCCAAAAGGCATTTTTCAAACTCCTGGGACTTCTGCTTAGCCTTAACACCCTTGTAAATGAAGGGGAAACGTTCTCTCCCGTGCCTTTCCCAGCTTCATTGCCAGTCCCTAAGCTTCTCATCACCACTATTAAGTGAAATAGTAAATCAATGAGACCAGAGAAGGCTTTGGAGGTCAGTGGGCAATTCCATAAACATCCCACATTTACAGGTTGTGGGCAAGGATACAGATGCTGCGAGTCCCAGCCTGCCATATTAGCAGAACCATCCCGAGAATTTGATTTGAATATTAAATACAGATCACTGCAGCAGAGCTCTTTTACAAGAAAGGATGCGGATCCATTCTCATTGATTAGTTAATTTATGTTCTACAACTAATCGAAACACAAATCTCATTAGCCACAGGTCAGTAGACTTGGGGAGGGAGAGAGAGGGAAAATCATTTGGATAGCCCAGTTTAGCTGTAAAGATATAATTATAAGCCAAACTGTGTTTAAAGGCAGTGCCTTGATCAGCGTGTGCAACGGGGCTGTCAGCGAGGCTTTGTTTGACTTTCTCCTCAGCACTGCGGGTCTAAAATCTATTTTTTTTTTTTTTTTTTTTTAAGGAAGATGGTTGAAGGCACTGAGCTCTCACAGGGAGCAGCAGCAGCCCCAGCTCGTTCAGAGCCCGGGCAAAACAAGCGAGCAGCAGAGTGTTTACACAGCGTGGGCGCAGCTTAAGGAATTTTAAGTGATATTAATTAGTTAATCGTGACCTCCTTCCGTGCTGGAACAGCTCGAACACGCTCGGGTGGCCTCGGCCCCTTTTCCCTGAGTGTGCTCCAGATGTCAGCAACACTGAAATGGAGCTGGGATCAGAGATGCCTCTGTCTGGCTTCTCAGGAATATTCTGTAATGTTCCTACACCCACGAGCAGCAGCATCAACCTGATGTGTTTTCAGATAAACAACTGATAGGATTTGCCAGCTCAGAGGTGAATAAGCACAGGTGCTACAAACACTTCCAGCTCACTGCTGAGCGCTGTTTGACAAGTCAGAATTTGACAGCTATACCCTAACACAAAATATTTGCTAATTAAATGAAATTTTTTCCATGCGTTATGTAGGTTTTGTCCATTTAGACTCAAAGTAATGGGAGTCATTTCATTAAAAGCTCGTATGTTGTACTGCAATTTTACCCTGAAGTCTTTAAGCAACAAAGTTCCAGAATCAAATTATTATTCCAGGCAGATCTTTCTGTGTTTCCGCAGTCCCTTACATTCTGTAATTGCTTTATACTCTATTAAATGCATGAAATAATATTCTGTAGTTAGTAATAATAAAAACAATAATAATGAACCCTTTGGAGCTGCAGAGCTCTGTACACACACAAAATCAAGAGAGAGACAAGGCACCAAAACGTGGCTCATTCTTGCAGCTGAGCCAACATGGGCATTTCCAGGTAAGAGACCTGCCCAGGGCATGGAACTCTCCAG
Organism: Phylloscopus trochilus trochilus; assembly: GCA_016584745.2. Classification (NCBI taxonomy): domain Eukaryota; kingdom Metazoa; phylum Chordata; class Aves; order Passeriformes; family Phylloscopidae; genus Phylloscopus; species Phylloscopus trochilus. The sequence continues at coordinate 4,278,645 of WQNJ02000014.1, forward strand.
TTCCCAATCTCAGCACAGGAACCCTCCTCCTCCTCCTGGCAGAGGCTTGAGAAGGAGGCAGGATTTTGGAACCCTGGGCACTGAGAATTTTAGGTTTTCTGTGCTGGCAGGCACTGACCCCCAAGCAAACACTGCATTTGACCTGAGGCCTTGGAGAAGGCTTCCAAAATTGAGTGATAGCACTGGGATTATGGGTGTGCAGTTTGAATAGAAGTGTGTGATATCATATGGTGGAAAACTTAGAATTTAAGGTTTTAGAATACAGTAATATATATATAAAGCAAGATGGATGTTTTAGGGTGGTGGCTAGTCCTCCTTTTTCACCTACTTCTTCATGTGTCTGGGTGGTGTTTTGTAATTGGGTAGAAAAATCTGCATTGCGGGCCACAGGTGGTTGGTTATTGGGTTAAAAGTAAAAATAATTTAGCTGTCCTTTCTTAATTGGACAGTTTATCCTTAAAAGGCCTTGTAGAGAAAGAGGTTTTTAGTTTGTTAGCCAGAAGTGCTGTAGAATTCATGGTTTGTGAGACTGCAATGTAGACAAGAATTAATAAATATCCGAGTCTGAACACGAAATACTGTCTCATGCATTTAATCCCAACTCTGGCAAAAAGAAGATAAATGCAAGAGCAGGAGGCCAGAGCAGTGCTGAGCAGAGAGTTGTGCTCATCCTCTCCAGCAATGCATCCAGAACAAGCTGGTGATGCTCTCCAGGACACACCTCAGCCCCTGCAAGTGAGCCTCCACCCCTACAGGGCCTGGAGGAGCAGTGCTAGGGTTCTCCTTGGGAGGAGATAACTCCTGCTCCTTCAGCAAGAGGAGCAATGTGGAGGTTTTCCAGCTGGAGTGAAAGGAACACCACTGCAGGAAGGTAGGAAACATAAACAGTTCTAAACAAACTCTCTTGTTTTGGATTAGCTTTGGGTGAACTGTGGGTTTGGGCTTCCATGCATTATTTAACTCCGTGTTGTTTAGTGTTATTGAAGAGAGGATCTCTGTCACGGGGACCAAAGCAGCTTGTTTGCATCACTCCTGCTCCTTCTGGTTGTTTCCCTGAGAAATATGGGAAATGTTGCTCCAGGAGCTTCAGATTTCTCCACTGAGCACCAAGCTGTGATTGCTCCTCAAAGCAGGAAGAGAGATTTATTGGAGGTCAGGCTGATCCCAAATCTCTCTGCTTTAGCACCAGTCAGAGCTAGAGACAGAAAACTCAGAGGTTCTTGTCTTTTACCCTGGACAAATTCAGTGACTCATTGTGTAACCTTTGGGAAGTCACTTGACCTCTCTGGCATCCATTAACTCCCATGAAAACTCAGTAAATGGTAGGACCTTGCTGAAAAGCAGACACTTAAAACTGAATTTTCCAGGGTAAATAAATGAGAAAAACAACCAACAAAGAAAGGCACTGTTCAAAACTCATCCCGTGACCCCATTATTCATGGATCATTAGTGTAATAGGCCACATGGGATCCATAAAAGGCATTATTGCCTTTTATGTCATTGCGTATTTAGAGAGTGATAATCCATATATTATTGAAACAATATAGACTCTAACAACTCCTTCCAACCTATTTAAGGAGATCTCAAGATTTCAAACACAATACCCAATGAACATTATATCTCTACATATCTATATATATATCTGTCTATGAGTTAGGCAGTAGCAGCAACTACAGCGAATTTGCAAAGAAAACTCCTTTTAATCTCTGGACTGAAAGCATCTAGTTCACATTATGGTAAGTAGCTGGCAAATGATCATTTTATTAAGTTAAAGGCACTCATTAGTGCTGCTTTGAAAAGGCTATGAACCCTGCCCCTCCCTGCAGAGATGTATTAATGCCTGAGATGGCTGAAAATACTGATAATCAAATGAAGTGCAAACAAAAAAGCTGCATCTAACGGCACATACACTGCGTTTTTCCTTTTGGTTCAAACACCATTATTCTCCATTCTGCAGCTCTCCTTTTTTTTTTTTTTTTTTCCCTTTTCTGCCACAGACAGGTACTTTACTCCACGTCTCTCTCTGAAAAAGGCGTTGGAAGCTACTATCTTGAAATTAGTTCTAATAATAGTTACAAAGGAACAAAACCAAAACCCATTTGAAACAGAAATGTGTTTGTACAGTAGAAGGTGCTGCCACTGTCTTGTATCTTAACATTATCTTATTTTTTTGTTGTTGTTTTCTACATTCCACACCTGCAAAGCATTTCTGTAGGAACAGGGTCCATAAATGCCAGTAAGAGTCTGCATCCAGAATATCAAGCACTACCCTAAAAACAAAGAGATACAAAAATCTCTTTATCTTCTCATCAACACAGTGATGGGAAGGGACCCACACACCTCATTCAAGGTGACAAGAGAGAGCCACCCCTGGCTTGTGGCCCTGCTTGCCACAGCCACCACCCTGCAGATCTGAAGGTGGGATTGCTCCTGAACTCCCTTCTGTCCATGGAACTGTGCTGGCAAAGACCTGCTCCTCAAACTGCTCCAGCTCACCCAGATCATCCTGGCCAGGTGAGGAATTGAGCACCTGAAGAGCCCAGCCTGGAGGAAAACTCTGCCCCCAAATACAACAGCCTGAGGGCTGATCACTACATTTTCCACCAAAAACATGCAGGGAGTCCCTTAATGGGACAGTTGTCCTAATTTAAGGCTGTCACGTGCTGTTGGGGTAATACAAAACTGCTTTGTCAGGGACTGGCACCAAGCTCTTGATCCTAATTTCTGAAACAGCAGTACAGCCAAGGAGGACAGTGAAGGCCACAAAATTAGAGAGATATTTGGGTAAATTCAAGCTCCTGTGGGTTTTAATCCATAGGCAGCATCTCTGCCTGGAGCTGTGGCTGGTACCTGTGTCACCTTGCAGCCATTCTCAGAACTGTTCTGTAGTTTATTCTTCAACTCCTGCTTTGCAGGAGCAACAGGCTCCTTTATCCTCCCCAACTTCCCAGGAAGTCAGGCCTCAAATTTCCAAGGAAATAAGATCTTGTGAAACTGTCTTTGTTACTCGGAGATTAGGCTGCTATTACCTAAGGAAGGAAGCAAAAATATGAATATGAAAAGACCCTAATCATCCTACTTATTAAACACACTCTCACTCTGACAAACTTTAAAAAAAAACCCATAATATTTTCTCAAAGCACCAATTCAAGTGTCACAGGCCTTTTTTCCCCCTATTGCAGCTGATTATTCACATCACTGAGTGCAAACACCCACTTTCCTCTCTTATCACTGGTCACCTCCTTCCTTTTCTTGTCTGATTGTCTCTCAGGTGCCAGAATCAAGGATATGTGGTATTGCAATTGCTTCCCTGGCATAGGTGGCCACAAACAAATAAATAAAGCTGTACCTCCAGCATGACAGCCAAAAAATCCAAAGCCACAGCTTTCTGTAGTGGGGATGGCAAACTGCAGCTTGCAAGGAAAGAAGCTGGATTCATGACTTTTATTCAGTTTTCTACTTTGCTTTGCAAAATGCTTGGCTCACAGTCCTTCTTTGTTCTTCTGAAAAATAAAAATGAAAGGAAAAAAAACCCCAAACCAACAGAAATCAAAAAACTGAAAGGTGTCTGGTGTTCTTCAGATGCCTTGGGCTGACCTTTACCTTACCTGCAGTGCAGACACGTTTGACAGGATGCAATGAAGTGCTAACAAGGCTGAGGGACATCATGAAGGATCCTCAGCCTTCCTGATGAAACCAAAAATGTATTCTGCACTTTGATTTTAAACTCTTAGCCACTCTCTCAAAAAAACCAACTGATGCAGGTCTTTTTTTCTGATACCAAGTCTCCCACGTGCCATTTGTTGAAGGAAAACCTCAATCATTACATAAACTAAATATTATGTGGTCATATTGAGTATGTTATTTTATTTGACTCTCTGAGCTGTAGTCAATCCTGTTATAATCCTCCTTTTAGGGAGGATGGAGGAACATGCAGAAGGCCTCAGGTGTTCTTATACATAGGTCTGATCCTGGACTGGGATTAGTTAGGAGAGTTCAAGTTTAATTTGCACAATCATATGGAGTAATGCCAGTTTTGCTCTATCACTGCCTCTTCTTGAGTAATTGTATTCTGGAAAAAAACCCCCAGTTTTTAGTCTCCAGACTGCAAATTAGCAATTTTCACAGGCACTGTCAGGGTTTAAGTCTGTAAAGTTGCAGTGGTGTGCGCTGGCTACACAATGTGCATTTTAACTAAAAAAATACAGATTTATGTCAAGTAGCAACACATCCTGCACAGATTATTTTTCCTAATTTGGTCTCTAACAGCCAGAAAACTGTCTGAGCTTTCCTGAAGGCACGAGTAGCTGTATGAATAGTACAGACACCGTGTCTGGTTTATTGGGAGAATTTACTCACAGCTGCACCACATTGAGACATCAGCTCGGATATGCAGGCGGGCAGGTTAAATGTTAATTTCCTTTCCACTGTTGCATTTTCTAACCTCTGTCCATGAATCAAAGTGAGCAAAAGGTTCCTCACTTAGAGACATAAAACAAATTGAACAAATTACGTTACTTAACTGAGGAAGGACCAGTAAGTTGATCGATTTTTTCTGTTTGGCTTCAGATGTTCCTTTTTAATTAGTACGAATTTTCAAAGACGATTTTTAATTTTGGAGTGTTATGTCTCAGATACTCCAGCCAGGTACTTCAAAGCAGCACAGCTCCACAAGTGCACGTGTGCCTTAAAGAGGAAAAAATCCTGGCTCTGGTTGCAGCTGTTTGATTTCATTAAAGCCAACAGCCCCTCCATCCCCTCTTTCCACAGGTGTAGGAAGTTCAGCTCCACTAAAGCCAGGTTTAGCACTGGGATGAACACAAAACAATGTGGTTATCAGCATAGGAAAAACAGCCATGAAGTTCCCAGCTCTTTTAGATGGTTCATGAATCTCAGTCCTTATCAGCAACAAGTCTCCTAAGATGACAATCTGCTATTTAAAGATGAGAAGAAGGGAGGGAATTTAAGCTCGAGCCAAGCTGAGGTACATTTCTCTTTCTCTGGCAGCACTGACAGCATGAAAAGGAAATGTTTAATACTAATGGGGACTTTTAAATTTTTTACTTAGAGGATATTTTTGTAAGTATCTAAAAATTGCCTGAGTTTGTTCCTGCTTTGAGGGAGCAAATTTTCCACGGCAGACTCCAAGCATCTGTGTAGACATGATACACAAACACCAGTTTTGGGGAGACAAACACACTGGTGGTTGCAGACTGCTGGGACTGCTATCCTGGAGAGCTAATCCCCTTGTCAGTAGAGCATTAATAAGATATCTGTGTCGCAGGAAATATGCTTTCACTTGTGGGGCTGGTGAGTCCATCTCCATTCCTCTTTTTCTGGAAAAGTGTCCTTCTCCTGGATCACTCATTCCCTTTCTGTGCTTTCTCAGCTGCTCTCCCTGTTGCACATTCCCATCCCGTGGGTGATTTGTGGTAAGTTTGGATGTATCCCTCTACTAAATTCCACTTCAAGGTGTCCTGTCCTCCTCGGGCAGTGTGGACTGAGTTCAGAGATGTGAACTGCAGACATTCATGAACTTTCTGCTGCAAATCAGGGCATCTCCAGATATAAGAATATTCACAGTGATGGTATTTACACACCTGAATTTTCCCTGGTACACAAAGAAGGAAAGCATAAGCCCAAGAACCTGCACTGAAATATTTATTCCATGATTTTGAAGCAATAATTTCATATCTACTTACGACACATCAGTGTAAAGGAGAGATATCCTCAGAACCTCCCAAAAAACATCCCATTGCCAGGGCTCCTGTGAATTGATGAGGAAAAGAGCATCTGTTTGATGCTAACTGGGTGGAAAATGGGAGGCAAAACCAGCTTTTGAAATAGTTCTCTCAGGAGTAAAGGTCACAACACGGGAGTAGCAGGTCTCCATCCCACGTCTGTCCCTCCCCAGCTTCCCTCTCTGAGCTGAATGCTGGTACACACAGAGCTGCTGTTGGTTTGCACTGAAAGCCCTTCTCCAAACACTCTTGGGTTTCATCCCCACTCACCTGCATAATTACCTGTGGTACAGCTCAAGATTTACATGGATATTTATATTTAGCCACTAGTGTAGAACTTCCTCTCTCCCTTAAATATTGTACTCCCCTTCCCTGAAAAAAAAAAAGATGGAGTGACAACATTGAGGACATTGATTTTTTTTCCTTCCAAAATTAAGAAGAAATTTGAAAAAAAATGAAAGTTAGAAAGAAAACTTTCATCTACTTTCACACAAAAAGTTTCACTTAAATATCAAAGTATCACAATGGTTATGAGGTTGGGTTTTCTTTCTTTTGCTTCCATAAAATTACTTCTGAGACGTTTCTTGTCAACATTCAGCACTGCTGGGGCAAGATTATTTTGTAGCTTAGGAACAGTCACAATTTCCTTTTGAACCCTCCCCAGTCTGGAGGAGAAATGGGGCAGCAGAGCAGTCAAACCTATTTGGGGTTACACAGCTGTGTCCTCAATCCTGCCCAGGAGCCAGGGGAGTGGGGACATCACAAATGATGGTGACCAAGGCCCCACCACTCTTGGTTTCCAAGCGTGTGCTGAAGTCTGGGGCTGGAGTAAAACTTGTTCTGATATCCGTGCATTGTACCTTCCCTCTGCTTCTGGTGCTAAATTTTAACCCGAGGCAAAAATGTAGGTTATGGCATAATTTATGAAAAAATCAATACCATATTCCCCAGTAATGGCACAAACACTCCAGCTTATAATAGCTTTACTGTAGTAGGGGATTTTTTTATCATTACTTTCCAATATGATAACGCTTGTTGTAAGGTCAACAGACATCACCTGATCAGGGGGATATTTTTATAGGAGTGCAGCAGGAGCAGCCTTAAGCTGGTGCACGTGTGGGGCTGACCTCACCGCGGGGCGGGACGGTGCACACCCTAAAGGTGTTGTCACTGGAAAAATCCCTCTAGATCCCTGTTTCCTGTCCTCAAACCATCATAACCTGGCCTTCCTGGATGGTTTTCTGATGGCTGACCCCTGTTTTCTCTCCTTGCAGCCATCCTAACACGTGGTTCCTGCTTGGCTTTCTGAAGATTTCCTGCCAAACACCTCCTCCCAGCATCAGAACCCAGCCCTTTTCTACATCCAAGCATCCTCAGCACACACAAACTCCTGCCTCCCCACAAAGGGCTTATTGGAAAATTAATTCCTTTCTCTCCTGGCTCTCTCATTAGTTGCTAGGTTATCTAACCTGTATGATGTAAAACCCCAAACGGCTGCAAAGGCACTTTGTGTCTGCAGTTGGAGCGATGAAGAATGGCCTCAATGAGATTATGCTAACTTTATATAACTTATTAAAATGAATATCAAACTTTGTTTTGCCTCATTCAATTTTTGATGTTAATTAAGTAAGCACAAGCATAAGAAAGGAAATTGGATTTGCTACTTAAGGAACTTCCAATAAAGCCATGGATGTTAGTGAAATGAGTTTCTAATAAACATTAATAAGTGTCTCTATAACAAGCAGTGCTTGTCTTTTAAGAACATTGGATTTTTCTCACAGGATATGGACAGCAATAAAATACATTTGCAAATATGAAGATATATTACAGGCACATTTTTCACCGCAAGCCTCACTTCCCAGCTTTCTGAGTTTGTGACCTTGAGAACAATCATGGGCCAAGAAATTCAAGAAAACATTTTAAAATTCATACAAATGTAATTTAGGAGCAGCTCCGGCTAGATGGGAACTTTAGACAAGATTTTTACAGTGAATAATGCTTTTCTTTGTCCATTTCAGACAAATTTAATGTTGCTACTACATTTGACATCAATCACCCAGTCATGAGCAGCCACATCCTTGCTCAGGCTAATGACAGGAGAGGAAGGTGCAGAGCCAGGACAGTGCAGCTGTGCACATGGAGACCCAGGGACAGCCAGAGCTTCTATTTCACCTTTCCTGCTGCAGCCAGAACAAAGCTATTAGAGCCAAGCACAAGGGAAGCCTCTCTCTCTCTCACAGTTATGCTCATTCCTCGCTCCTAAAATTAGGTGGGGTTTGAGAAATCCCTGTCTGGGCAAAAAAGACAATTTCCAACTTAGAAAATAACGTCTGGAGCAGGTTTTGTTTGCCTGCTGCCCTTGCATTTGGCAGCTGGAATCGGTGACAGGCGCACGAGGAGAAGAATTGTGGAGCAGGATGGTGACATTTTCACGTCATCTTTTGAACATAAAATGCCACCTTTTAAATGCAGAGGCACCCTGGGGTGCTGAGGGGGCCACACACGGTGGTTAAAAGTCATAAATCACCCAAGACACACAGCACAAGAGCAGAGCTGGTTAAAAAGAAATAAATGAGATCTTTTCCAACTGAACAGAAAAACAGCTTGCCTTCTCCACAGTGGATCTGCCAGAAAGACCAAACTCCCCTGAACCCCAGAGATTTCAGTGCTTACATGGGGTGAGGAGCTGCCTTTCCATGAGCCCCTATGATAAGAGCAGGGGAAAAAAGCAGCTTTTCTGCACTACCACTGCGTGGGTCAGCTAGCAGGTGAAGATCCACAATTCATTCCTGCCCATAGAAGAAACCTCACAGGTTATTCCCTCCCTCGCTGCTCAAACCTGCTCAGAGGCTTCTGGCAGAGCTGCATCAATTTGTTGGATTACACCTGGCTTTATAGGTGACTCTGCCCAGCTAAAGTTTAAAACCACAGCACTGGAGGGATAAAATTCAGCGATCCTCTCCAGCAGAGCTTCCAGCAAAGCAAAAATCCTGGGCTGCAATTACCAGCCCAAAAAAGTACACCTGGATTTTCATTATCCAACGTTTTACGTCAGCAGAGGTGCTCCTGGCACAGCCTGGCCTCAAACTCACCAACTTCAGCCACATGAATTTGTTTGCCCATAATTCATATGATGCATCTCAGCCCATTCAAAGTAATCACTGCATCCCTTCCTGGTAATGAAAAGTGATTAATTTTCAATTATGGTAAGTATCCAATTTTTCACAGTGCAGCACTGGTCTAAGTCACCCTATCTCTAACATTCTAATTACAGACATTAAAAGTTCCTTATAATTATTGCAGAAAGATCAGTAAAATTAAAAATATGGGTTACTTGCTGCTATTATTACATTCCCTCTAATGCAGCCAAGGCTTAAATTTCTGCCTGAGCTGCCAGCCATTTCATCAATCTCCTTTTTGTGACTTGTTTAGAACAACTGGTTTTATTTCACAGTCTCAGTAACTGTTCCAACAGGTCTGTTAGCAGGTTGGCACTCTACATTTTGTAAAGCTCTAATTAAGCGAAACAAGCTAAAAATCACTAATATGTGCCTTTAGCAAAGTAGCACTGTAATTATCTCATTTAACAGATAACTACTTGTATTTCATTTTTCAAAGCACAAAGAGAAAACTAGCTCTAAATGTCACTTTTCTGGCTCATTAAACTCACTGGAGAATTATCAAATTAGAGATTTCTACTGCAAATATTATAATAAACTCCGTGAGCTCATACAAGCAACATGAGGATTTGGGGAAGGGACAAGTATTACAAAATACTCTGTTTTGCAGAATGAATGCTGGTTGCATATTTACAAACAGCTTTTATGATAACATTACTCAAATTTTGTTCCTCTTTAAAAGAATCCAAAGTACCAAATTGTGCATTGCTCATACTATAAAATGTAACCTACAGAATTTTATACTTCAGTGTCAAATTTTTTTTTTTTCTATCTCAACATGATCAACTCTTTTTTTTCCTTAAATTTCCTCTCCTAAGTTACTCTTTGGAGCTGTATGGGAGCTGGGTGATAAAAGGAAGTTATGCAGATGCCAGCACACAGCTTCAAGGTAAGATTTATTTTTCTGTGTGTCTGATGGAAGCACTAACCAATCACCTCACATAACCACTGCCAGCTCAAACCACAGGCATTTACATCAGAGCCTGAGGCCTGCACTGCAAAGTTTCCATGCAATAGCCAAGTCATAACCCATAACTTGTTCACTTGCACTAACAGTGTAATATTCCTGGATTTCAGCAGTGTTTCCATAAAGCAGGCTGTGCCCGTATCTGCATTTATTTCTGTGCCACTGTAGATGTACCTGTCCTTGCTGGTGGCAAAATGAATGCCTCCACACAATGTTTATGGAAAGCCTGAGAGATATTCCCACATCAAAGCAGCCAAAAAAAAAAAAAAAAAAAAACAAAAACAAAAAAAACCCAAAAAAACCAAACCAACAAAAAAAAAAAAAACCAAAAAAAAACCAAAAAAAAAAAAAAAAAAAAAAAAAAACAAAAAACAAACCTGGAAACAGCAAAATGAACCCAGCAGGGACTGCTGGATGTGATGTGGGCTAAAAACCCCGGGTGTCAGGAGCAGAGGGTGTGATGAAATTCTGCGTGGGGCCAGCATGTTAGCAGCTCCACAAGGGCTCATCACGCTCTGAGGATTGACCAGCAGCTTCTCAGAAATGGCTTAATAACAATTTGTGAGATGGCTCAGCAGGTGTGTTTTGAAAAGCAAAAGGTTTTAATTCGAGAGAAAATAACAAACGATACAAAACAAAAGCAAAAGCCATGCACAGAGGTAGGGAAGCCCCAAAAAGCCCCAAGCACCTCTGTGCTCTTTTTCATGTACTTAATGTTTTAGGAGGGTTTTTTGACTTGCTGCTCAATAGAAGCTAACTCCATTTCTGAAGATCAGCTACAGAGACCTCTGTACAGGCACTGGGGCAATCACAGTGAAGGAAACACAGAAGTTTCTGGTGCTTTTCCCTTAAAAGTCAGGGGTGAAACTGAGACCCCTTTCCTAAAACGGAAGCACCACTGTAGGTTGTAGGGGTGCACCACAACAAGGGTGCAGGTCACCCATCCCACACTTAGGACATAAATCCTCATGCTGATGGGTGAAGACCCCTCAGCCCTGGCATGAACAGGCAGAAAAACCAGTTCAGCCTGTTGGAGTCCAGGGCACGTGGAAAATCCCTGGAGCTGCCCTGGGGGGTCCGAGACCCCGGCTGGGACCCCAGGAAAACTCTGCCTGTGACCTCAGCCCATGGGAAGAACTCCCAACACTCAGAGATGAGTTGAAAGCAACGAAGGTGGGAAAGAAATGGTAGTTTAGTTTGTCACAGGGTGAAAATTTGTAGTTTGGGGTTTTCAGTATGGAGACAGATGAGAGCAAGATGGAGAATTTTGGGTGGTGTCTCTTCTTCTTCTTCTTCTTCTTCTTCTCCTTCTTCTTCTTCTTCTTCTTCTTCTTCTTCTTCTTCTTCTTCTTCTTCTTCTCCATTTTCTGCTGTGACAGTGGCACAGAGACATTGGTAGAATTGGTTTGACACAGAGGTTGTGTGTTTAGAATAGGCAGTGATTATTGGCACAAAATTGTAAACATAGCACTTTCTAAGAGTTAATTGAGTTAAAAAAACCTTTAAGAACCTTGGGATCTGCTGTCTGGAGGGTTGGTTTTCACTGTGTTTCTGGTGCATTCAGCCAGGTTTAAGCAGCCCGCAGAACTTGAGATAAGAAATAAAATAAACATCTCTGAAGACCAAAGCTGCAAGTCTCATTTATCTTTTTAACCCTAGTACTAGACTTTTAGGACAAAAAAAAATCATTCTACCCTCACAAGCTCCAAAAAAAAAGTTTCCCACATCAGCCAAACCACTGCGGTGATTTTTGATTTTTTTTTTTTCCATCCTCTTTACCACCTTGTCCCACCCAGGAGCTTGTGCAAGCCACCAGGGCCAGCTGAATCCATCCCCCTGAGCCAGCCTGGCCGGGCACAGCCAGTGAGGTTCCACCAGGGATGCATTTGGCTGGCTGTGACTGATGCCCTGGGATATTCCTCAGAGTGCAGCTCCAGCCCTGGCAGGGAGCACACAGAAATGGGGCTGCATCCCAGGGCATTTGTATTCTGCTGGGCTCCTCATGGTGCATTATAATATGGCTCAGAAGCCTCCTGTAAAAGAAAGTTGCAGCAATAAAGCCCGACTGATTGATTGATGCATCGCCACTTTTAGGGTCCGTTGCACAAACTATTTGGATAGTGGGAGCCCATAAAGTATAATGTCTGTGCTAAAAGTGACACAATGAAGGAGATGATGCACCTGCTTCAATTTCAGCTCCGAGTCATTATTTAGAGCTGGGGGTCTAGGAGTTGCAAAATACTGCCTTTCTAGTTCCCTACTGGTTTGCCACAAGATAAATGTCTAAAACTAAGGACCCCGGGCACACAATAATAAAAACCTTTTTAGAGTCTAGACCCTTCCACTAGTTAAAGGAAACCTATTCCCATTTTTCTGTTAGGAGGAAAAAAAATGGGATGCAGTTTCCCAGTGGCAGAGATCAGATTTTTTATTTATATTAAAAATGCAGGATTTGGGGAAAAAAAAACCCAAACAACCCCAAACACACAACCTTGCATGGACAAGACCAGCAGGTTGAGGGGCAGATCTGATCTCAGCTCCTCAGCTCTGATCCCAGCACGTTACAAAAAGGAGCAAAACTGGAATCTCTCTCCATGGTTAGAACCAAACCACCCTGGTAAATTAGCTGGTGCTGTCATTTCCATCCTGGAAATGTGATGAAGGATAACAAAACACTCTGAAAGCTGCAACTAATTAGAGCATAGTGTTAGTAGAGAATTATTGGCCAAATCAAGGTTGCCTTTCCCTTTGGTAAATTCTGGCAAACGTAAAAGAGCAGAGCCACACAAAATTCAGCCCTCTCCAAAATCAGTTCAAGACTGACCCCTCAGCTCAGCCCCTGCTTGCACTGTGGGTTTTACAGGTCTCAGACATCTTAGGGGAGAACACATTCCTCTCTGAACTCAAGCCTACTGATAAATTTTTAAAGAAAAAGCCTGCAAAGTTAATTTTTCATTCCCACCTATATTAAGAGCAGTTGAGGCCATTCAGATTAGATAGTCCCAGATAGGTTTTTTTCCCCTCAAACAGATGCTCAGCTCTTTCAGGGGTTTTGCAGCTATTTCAGTCAGAATGAATGATCCATGCATGAACACAAGCCCTCACAGGCAAAACTCTCTGAGAAACTGTGGAAAAATGTAATTTGTGAAATTCACTTGTGAAATTCTCACTGGAAAATGGGGACATGGACCTCTTGGAACAAGTCCAGAGGTGGCCACAGAGATGCTCAGGGGCTGGAGCATCTCTGCTATAAAGACAGGCTGGGAGAGCTGGGGGTGTTCACCTGGAGAAGGCTCCAGGGAGAGCTCAGAGCCCCTTCCAGGACCTAAAGGGGCTCCAAGAGAGCTGGAGAGGGATTTGGGACAAGGGATGGAGGGACAGGACACAGGGAATGGCTTCCCACTGCCAGAGGGCAGGGATGCATGAGATACTGGGGAAAAATTCTTCCCTGTGAGGGTGGTGGGGCACATCAAAGCCTTGAAATTCAAAGAAAGGGAAAGTTGGTACAAGACTCAGGAGTGGGAGTTTTATGGGTCCCACTGATGCTGCACTGGACTTCAGTGGTGATTGAGGCTGGAGATGAACCAGGAACACACCTGGAGGAACAATGGGCTCAGCCCCAGGCTCTTGCCTTTCACATCAACCATTACTGGGGGCAAGTCAGGTGGGAAGAGCAGTGAGACAAAAGAGGAGTGAGATCAGATTTTGTTCACAGGGCACAAACCAATTTACCTTAAAATGATCCTTTCATTAAATCCATGTTGTCATCTCTAGCATACAAGACTGAATCCATGGAAAATGTATGTAGTGTGCTTTGCATTTATAGGGAAGAGGCTTGGCTATCAAATGACCAAAAAGAAGAAAGGTTAAAGAGTCTGACTTATTGAGCAGTGACCTTCAACTGTTCTTGCAGGAGATACATTTTCCCTTAAGGAACAGAACTAACCTTTGAACCTCAGACCTTTATATTCACCTTTAGCCTTCTGGCTGCTCCTGACAAAGCTGCAGAAGAACAATCCTGGACAGATCAGGTTTGCTCCACCCTTCTGATCAGCTTGGGATACATCTGGCCCTTCTTTGCCCTTTGCACCTAGATTCCATTTGCTCCAAAGGGGCAACTTCCCAAGGTCAGAAATAGCCACTGTTTTTTCAGTGTCCCCACAGTCATCAACCCAGATTTCTTTGAATCCCCATCAAGCAGAAGCCAGTTGATCTCCTCCAACTCAGCACCACAAGATCTCCTATCTGTATTTATCCTATGTGCAGGGTTGCCCTACAAAGCAATGACAAATATCTTTCCAGATCAATGGCTCCTGCTTGGAAAATAAATGTCCTGGATTAGCCTTGGACATTTGGGCAGCAGTAGGGCACCACTATCCTGCAGCAATGTTCTTGTCTGTTGACATTATCTCTTCATTTTTATCTGTTGCAGACTAAACCAGCATTGATCAGAAGGAAAACTCTGTACATGATGTTCCAGCTTGGTGTCATCAGAGCTGTTACTACACACCTCCCCTTCAAAGAATTTCTCTTCTGCTTGCATTCCATCAAGAGTGCCACCTTTTCCAAAGGAGACTCTGACACACTGCTGCAAACTTCATCCACCAAAAGGCTGGATATCCCTCAGTCTTCCCTTCTCTCTACACATTCCAGGATTTCTCTTTTCTCTGCATTTTTCCACAGCTTGTTGGCCTTCTGTTGGGAGAAAAAATAAATGTGAGCTATGATGCAATGCTATTGACTCAAAAATACTGAACACAATTCCTAGCCCTGGTATTTCTCTCATGATTTCCCCGATTCATACCAACCCTGACCCTTCAATCTCCTTCGTATTTTAAGCTTGGATCTTCCATGGAATGATCCTATTTTTATTTTTTTTTTATTGTGGGCAGGTGTCCACTAAGGACCATTTGCTTGATCTTACATAAGTGAGCTCATTAAGATGAGGACCTCCATCAAGATGGGGACATTCAAAACAAACTCAGCCAAAGCACCAGTTCACTGTTTCTTAGCCCCTTTCTTGAAAAAGCACTGCCCAAAAGAAAACAACAACAACAACAACAAAAAAATAAGCCATACCTCACAGGAACAGCATCGAGCAGAACCCATCTACAAGATGCTGTAAAAAATTTGCCATGAGTCTCAGAATCACAAGGGCCAGGATCTCTTAGCTAAGTATCATTGCCCATAGGTATGGAAAAATGTCCCACTGTTTTAAGAGTGCTACAATGCCTTCTCACAATGGAGCAGATAAAAAAAGAGCACTGCAGCTTTAACTTTATATTTCTGGCTTTTGTTGGCTGAAGCCAGATCCTTGGTGTTATTTTAATGCAGCAGCAAAGAGCTGCATTTAATACATGATAGGCTCAAGATGCCTCTTTTTTCTTTCCCCCTCTTTTTTTATATGTGTGCTGAATATCCAGCACGTAATTGAAAAAGGAAAAGGAGCTGCTTGTTTGCTGCCTGATCCAGGAATGATTAAAGGTAGAAGTTTTTCAGGCATTACTGACAGAAAGGGTATAGTTAAAGCTGCTTTAAAAAAAAAAAAAAAAAAAAAGAGAGAGAGAGAGCCTTCATAAAGAGCCACTACTCAAACCGCTATTAAAAGCAGGGAGTGAAATGCAGCTTCTTCACCAATTACTGCGAGGAGTGTACACCTTAAAGCACTCTTTGAATTGTGTCCTCCCGGGCTGGCAGCTCCCCAGCCCGGCAGCCTGGGCCAGGCTCTGTGTGTCTCTGTGTGTGTGTGTGTGTGCTGGGGCTCTCCAAGCGGTGCCAGCCCATTCAGGGCTACATTAGTGCTGCAGGGGGGGCCACATCCCTGCACCAACTTCACTCCTCGCTCGTTGTTTGCCACCCATTTGCAGCTGAACCCTCTGTGCAGAGACAGCTCTAAATGACTCTCTGCACCTCTTCACCAAGCCACTTGTTTTTGTCGTTTCTTTCTCTTTTTTTTTTTAAAAAAAAAAAAAATCCAGAGGAAATAATTGATAAACCCAACGCCATCCACCTTAAAGGCAAATGCATATATCCACCTGGTTAAAATTCCTCCTCTTTCTATTTTCCATCTCCCTATATCCATTTTGCTCGGCACTGTTTAAACAATACTTCATCAAATGCAGCCCGAAGCAAATAAAAAGCACAGTAGAGTAAATAAAAAGTTAAAAAAAATAAAAAAATCACAGGCTGGAGGGTAAGTACTTTTATTCCTGTACTTTCATTGCTTGGGGGAATTATTATTCCATTGCTGGTTTCAGGAGGCAGGGGGGGAGTGGGGGGGGTGAAAGGACAGCCATGTTATTCGTGAAATGGATTGCTCCTCTCACTGCTTTTCACTCCTCTGGGTTCTCAAAAGTCCAATGATTACAACAAAGTGTGGCCATCTATTCCGTCTTATTGACAAAGGTCCTTAATTACTGCTGCACCAGTAATACCTGCTATTAAATTCTGCTAAACAGAGGCTGCAAATTAGCCGTGGATCCCGGTAACCTTTTGTGTGTAATTACAGGCAGCGGGATTGACGCCGAGGCTACAGCGCTGACCCGAGTCACAGCGATGGGAAACCTTTGTTTATCACCTGTGGTGGGGGCCAAAATGTGAAATTAAAAGCTCTCCATCAGTGGAAGGCCTTTGGAAGCCCGGGAAAGCAGCGGGAAGGCAAAAAGCAAACTGCTGTGTATTTATAACCGACTTCTCCAATTGCTGTTTAAACGCGCGGCTCATTAACCTGGGGGGCTGCTCCAGCACGCCGGCCACGCAAAGTTTAAAATGGCAAAAATTGAGGTTGTCTTTTTGAGGTGTTCTGTATTTCATCCAGGCCTTTAACCTGCATTTAAGAGCCCGTTTGCTGCACTTGCTGACTCCAAACAGGTTGCGGTGTTGCGAAACCAGAACCCGGCGATGCGCAAACGTTTTGCATTTCCTTGGCAGGAGGCAGGTGGGTGGGAAGCCCTGGTCTGCCTCCAAAGGGTTTCAGTCTGAGCCCATCCTGGGGGCACTGGAACCATCACCAGCCATGGATCCATCCTGCTCAGCACTGCATGCCCAGGTCCCATCCTGGGTGGGACAGGCATCTCCTGTGGTACCTTGGTGTTCTCCAGGTGCCTGGGAGCACCCACTGCAGGTGTAGCTGCAACCTCAGAGCTGACAGAGCAAGAAAGCACCACCAGAAACGCAGTGCTGTTGCTCTGTTCTTTTCTGTTTTCCTAAAGCCTTCTGGTGTTTCCATTTTTGCACCTGAGTTTCTCACGCACTTTTCCTGTAAATCATGATTGTTTTGCATTTCTTTCTGGAGGAGGAGAGAACTGATGGGCTGTTGGGTTGACCAGTGTGGTTGGAGAGGACAATTTTCTTCCTCCAACCCATGGTCACTCTTGGAATTTCATAAATGTCAAGGTCTGTAAATAAACTGCCCCTTTTTTGCCTTGGACATCTCAGTGCATGAGTGTTGTTCTTTTTGTGTCATACAGCAACACAGCACTGTCATTCTTTGAGTTGTATGGTCCTTTTACAGGGCTTTGGTTTTATAAACCAAGCTCCTTGGAAAGGTGACATGGGCAAGTATCTCCCACAGTTTCCTGTCTCCCTCTTTTCTCTTTCCTCATCCCCAGCCTCAACACCTGACTGGTGAGCTTGTTCTATTGCTCAACAACCTTTTCCTAAAAAAAAATTCCATAATATCCAATCCACTCCTGATTCCCTGACACTCTACAGAGCAAGAACATCCTGTCCATCAGGGATGGAATCAGGCTCTCACCTGACTGCCAGACCCTGATCCTTGACCCAGGCCCCAGGAGAAAAGCAGATCTGAACATCCATGAGTGGATATCAGACGGGCATCCTTGAGATGAGGCCTAGCAGGAATTGCAGAAAGCAGGACTCACGTGGCTGCACTTCAGCATAAATAGCAGTTCCCACATAATTTTTTTTTAGACAAGCAACTAATGAATCCTGACTTTATAAGCAATTAATTTATGAAGAAGTCTCAAGGACTCTGGTGCAAACCCTGAAATCCTCACCCCAGCAGCACTTCCCCTTCTCCCAGCAGGTCGGAGCTTCTGCTTAGAGCTCCCCATTAATTCAGGTCTCTGGCCTGGGTCCTGTGGTTGCTGTTCACATCTTCCCTCTCTCTCTAACACCACACAATCAAGCACAGTGCTCTGAAGTTCTTTAATGCTTTATATGGGCTCATTTCTGCAAGTTACTGAACAATCAGGGTAGAGTGCACAGCACGTTGCAGTTCTGAGGCAAAGATGAGGTTCCCTAAGGAATAAATTTGATTCTGTCCAGAGGCCTAGAACTAGAGTCATCCCACCCCCAAAAGTCCTAACTTAGCAGTATTTTGGAGACATTAGTGATACTGAGGGCAGGTATTTCTCAGTTTTTAAGGATGAAGTGGCAGAGCATTACAGCACCTTGTTACAGACAGAGATGCAACCCCAGCCCTGCTCAGAGGGCAGCCAAGGCCAAATGACCCCTCTGAAAGCAGAGACCTGATCCCTCACACCTGAGCAGTCATCCTGGCCTTGCCCTACCTTCCTGTGCTCTACCAACACAGCCAAAATGGGCAGGGGCACATCCAGGCTCCAGCTGCAAGCTTTCACATTTGTACCTTGCAGAAAACAAGAGGGGGGAAAAAATATCCCAGGTCAGGGTAAAGCCAAGCAAAAAAAATGTGGTCCTTGAGCTAAATCTCAGGTTGGATTGGGAGCATTAGACAGATTCACCATTGTGGTAGAAGCTTGCCCCCCCATGTACAGAAATCTATATTTTTACATCAAGGAGACCCCCCCCCTGTTAAGTTAACATCTTTAAAAAAAATTTTTATATTTTTTAAGAATTCCAAGGCATTGCTGACAGTTAAAGCTGATTGTGTCATAATCACTTGAAATCCTAAAGTCTGAGCTCCTGGAGCCTTTATGAGAGGCTGTACTGACCTCTCCCTGTATTCCTTAGGAAATAAACTAACTCTCCTGGATTCAGAAAATAGCTTGAAAATTAGAACTGGAGGCTTTAAACCCAAAAGACAAATAAAAAGAAATCATACCTCATTAGTTTTTAGAGTAAAAAGGGTTTTTTTTTTTCCCCTAGATTCATTTTTGGTGAACACTTAATATTTTATAGTATGTGAGCTTAGCAATACCAGAAATCATGTTATAGAAATGTACTTATTACATTTTTGCACAGTTTCGTGTGATAATGATACTGCACAACCCGAGAATTATTACAGGAGAATGTTTTTTCAATTAAGAATGTTAAGCATTACTAAGTGATGTTATAAATCATCTGTTTTAACTCTCCCTAAAACATTCACTTGGCATTAGATTCTACTTCTGGAGAAACTCTCCATGACCGTATCCTAAGTCACTAAATAAATAATACAGACACCAAAGAAACTGCCAGAAACTGAGGGAAGAGACCTTATTTTCATGACTTGTGAATATTTGCCTTCTTAACAATTTTTTAAGAAGCAAATTGCATATTAGAAGATATGCTATAAAATAAATACGAAATAAAAAGTCCATCCCTCTTTCTTTCTGATCATTTCTTGAGAAAATGCTCAGAAGCCCAAATAATGTTTTATCTGAAAGTTTCTATAGAGACAGAAAGTAGTTTACTGGGGTAATTTGCACTTCATTGACTTCATTGGGTTTAAAAATTAAGCATTTGCCTTAACCTTTCTAGATTTTTTATCACAAGATGCCTCCAGACAGCAAGAGCTTTTATCCTGACCCGTGTGCTGCCCCCTCAAAACTTCTTCACTCCAAGTGCTCAGACAGTCCAGGTACAAGGTTAGAGAAAACATTTAACTTTTGAACAATTTACCATATCCTTCATGAATCACAACATATTATAGGTTCAGACTAGGCAGCATTTTTTAAAAGTTGCCTTAAGTCTTCCCCTTTTCAGTCAAACTTTTTTTATCCTTTTATTTGGAGGGTTTCATCTGAGCCACTGCAGCATCTTCTGGGACCTAAAGGGAGATACAAGAGAGCTGCAGAGGGACTTTTAGCAAGAACATGGAGTGATGGGAGGAGGGGGAATGGCTTTAAGCTGAAAGTGGGTAGATTTAGATGGGATATTGAGCAGGAATTGTTCCCTGTGAGGGTGGGCAGGCCCTGGCACAGGGTGCCCAGAGCAGCTGTGGCTGCCCCTGGATCCCTGGCAGTGCTCAAGGCCAGGCTGGACACTGGGGCTGGGAGCAGCCTGGGACAGTGGAAGGTGTCCCTGCCCATGGCAGGGGTGGCACTGGATGGGATTTAAGGTCCCTTCCAACCCAAACCAGTCCATGTTTTCACGATTTAGGGGCAGAATCTGAAGCTGATGAAGCTCAACTGAGAGATGCCCCTCTGGTGCCTTTATCAGCTGATGATCTGAACACCCACCACCACCACCACCACCTTTCTCAGGGGCACGTCTCACCTCCAAGCAGAGCCTGCATGGGCATCCATGATTTTATTAAAGCAAGATTTAACAACAAAACTATTGCCTGGTGTTCAAGGGCTGCCCAACAGCTGCAGAGCAGCCTCAGCAGCTATTGCTCCACAGAGACCTTGCAACAGCTCCAGCCCAAGCCACCTTAACGACCTTGTGAAGGCACATTCAGCCACCCTTATCACCATCATCTGACCTTGACTCTGTGCACGGGTCAGAGTTTCACCCTTTGTCAAGGGGCTTTATATTAGCATTTGCCAACTGCTCCTTAAAATATTAAAACACAATCATGAGCTTCCAGAGCGGGATGAAGGTTGAGATTTTTTTTCCCTTCTCACTTAAAACGCCCTGAAGTCCCAGAAGACACTGCAAATATATGTGGTACTTCACAGCTCAGATGGCCAACACAAACCTTTCTAAACTGCTTGCCTATCAAAATCATATTTGGAATTGTGCTTTGTAAGTATGTGCAAAATTTACATTACAAGAGATGCAGTATGACATCGAAAAAGAGTTACTACAACTGTTCTCAACCACTGTAATGTGGAAAAGGGGCCTCCAAGGATTATTTTTATCGCCCTTAGGACTCCTGTTTTGAAGTGCCTCAGCATGACAGCAGGAAAACCTACAATTAAATATTGAAATCACCATAGCAGTATTTTTTGAGGAAAAAAAAAAGAACTTCAAGAGACCTCTTTAGAAACTGAGTGCCTCCTCGTCACATCACACATTGCTAGCGAAATAATTTAAAAATAAAAAGGTAATCTAAATTTTATATTGCCCTGGATGTAATAAGCTCCTGGTGAGCAGAGTAATATTGCCGTAAAATATGAAAGTGCAATGTGCTTTTTGATTACATCAGGGCTTTCTATTTGCCACTTTAATCCTTAGAATTCAGCTGTTCCCTGCTCAGTCCTTTTACATCATCCTTAGCCAATCTGTCAAACATTTCAGACAGCCAAACCAATTTTCAGATTGTTCAGGACTTTGCCACAAGCACCGTGTGCTGTTAATAAGATTTTCATTTGGAGTGATGCCATGTCGTCCATGTTTCCTATTGTATATAAATACTGAGATTTAATGGCTCCAGGTTTTGTTTAATGTTAACATCAACAATAAAAAAAGGGAGGTTCTCAAACGCCAAGCCCCATAGTGAAATGCGCTAGTGACAGCTATTTGCAAGGTTAATGTTGTGGAAAACAACATCCATCTTTGAAACAGTTTCATTAGCCCCATACAGCTGACCTCTCCACATAATGTTGTCAAATGTGACGTGCATCAGATTATTGGGAATATGGAGATCAATAAATATGCAACACCAGCGCTCAGAACGCTCCTGGCATCATAGCCCTACAAACGCCATCCAACATCCCAAAGAGAAGCTGTCATCTGTCAAATCTACAGGCAAATAGACAGGCTTAAGGGGAAAGCCATCGGTGAGGGCAAAATACATAAGCAAAGATGAATGTGGGAGTGCAAAGTCGGGGCTCTGATACATTACTCCAAAGGAAAAACTCCAGATAAACACTTTAGAGCAAGACTTGCCTTATTTGTTGTGTTAAATGGAAACCCCTCCACGAGGCAGCCTCCTCGTTTCATGTACCCACTGCTTCCCTCAGTGTTGCTCTTGTCATAAAATCACAGAGTTACAGAATCCTTTAGGTTGAAAAAGCCCCCCAAGGTCACTGAGTCCAACCATTCCCCAGCACTGCCCCACACGTCCCCAGGTGCCACATCCACACAGCTTTTAAATCCCTCCAGGGATGGGGACTCCACCACTACCCTGGGCAGCCTGTTCTAATGCTTGACCATCCTTTCTGTGAAGAAATTTTTCCTAAATCCAATCTAAACCTCCTCTGGCTAATCTTGGCTCTCTCTTCCCTCCTGTCCCTGTTCCCTGGGAGCAGAGCCCGAGCCCCCCGGCTGTCCCCTCCTGGCAGGAGCTGTGCAGAGCCACAGGGGCCCCCCTGAGCCTCCTTTGCTCCAGGCTCAGCCCCTTTCCAGCTCCCTCAGCCCCTCCTGGGGCTCCAGCCCCTTCACCACCTTCTTGCCTTGTCCCCACAGTGTGTCCTCTCAGGATCACCCCACTCTGTGGCACATCCCAGTGTGCTGGGTGTCCTGCCAGCCCCAGATCCAGCAGCACACCAGCAACTGTGGTCCCCAGTCCTGGCACACTCCAGGTCTGCAAACACGGCCCAAGAATGGGCTCCCAAGGACAGGAAAGGTGTTTGGATGTAGTAGCTCCCACAGAAGTCACCATGCTGTGATAATGTAAAACTAAATAAGGAAAAAAGTTATTATTTCCCCTTAATTTTTGATATAAATTCTATTGACATCAAGTTCATTCTGGTTTTAAACCTGGGTACAACTCAGCAGCAGATAGAGAAATCAATGTAAGTCATATCATCAGCACACTTTGTCTTCAGATCCAAAGATCTGAAGATGTGGAGCAGTGGCAGAATTAAAGAGAGGGCTTAGGAGCTGATTTCAAAAGAAAGGAAGAACAGCTTTCAGGAACCTTGCATCACTGAGCTCCCAGTAATTTCAACCCAAAAATGACGGTGCAAAGATCCATCCTACCCGGACTTTGACTGTAAACATTTAGGGACTAAAAATACCTGATTGCCTTTTCCTCATTGTTTCTGTAGGTATGGTGTGGCTCTCATTTCCCTGTCCCAGATAATTGGGTAGTAATGCTCAGCCCACAGCTTTGGTGGGGCTGCCAGGGTGATGAAATCCTGCAATAAATCAGTGGTTGGAATCACTCTCTGAGTGGGAGCTGAAAACTCCCCCAAAGCTCAGATAATGACACAGCTATAAACACCAACTTGTGCCAAGGTATATATGTATATTAAAGAGTCACAACGAGGACGTGCTGCCCAATTAAAAAGCCAACAGATTGGGGTTCTGGGAGGTTGTTGTTTTGTTTTTTTTTCCTTATGTGGTTTTTAAAAACACTGCTCAAGTTGTGGAAAAAAAAGGAGAACAAACAGAAAGCAGAAAGGTATTTTTGAAGTATAGAGTTATAAGGTGCTTGGCTGATAATTTGCAACCTTGGTACACAACATACCTTTTAGCAAGGCTATTTATTTCTCGGGGAGAATGCTACAGTACTTATGATAAAGGCCTCTGTTGGACCTCTTCATCAATAGCAAACCTTTAAGCACAGCACATTTCATAAATAGGAGTTCCACTAACACAGACTTCAAAAGGATAGAACCTGATAATTCAAAAATAGAGCTATATTAAGTGTTCCAGCAGTCCATCCATAAAAGCAGCCTCCAAACGCCTCCTCTGTGCAGCATGACAGTCTATTAGAATAATGGCAGGGGAAAGCATAATTACAAGTAATCATTGGCTGGAAAGGAGCTAGTTGTTTTTGTAGAGTAAAATGCCTGGCTGAACCCAGCAGAAAATGCAGTGCTGGTTCTAGCACGGAGGGCAGGCAGCCGCAGAAAATAATCAGAGCACGAATCTTGAGTGATCAGGGTTTATTTTTTTAAACCCCTATGGATCGCCTAATATTTTCCTGGCGAATTGCACTTAATTTGCTGCCACAGTTGAAGTCCAGTTACAGCATTATTGCTGCTGGTTGGGTGGTGACATCGCTCCAGCTGGAAGATCACCTTGGATTTGGAAGGTCCATGACTCAATGACTTCCTTCTCACGGATGTGAAGATGTCCCTTCTTATGGCAGGGAGGTTGGACCAGATGAGCTTTGGAGGTCCCTTCCACCCCAAACCATTCTGTGGTTCTATGATTTTTAAGACAAAACATCTCCACTAACCCTGATTTTTGACCCATTCAGAACCCTCCCTGCAGACTATAAAGGTGGCTCAGTTACTTGTGTGAGAAGGGGCTCACAGTTCTTCCCCCTTTCCCCATCAGTGTAGGATTTGGACCTTTGTCTCCAAGAGCCTAGAGGTAAAGGCAGCCTGTATTTGCAGGCAGCTGAGCTCCAGAAACCTCACCTCTGATTGCTCCTTCTCTCTTCTGTCTTCTGAAAGCTCTGCCTTCACTCCCACCTCCTTTGTACTGCCCAGCCTCAGAGGTGCACCAGTCATTGTGATCCACCAGGTAATAGTGGGACATTTGCTGCTGACTTCAGTAAAAGTAGCACTGTGGGGTTTAATCCCATAAAGCAGTCTCTGGGATTATTTATGGTTATCCTTGCTAGAGTTGTGATGCCTTGGGAAGGCTGACCTGGAACAGAGACTGGACAGAGCTGGAGAATAAAGTAGATATTTATTATAAGGCCTTTAAGGGTACACCTTGGGCAGGACGGGGCCTAGCCAAGGTGGTCTTAAAGTGGCCACAAAATGGACAAATGGTCATGAGACCTCACACTTTTGTAAGTTTTGATCCATTTGCATATTTGGGTTTAATTGTCCAATTACAGCTTCAGATTATGAAGTCCCATCCTTCTTGTTTTGTCTCTTCACCCACCCTTGTGCTTTTGGGCCTGAAAGCTTGTACCAGTTGTCCTTGGTGTGCAGCAGGACCAGGATTTGTTTTGTGTCCCTGCTCTGTGCAGAGCTGAGTGACCCTGAGTGTGAGGCTGAGAGCTGCACCCCTGGGCAGCACAGAACCTGAAAAACAAGAAAGCTCAAACTGAAGGCATCAGTTGTACATCTCAAAAACCTCTATGTACCCCCTCCAGCCTGCTCTAGGAGGTCACAGCCCAGGCTGTGAGGCCAAGGAACTGAAAAATTCACCTGGCATTGCATTCCTCAGCTTCCTCTCCATTTTAAAACCCAGAAGTTTCCCTCATCCCAAACGAGGCCGAGAACACACTTGGCCCTAATTAAGCAATTCTAATTATACCACCAAGTGCCAATCACTTTATTCATTCTGCCATTCCACGTGAAGGATGAGCAACTCTTTTGTATTCAGCATGTAGAAAACACCTTTGTAGCCAGGCCTGTGCCTCCTTGCAGGCATGATAATGCTTTTATGGTAAAAACACCTCTTTGTGAGGACAGTCCCATTAGAAATGATCTGCTTAGTCACAGCCAGCGCCTGCTGAAAAGTTTCAATGTTCATTACATTAGCTAGTCTTAAAAATGGAATGCAAACCAATTTTAATCAATATGGAGTAATAAATAAATATTAAGGAACTATAGCACTAATGTACAGGTAGCCTAATTAAAGTAACAGCATTTGCTGCACTCACATACCTTAATTTTCCCTACAAAATCCTTATTGAACCACTACTTTTTTAAAAAAATTGCATTTGCAATTAGAAACACTGAAGTTACATTATCGATTTTCTGCTAAAAACCTTTTTAGTAAACAAGCACAAACTACATTCATTAAATGTAAGTGCTTGGAGCTATGGTGTGAAATTCAATTCAGCCATTATCATGAATTACACTGATTATTGCTGTAATTATTTTCTCTTGGATACAACTGCATTTCTGTTCCTTGCTAGTTGTGTTGGACATATAACCATGTTCATTTTATAGCTAATAATACTCAACTGTAGTTTCAGCAATTACTATCACTTATACAAATCATTAAGTTAAGCTATGGGTAGCTAGCAAAATTTAAAAAAAAAGAAAAAGGTAGGTAAAACATCCTTTTATTTTTTACCTCTAAAATAACTAATGGCATTAGCAACAGAGGAAAATTACCAATGTTAAATGATTTACATTAGAAAAAGTGATCACCTGTGATACACTTTCACTGGTATTTCGGTCACAGGGAACTCATAACTCTCCATTCAAAACCTAGGCAAACTATCTTTTTTACCACACAGGCCAATAGAATAATCCCTTTTTAAAAGTTTATCTCTTAAGGGAACAAATTTCTCTTGAGGGCCATGTACCCACTGACAGGTCCTAGCCAAAATTAAATATCCCAATAATTAGATCCGTTAAAACAATAAATTTCAGAGATTAATTCAAGCATGGCAACAAAAAAAAAAATTGTCTAACAGTTTGAGATCCTTTCCCAAACCCAGTGCTGCAACCCAGAGATTGTGTTGCCAGCAAGGGTTATTGCACTTTTCAGCCCATCTAAATTTACCCACTTTCAGCTTAAATCCATTCCCCCTTGTCCTGTCATTCCAGGTCTTTGCCCATAGCCCCTTTCCAGCTTTTTTGGAGTCCCTTCAGGTACTGGAAGGGGCTCTAAGGTCTCCCTGGAGCCTCCCCCTCTCCCAGGTTGTCTTCACAGAGGACACAAGGAGAAGTTTTGACCTGGAGATATTTTTTAGCAAAGGAGGCATTTACACAGCATGTTGGCCATATCAACATTCAGAATATTTTTTTTAAGATCCCTTCCAACCCCAAATCATTCTATGATTCTGTGATGCTTCTCTGAACATCAAATGTGTGGAGGTCTCTGCACACAGAGTGTTGAAAAAAAAAAGTTTGCTACATTTGCAAAAATGCAAAAACTTTAAAAATACCACCCGTGAATTTTCTGAAGTAAAAACACCACCTCCTCTCCCAAATCCAAGAAAGCAATTGGAAACCTAGAAAAAAATTCAATGGAAAATTTTAAAAGCACTGCATTCTTACTCTCTGTCCCACTTTATCGTCTGAATAAATAGAGAGGAAATCCTACCTGAAATGCAAGCATTAAACACACAAAAAGACAACGGGTATTCCCAGATACCTTCTTCATACAGGAACCTCTCCTCTGGCCACTTTGAAAACCGTGTGTAACTCAACCTTCAAAGCAGGGCAGATGTGTTGTAGAAGTTCTGCTCAGCTAACCATGAATACTAATTGCAGGGAGAATGATCTGCGCGGGGCCTCGGGGCAGCAGCTCGAGCAAGGGCACAAAAGTTTCATCGTGCTCCCGCAGACAATGGGGCAGGGTGATGCCCTGCGTGTCAGACAGCCTCCCTGAAACGGGATACACCTCCCAAGCCTCAGCAGAAGGCTGGAGGGGCAAATGGAACCCCCTTGTCAAAGCAGCCTTGGAAAAGGAAGGATGGGTGAAGAGGAATTTCATGTGTGCGTGTCGCACTCGACACAAAGAAATAACACCCACACCCTGAAATGTCCAAGGCAGAAAAGGAGAGCAGTTTATTTACAAACTTCAACATTTACAGAATTCCAGCAGTGACCATGGATTAGAGGAAGAAAATCTTCCTCTTCAACCACACTGGGCAACCCAACAGTCCATCAGCAGTCTCCTCCTTACGAGAAGAATGTAAACATGGTTATACTGTTGCAATAACAAGAAAAGTTGTTTATTTAAAATCTTGTCTGACTCTATTGCAAAAGGTAAACACAGAAGGCTGTGAAAAACGACGTTTCACTTTTTTTATATTAATTTGTAAGTTTAATAAAAAGAAAATAAAATAGAATTAAAATAGACAATAAGGAGACAAAAGAAAATAGCTTCTCAGCTGAGGGTGCAAAGCAATACACCCCCTATTCTAAATTTCTTGGTATTTGAAAGTCTTGGTGTTATGCATTTAAATAAGCTAATGTATGATTCAAATATTAATTTTGGTTTCAAGACCCCCCTTAAGTACACAGTTTATCTGCTGGACTCCACACAGTCTGGGGGGACGTTGTAAATCTGTCTTCCAAAGATGTAGATCCTCAAAGGCTTAATTGTTTCTTATCAGAAATCTTCAGCTCAGGAATTCCAGACGTCCCTTCTGTCTTCTATCTAGCTGAGGAGTTAAAAAAAAACACCCTCCCATCTCTACTTTGTCACAGTCTGAAAATATACCTCCATTACATTTTTAAATTTCACAAACAAAAGAAAACACAGTACAACCTTCTTACACCGTATGTATAACATTCACTTCAACATTTGCGAAAAGCCAACACCAAAATGTGCATTTATAACCAGGCTGAAACAGAACTGTAGAAAAACTTTTTAAAGAGGCAGAGGAGAAGAGCAAAAACCCAGACAACCTGTGTGTGTGTACAGGCACCTTTCCGTGCAGCTCTACATTCCCACCTTGCAGGCTGCACAAACACAGCCAGCCCTGCCCCAGACGAGCACCCTGCTTCTGCTGATGGGAGGGATGAGCCACTGATAGGGGCTGGTTGGTGCCCAGGGTGTTTTGAGCCCCAGGAAGATGTATCAAGCTCCGAGAGCTGACCTGCCACCTCCCAGAAATGGCTTCAGATTAATTGTAAGGTGGCTGATCAGGTGTTCTTTGAAAAGCAGAAGGTTTTAATTAAAGAGAAAATAATAAAACGAAAACAAAACCGTGCACAGGTACGAGGAAGCTCCTTCCACCTGGCTAAGACACCCCAAAAAGCCCCGAGCACCTCTGTGCCCTTTTTTATGTACTTCATGTTTTCAGAGGGTTATTTGGCTTGCTGCCCAATAGAAACAGCCACAGGTTTTGAGAAACATTTCCAAGATCCAACCACTGCCCCTGTGCTGGCACTGGCCAATTACAGTGAAGGAAACACAGAAGTTTCTGGTGTTCTTCCCTTAGAAGTTCTGAGGTGAAACTGAAACGCCTTTTCTAAAATGGAAACACCCACCCAGTCATTCCTCTCGGCCCACAGAGAGCTGAGCAGTCCCTCTGTGCCACCTCGCTGGTTCCTCTGTTCTTGGGAAGATCAAATCCCCACCACAGGGATCAGAGCATTGGCCACAGCAGCAGAGTGCAAGCCTCTAAACGTTCCTGAAGGAATCCAAGTCACAGGTCAGGGCACTACTGCCAACAAAACATGACTGAAGCCCCATCACCAGGCAGAGAAACCCCCCTGAAGCTCAGGTTCAGCCCAGGTTCCACCAGCCCACACTGGGCTGTGCCCCTGCTCTCAGTGCATGCTGCTCTCCAGGAGCTGATGGTTGGGATGCTCAGCTCCAGCGAGGTGGACTTTGGGAAGACAGCACTCATCTTCTTCCAAACAAACTGGGACATGGTCAGTTCTGCCTTGAGACAAGGAAGGAGCTCAATGACATATTCTCTAGTGGTCCACTCATTGGACGGAAGAGGATTTTCAAAGGCCTGATGTTCAAGGAGGGAGCTGCTATTGTTGTTTCAAGATCAGGTTCTTCTCCCAAGTCCAGCATTCAAAATTGCAGGTTCCAAAATCCTGTTTGAAACACCCCAAACTCAATTTTCTTATGAGCATCACAACAACCCTACTGCTAGCAACTCTGTGGTGCCTGCCAGCCAGTACAAACCAGCAATACCACCAGGAAAAAAAAAAAAAAAAAAAAAAAAAAAAAAAAAAAAAAAAGGGGAAGTTTCTATTTTTGGATCAGGGGATGTGCAGAGAGAAGCCAAAACAGCCAGAGGAACTGTGCCCAAAAATCCAGGCTGTAACTTTTCCAAAGCAGCACAAGTGTTCTCTGGACCCTGTTTCCTAACACAGATTGGGATGGGATTCCCTTTGCCCTGGCTAAACCCAACACTGAATGGTTTTGGAAAGCAGTGATATTTTTTACTTCCATTTGGGAGGTGGGCAATGAGACTCAGGAGAGTCAAACTTCCAGTCATTGGCTCGAAGTGGAACAAACAGACATATAAACAAAATAATCCTGCTTGCCTAAAATAATTCTTAAAACGACCTTGGTTTTCTTTTCCTGCAAAGCTGGGGCTTGGGCAGAGAAACAGAGAGAAGCTGGGGGGGAGACTGTGTGTCCCATTTCAGGAAAGTCAGGGAAGCTGGATAGATAGAAATACAGAGATATAGAGATATAGATATATAGATGATATATAGATATATTGATATATTGATATATTGATGATATATAGATTTATAGATGATATATAGATGATATATAGATGGGGTTTGGGGCAGGGGTGTTTGGTTTTTTGTGTGTGTGTGTGTAGGCCTCCCAGTGGTGATGTAGGCAGACTAAAGGACCAATTCTGGCTGAAATAGTTTGGTTTGTAGTTCTTTCCTTTGAGATAAATGGCAAAGAAGCAGCATCACCATGGCGCTGCCCACCTTCAAAAGAACACAGAAGCTCGTTTAGAGACAGAAATGTCCTGGGATGAGTCGATTCCCCTGACAAAACCTCCAGCTGCCCACGGAGACGACAGGCACAAAGGTTAGCAAGATAATACTGTTAACTTAACCTGCTCGAGCACATCTTCACAGAACTTTGGTTTTTAATTGTCATTAAGAAAAACTGAAAAATTGTTGTTAAGAAAAAGCTGAGGTTTTCCCCTCCTTCCTTGCAATACTTCGATCTGTACAATCGAGGGGCTTAAAATAACATTTATATGACTGCTAGCAATGGTTGACCAGTTGGTGTGAGGTGGCACAGATAAAAGTTCCAATTAAGCCTTAACTGTTTACTTAATAGAAAGACCAGCTAGGAGCAAGAAGGATTGCCTGTTAGCAGAAGAACAGAACTTTTCCACGTGGCAGATTATCAGTATTCTTTAGATTCACACATAAACAAGGCTGAAATGCAATTACATCTTCCACAAGGACCCAAATGCTTTTAACCTTTCCAAGGTAAAAGGAGTAAAAAAAAAAAAAAAAAAAGTTGAAACTGCTGTTGAATTAGGTCCAGCTAGCTTTTTTTTTTTTTTAAGTTTTTGTTTCATTTTAATAATGGTTTAGTCTGTTTCACAGCCTGTGGCCTCTTCAAACCTGTTACTTTTAAAGATATAGCAGATGCTTCCTAAATGGAAAGGAAATTGTAATGATGCAAATCCCTATTCACATGATTTTCCAAATAGGTTTGAGCACTACAGGCTGTATAGGGCAGGTGGGGTAGTGTTACTGACAACCAGAAAAGGTAAACTTGAATACAAATAGACAAATCAAGCACATGTGTTCGTTTGGAAGTTTGTAGTCAGCTCCTCAATCTCCATCTGAGAAAATAAGCTATTATCAGCCCTGAGTGGCCTTCTCAGCATCAGAAAGCTCGAAATTAACTTAATTGCTGAACTGCACCTAAAATCAGCTGCTTTAAACATTACAATTTGCCTTTTAGTCTCATCAAAATTCCAAATATGTTAAAATTCTAATTTGCAACCGTGCTAAATTAACACTTTGAAACCACAATATTTAACCTGTTGGCTAATCCGATGTCAAGTGAAAACATGTCAAACAATATGGAAATCATATACTGCACAAAAAGCCACAGCAATTCACCTAAAAATCTTCAGCTCGGGGATGCCACGTGGAATTCTGAAGTTTGGTTTCATTACAAGCCCTATTGGGACTTCCCTTGTTCTAGTAAATAATACAGATTAATCTGGACAAAGAGCAGGTGTTTTTGTTTGGGAGTTTGCTAATATTTTCATTGCTCTAGAAACATAACTTTGTAAATCCTCGCAGTTTTACACCAGCGAGCAGATTTGCATCTGAAAGGAGATCAGCTCGTTTGGTAACCTACCAAAAATACCTCGGGGAGATGCCTGCCATTCTGAGGGGTGGTTTGTAGGATTGCTCAGTAAAGTACGTAAAATACTTGCTTCCTACTTAAAATACCCACTTCTCTCCCCCGATTTCTACCCTCCCAAGTTACTCTGACCTCATAACAGGGTAAGGCTTCTTTTTGGGGGACGCATACACAGAAAAAGGCAAAGAGCAAAGGAGCTGGGGAAAGGTCTGGAGCCCCAGGAGGGGCTGAGGGAGCTGGGAAAGGGGCTGAGCCTGGAGAAAATGACATACATTGATTTCTCTATCTGCTGCTGAGTTGTACCCTGATTTAAGATCAGAATGAACTTGATGTCAATAGAGTTTACATCAAAAATTAAGAGGGAATAATAATTTTTTTCCTTATTTAGTTTTATATTATCATAGCATGGTGACATCTATGGGAGCTACTACATCCAAACACACCTTTCCTGTCCTTGGGAGCCCATTCTTGGGCCGTGTTTGCACACCTGGAGTGTGCCAGGACTGGGGACCACAGTTGCTGGTGTGCTGCTGGATCTGGGGCTGGCAGGACACCCAGCACACTGGGATGTGCCACAGAGTGGGGTGATCCTGAGAGGACACACTGTGGGGACAAGGCAAGAAGGTGGTGAAGGGTCTGGAGCCCCAGGAGGGGCTGAGGGAGCTGGAAAGGGGCTGAGCCTGGAGCAAAGGAGGCTCAGGGGGGCCCCTGTGGCTCTGCACAGCTCCTGCCAGGAGGGGACAGCCGGGGGGGTCGGGCTCTGCTCCCAGGGAACAGGGACAGGAGGAGAGGGAATGGTTGCACAGAAGCCTTCAGATTGGATATTGAGGAAAATTTCTTCACAGAAACAGTTGTCAAGCTCTGCAACAGGCTGCCCAGGGCAGTGGTGGAGTCACCAACCTTGGAAGGGTGGAATAAACACGTGGATGTGGCACCTGGGGACGTGGGGCAGTGGTGGCCTTGGCAGTGCTGGGGCATGGTTGGGCTCAGTGGTCTCAGGGGTCTTTCCAACCTAAACAAACTCTGCAATTCTATCAACATCCAAACATGCCCTCTGTAGCTGTCCAGCAGTGATTAAACCATCAGTGTAAGACCTTCTCAAAAGGAATTATAAAAAAAGTCACAGAAGTTTCCTTTGCAGAGCCTGCTGTTTCTGTGTGATGCTAAGAGCTTGAAAGAAGCAATGCAGAAACTCAGCTCATGGCTTTTGACAAACTCCCCTCTAAACCACTCAGAGGTTGTTGTAGGAGGCTGTGGGAGGTGAGGAGCAAAACTTTGTCATGGCTTAGAAAGTAATTTGCACTGATGAGGTTCAGAGAAATCTCTGAGAAATCCACTAAGGGGACAAATTGACTGCAGGACAGCAGTGACAGCCAATATTGACAAATGCAAGGCATGGGAAGATCAAAGTCGACAATTCCAACAGGAAATTAGTCTCTGGGGGAAATATTTTTGCTTATTTCAAATTTTAATCAGTTTTCATTAAGCACCCTTAAACGGTAAGCTCAGTATACACAGAATTTACCTATTTAGAAGGAAATTAATAAATTTTCCCGTTTCATAATTCTTATTGAACTTTTAGTAGCAGGAGATATTAAAAGAAAGTATCTACTCTGCTATAGCTTCTTGCCTTGTTTGAGCTTCTGCTTTTTCTGCAAGTTTTGGACTATTCCTTATTACATTATGGCATTTGAACTGTGACAAGATAAATTGCTTTTAGAGTAAAACGTAACAGAGGACCTCTGGTTCTAAGTACTTCTAATTAGCTCCTAATGCAGTGGTCCCATCGATGAAAGGATCCTTCCCCAGACTGGAAACCTCTCCAAAAAAAAAGTTTGCAGCAGGAAGGGAGTTGCAGATGCTGGAGCCCTCTGGACTGAGATGATTCATGAGCAGCAGGGCTGGAGAGGCAGCAGCCCTCACCCTGCTAGGAGGGGATGCAAAGGGACAAAATACCCCCATCAGGAAACGTGACACCCCACTAATGGTTACAAATGTGTTTTCAAGGAGAAAGAGAGGGGAAAGGGCTTTAGAAATCTTCTACTATTTGGGAAAGCTTTTGTTGGTTTGTTGGTTTTTGTTGTTTTTTTGATGGGTTTTTTTTTAAAGCAGCTTTTTCTAAAATCATCTCTAAAAACAGCCCCCTGTTCAAGACTACATTCAGAGACGCTGGCTAAAACAGCAGAACTCATTTCCTACGCCAAAACCAACAGCAGCCAAACAACACACCACAAGGATTGAATCAATTTAACACCTTCTAGGGTTTCCACCAAGTTTTCCTAGGAAAAAAAAAAACCACGTGGTTTTGCTTTCCTGACTTGCCTCAGTCTTTTTTAAATTTCACCATGTCTTCTTTGCCTGTGAATGCTGGGTGCTGGCACCGTGGCTGGGCAGGCATGAGACAACAACACAAAAACAGGGGCTGGATCCTCGGGGAGAGCAAAATTGTGTCTGGGATGGTGAAGAGCCCTGTGCATGCTGCCTTTCCTCTTACAAACCATTCATTCTTTTTTAAATAGATAGATAGATAGATAGATTATCTGCGTATTTAATAACATGCAAATTATATATATATATTTATATATATTTATATATATAGTGTATATATATATATATATATATATATATATATATAAATTTGCTGTTGAAGGAACAATTACCAGTCTTTCGTGTTTGCTTCTTTACTGGTAACACTTCTGGTTTACATTAATATGAGAATTACTACTAGGTCAAGTTAGCTCTCAAAACAGAAATGATGAAATATTCTTTCCCCAGGTATTTATATTGTCCCTATAAAGTTAGCTGGGAAGATGTCACCCTCTGGTTTGTGGCTTTCTGAGACATTAAGAACCAAAGAAGCGAGACTTGAGCAGGAATGCGGAGGGCATTGTACTGGAGTCCCTGGAGATGGGGCAATTACAGAAGCTCAGGAGCTGAAGGAGGAGCCAGCAGCATTAATTGCTGACTGAAGCTGTCCTATCCATGGGGAATTGCTCCATCCTGAAGACACAGCTCGTCCCTGTCCCCGTTCATGTCTTCAGTACAGAGGCACACAAGGGGACCTGACTTGGACCCTTCCAGTGCAGCACAGACAGAGTTGGGGGCATCAGTTGGTGATTCACCCAAAAACTCACAGAGTGGGGCAGGAGAGAAGGTTTTCCTCCTTTCTTCCTAAGGATCAAACCTCCCCCCAGAGGCAGAAGTCTCTGCTGGACCAGGAATGCTCCATGGAGGAGCTGCTCTCACAGTGAGATGTGAGGTGACATCCACCCGGATTTAACGCTGCCCGGGAGCCATCGGGATTCTGAGCAGCACTTGGACACAATCCAAGCGTGATGACTGTGCAGTGCAGCCCTCAGAAAGAGGTCCCAAGAACACAGCTCTCTCCTGCCCACCAGTAAGTAAAATATACCCCAGAGGGTTCTCTTGTTAGACAGCAGTCAGGTTCTCCAAATCCATCTGCTGCTTGCAGCACATCTCATTTCCCAGCCTCTTCCCCTTCCAGCGTGCTCACTGTGTCTGTTCAGCCCTAGCTGCTGCATCTCAGCCCAAAATCAAACCTTCTGCAGACAGGCTGGGCTTCATACGTGAGAAGAAGGCTCAAAAAACACCAGAGACGAGAGACAACCAAGACTTTTGCTCCTGCCTTAGGTGAACACAATAAATCAGATACAAGCACAGCCAGTCACACTCCCCTACCCTTTTTTCCCCAAATAATATTTGGATTAAGCTAATTTATATACATCTTACTGTTTTCTTTCTTTCAAGTCCCTAGTCTGGATTTGGGGAAAAAAAAATAAGGAGAGAGGGGGATTCCTGACATTTTCAACCATAGAACAACTGGACTCTGAATTCCTTCAGCTGTAAATGCATCCCATAATTGAGTGAGTGTAAGAGAGGGGAGGCACACGGGGCTGTGTGCATCCCTGTGCACAGGCACACATGAACTTTCCTCTTGCCTTAGTTTTAAACTGCTGGAGGAAATCTTGGGGATGGGCAACAGCCACAAGGCAATCAGACAGACTGTCTGCAGCACAGCGATTTAATTTGGTCCTGTTGCCCCTTCTGAAAAATGATGTCGACAGAAGATAAGGAGACAGAGAGTTTCAGATTGTTCTCTCAGGGCCAGTTGCCGGTTGAGGCAATTCAGGGCTGCTCCGTTTTTCCCCCCAGGGTGGTTGCCCATCAGGAGGGCTGCCTGGAGCTGAAGTGAAGGCTGGGATGGCTCCCAGAGCAGGCAGAGGTGCTGTGGGTTTGTGCATACCCTGTACCACAGCCCCTCCTGTGCATCTTTCCCTTCCCTTGTTGTGCCGTTCCTCCTGCTTGCTGCTGAAGCTCTTTCTTCCTGGGAGCCTGTTTATTAATTGAAAATAGCAAGAGCTTTCTCATTTTTATTTTCCAAGGCAGGCAATTAAAATAATCTCAGAAAATTGTTTCCCTATTCACTTAGGCCATATAGTACTGCAAGGCCAAGCCTTGTCGTTTACTAATGAGCTGAGATGGATTTAGCAGGGGAGGACCAGGAGATTTGATATGGCTCTGGCTCATCCTCTTCAACACCACACAGGCATGTGTTTTCCATAGGGAATGCCATCAGCCAGGGACAGGGCCACCTCAGTAGGGGCCACAAGGGTGTTAAGAACACCTCTCTCAGTGCTAAATGCAATCATTCTTTTCCAATGCATAACTTATGGGGGCCATGTTATTGTTTGGATGTTATTTATACATCTAGGTTTTATTTTGTTTATACATTCAAGCTTGTTCGTGGTAAAGGAACAGACCTGAGATAATCAGTGTGTAATTCTATATATTCTGGTGTATTACTGAACAAAGTGATGGCATTTGGAAGTGCCTGAGCCTGGCACTCAATAAAGGGGTGGTCCTTGTATGTTTTGTTGTTGTGAATGGCAAACCTGAGGAACGAATTCTGAGAACCAGAGTTTCCTCAGTGATCAGCAGTCTCCCATTCACACAAACAAGAGGAATTTTGGCTCCACACACAGGTTTGCTCTTGAGGACCTCGTGGCAATGGTTGGCTGGGTTCCTTGCCCAGTGCAGCAAGGAACATAATGAGATAATTACAGAGACAGAGAACAGCTCTTCAAGGAAGACCCAACTACAGGACATCCCCTCCCTGATTTAGGGCAGCCCTGTGTCCATCCTCCTGCCCAGAGCTGCTTCAGAGCCATTTAACCCACCCACAGAGCAGAGTGTAGAAGTGACATCAGCCCTTGGCCACCACTCCTCACTCCTGGATTTAGGGCAGTGAGCACGCTGCTCTCTTCACCCCCGCCCTCCCTGAAGTCCTTGAGCAGTTCCCTCCTCTGGCAAAAGGCAGAGTGCTGAAGGTTGTTTTATGACTGAGCAGAGAGCAATGCCAGAATGAGGGAAGTGCAAAGGTGGCTCTCACAGACTCATGGACAAGAACATGATTAGATCACCAAGTCTGCCTTTCTTCAGAAGGCAGCGAGGAATTTCGTGCAGCAAAACTCTTCCTTGAGCCCAGCAATTTGTGCTTGACAAAGCCTTGCTGCAGGAAACTGAAGCCAGATCCATCCAGAGGATGGATCTTGAAGATGCCAAGAAGTTGTGGATTCTCTGACTCCTAGTGCTTCAAACTGTGTGACCATCTCTGAAAAACTGGAACTGACCAAACACAATCTCAAACAGCCTGTGTTACACAGGACACCCTATTTGGCTGGAGAAGCTCATTCTGCACCTCCCTCTGCAGATAACACTGGCACATCCCATGGCAAAGCCTCCCAAAAAAAGGTGCAAAATCACTGTTCCAGCCATGACTGTGGAGCAGCCCAGGGTCTGATCCTGCAGCTCACAAGGTCAATGGGCTCTTTTTGCCATTGAATTCAATCCGGGCAGAAATGACATTAAGATTTTTCCAGTTCAGATGTCAGCTATTAATTTGGATGATGGTTATTTGATTCCATGGAAAGTCAGTGGAATCAAGTTAAAAAGACAGAGATATATTCATATATCCTTAAACTGGGAGACACCGCAACTCACTGATAACCTAAATTAGATTGAGCTCGTGCTATCTCTAATTAGGATCTTTCACTATGAACAAGGAAAGAGGCCAAAGTGGATTAGCAAAGGAAACAGTACATGCATTGGCTCAAAACAATAACCAGAAATGTTGACTTCCATCTCAGGATGTCACGCACGAAAACAAAAATGTTTCAAAGAGCATTTCCCTAAGAAAAAGCTGAAACTGTTCGGAATTAGAGAGGCTCACTAGAAATGTTGGTGACATTTATTAACTAATTAGCTAAATGACCTTTGCGTCATTTTTATACACAGTTTTCTTTCATAAATATTTCATGAATTACGTGTAATTATTAGTAACATCAACTTTACTGAATTAATTACTGCCAATTCCTATTAATAAAATGCATCTTGTAATAAATAATGTTAGTTTATTACAGAGTATTGGTCTCGGAGGTATTCACATCTGTCAGTTGCCTTCTACTTCAGGCTAAAAGAAAGGTAATCAAATAACTGTAATTATTGTACTAAATATATCACCGTTTGTTTAAAATGTCAATGGGAATGGATAAAGGCATTTGTAACAATCTGAACTCTGTGCAGTTGGTGTAAGTGCATGTGACAGAGCCACATTGCCAGCAGGACACGGGCCCGTGTCTGGGGCTGACAGACAGAAACGTCAACAAATGGTTACTTGTCTGATTTACTCACAGGGGCTTTGCCTGCAGGCCATTGGCTCAGAGATACTAATAAAGTCACGGGGAATTTAATCTGATGGCTCCTAATTAGCCCCTGTGAAAGGAGTGTTGGACTCAGGCCAGCCCTGGCACACAGGTCTCCGTGCACTGACCCATGCTGCCATGACCGGCAGCGTGCGGGGCTGGTGGACACGTCCTGCAGCAGAGCAAACCCTGGCAGCTCCACCTGCCTGCTCCTCACACACAGCCCTGCCCAGCCTGGAAGGCTCACCTGGGGCAGGGCTGAGCTTCCCCTCGCTCTCCTGGGGCATGGACCCTGCTCCTGTGGGATGGACCTTCTCCTGGAGGATGGACCTTGCTCCTGGGGCGTGGACCTTCTCCTGGGACACAGACCTTCTCCTGGGGCATGGACCCTGCTCCTGGGGGATGGACCTTGTCCTGAGGCATGGACCTTCTCCTGGGGCATGGACCCTGCTCCTGGGGGATGGACCTTCTCCTGGGGCATGGACCTTCTCCTGGGGCATGGACCCTGCTTCTAAGGCATGGACCCTTCTCCTAGGGGATGGAGCTTCTCCTGGGAGATGGACCTTGTCCTGGGGGATGGACCCTGCTCCTGGGGCATGGACCCTGCTCCTGGAGGATGGACATTCTCCTGGGGGATGAACCCTTCTCCTGGGGCATGTACCCTTCTCCTGGAGGATGGATCTTCTCCTGGAGAGTGGACCTTTCTCCCAACAGCTGCTCCCCTCTCACATCTGGCAGGCACAAAGAGTCTGGTCTGCTCAGCTCCACCCACACAGCACCAGCTGGGAGTTTGAGCCTCTATCACCATTTCCACTCAAGAACAGGGAATAATTCTCCAGCACTGCCTGATGTACATGTCTGAATGCCTGGATATTCACAAGCAAGACCAGTGTGGTGACACCTGCCGACCTTTAAGCCCTGCAAGAAACCCCAAACTGCCATGGTTTTGCAGGGTTTTATACTGAAGCTTCACAACATGGCATTATCTCATTATGGTATAAGATGTACAATCTGAGCAACTGGAATAGATTGGGTTTCCTGTTCTCCACTCCCACCCACTTGTACTTCTTTCCTTCATCAGGTAAATTCCTAGAGGTAAATAAGAGGAAGACTAAGAGATGAAAATGGAAAACCCAAACATTGGGGAAGAACAGTGTTTGAAAAATAGCAAATCAGATGCTGATAAGCTCAGACTCCTGTATCAGCCTGACTTACCTTCATGCCTCTCCTGCTCACCAGGTGCATCCCAGGGCCTAATAATATAAGCCTAATATTTCTTCCTTATTTAAATATGGAACTGAACCAGTTGTGGATCTGATTGTTCTCTCCTGCATCACACCTGATACCTCAGAACAACCCTGCACCCCAACAGTTGTGGCAGCATCTTAGAAAGAAGCAGGAATTCCTTTGGCAGAGTTCAAGGCTCTGAATGTGGGTCATCACAGCTGAGACAGGCACTCTCTCCACTAGAAGCTTTTTGTTGTTCTTGTTTTAAGAGAAAATTGCATATATTAGGCAGGCTTTGAAGTTTCTACCAGGCTGAGGCAGCTGGAAGACATGAGCAGAACATTATTGTTGATTTTAAAGATGAGGGACGTGTTGACCTGCTCAGGGCTATCCAGGAGCTTCGGCTTTCAGAAACTCAGAGAAACTTAATGAGAGAGGGTTTCTGCAGCTTTCTTGATAATGGGACCACAGATCTCAACCAACTTCCAATTTTTGTTGTTGCAAAAGCTTTTAATGTCCTGCCTCCCTCTAATATTGAGGAGAAGATTTTGCCCCAAGCTGACACCCTTAAAGCATCAGGTTCCACTCCTTAGCAGTATCTGATAAACTTGGAGCTGCAACAGGCTGGAGGTAACCAGGCCTGGCCAGAGAGTTTTAAATCCTGAAACATGAAGGTACCAAACCTGTTCCTTTTAGCTGCCAGCCTCACCAGGGCATTGCCTTAATGCCCAAATTTCATTCGTTCCCTGTTTTTTGATGTAGTCTTCCTCTAGATTTATACACTGAGTTGCAGACAGGAAAATGAGATTTCACCACTGCACGGTAAGGGATTTTTTTTTCAGGAGCTCCTTTAATTTCCTCAAGCACTGTAGGATAGTACACTGCGAAATTGAGAGGCACATTGCTGAAAGTTTGAGGGAAAGAACTAGGAAGAAAATGGAGAAAATCTAGCTTAACAACTCTTTCAATTTTGAAAATCGCAATTTGACAGCAGTCCTGTGGGCTGGGAAATAAACGTTCATGCCTTTGCCTCTATAGTCATTTGATTGATGTCAAATTGCTTAAGATGAAATAAAGAGTGAGATGCAGTCATATTTTTCCAGCTTCTTTCTATAGAATTGGGGTCACAGTATTTGGGATCAAAAAGTTATTTATGACATTTATTTTCTACCGCTGATTGCACTTTAGCCTCTCAGAATCTTGGTTTTATCATGAAGATGTGCCTCTGTATTTAGAACTTTGCAGCACTGTGGTTTTTAGACAGGAAAAGTGTATTGTTGATAAAAGAGCCCACCAGTTTCAAGACTTAGTCCTTTGATCACTACAGATTCAGATGCTGACCCTACCAAGCCCTTAAATTAACATATTTTGAAGCATGTGTGATCAACTTCAAAGGGTGCAAATGCAATATATTCACACAGAACATACATCTTCATATTAATAAAGCTTCTTCCCCGGCCTTCTTTTCCAAATGGGCCATTGCCAAGAACGAGCAGGGTGAATTTTCCCAGCTGGCTGCAAAAATGTCTCTTCCAAAGAGAGGAAGGTGAAGCCGCCCAAGACTTTGATCACCAACATCACCTTCCTTGCTCCCATCCCCTCTCCAGCCACCCCTGCTGGACAAGGAAGCTTTCCCTCCCTACCACGGGAGTTTGATTTTAGTTTCTTTCCTCCTGTGAGGTGAGGCCACAGAACAGATGTGATTTGCACCAACAGCTGTTATTTAACAATGCTTCAAACACTGGAAATGGGGGAGCCTGGTGCCTTCCTCATTTCACCCACAAACCTGGCTTTGAGAGAGCTGAAGGTAGGGGAGATAAATCCATTCCTGGATTTCCTGTAAGAATTAGACATTTAAATGGCTTTAAAAATGGCAATTCAGCTCCCAGTGAAGAGATCACCCTTATACAATTTGACTCCCAGAGGGTATTCCATTCATCATTTTTGTGGT
The DNA here is from genome assembly GCA_016584745.2 of Phylloscopus trochilus trochilus. Taxonomy (NCBI): domain Eukaryota; kingdom Metazoa; phylum Chordata; class Aves; order Passeriformes; family Phylloscopidae; genus Phylloscopus; species Phylloscopus trochilus. The sequence continues at coordinate 4,320,167 of WQNJ02000014.1, forward strand.
ATTTTGAATTAAAAAAACAAAAACAAAAACAAAAACAAAAACAAACAAAAAAAACCCCAAAAATAATAATTAAAAAAAAGCAGACATGAATCACCTCATCAGAATAACAGGAAGAAAACAACACTGACAAAACGTAGGGAACTAAGAGTAATTAAAATCACTGTTGATTTCATGTTCAGTGGAGTTAAATGCTGCATTATTGTTGTTAACTTTAGGTATCCTGCAGCTTTTCATTCATTCCAATGACCTAAATGCTGTACTGTGCAAGAAATCTATGAACATTCATCCAGAACTGAAAACAAGAAGTCCCCCAGCATTTAATATTACAACATGCATAAAAAATAAATTTAATTAGTCACCAAGGAAGGGGGGGAAGTGTTAGTAAAACTTTATAAAGATAATTACCTAGTAGATAAAGCACCTAACAAGACCATTCTGTACTGGATATTATCCAGGCAAAAAAAAAAAAAAAAAATAAACCTATGTTGCTGCTTCAATACCATCTAATACTAGGAATTGGCAGAAAAACATCTATTCTATGAATAATAGCTCAACAGTCCCAAAGGACATCAATACATGAATAAGGGGAAAAAAAAAATATCTCAAGCCTTTCCAAAATGGTGCTAATGCTCCACTGAAACTTAATTTTATAATTTACTGGCAGTCAAGATGGCAGGAAATAAAATAATTTGCTATATATTCTGCACAACAAACCCCCTGCTTTTCCTGGGAAGGGTAATTATCCCTAAAAAAAAAAAAAAAAAAAAGAAGAAGAAGAAGAAAAAATACGACATCTCATATTAAGCTAAAGTCTCATCAAGAAGAGAAAGAGTGCCTCATTACATGTAATTACCAGGGAATTAGAAACATCATTTAACTAAATGAGCGAATAATGCTCAGGATATTGAAGAAACTTGCCTGCACTTCTGCAGAGCACTCTAAGTCCCATTACAAAAATTGCACCTCTTTAATGGAATAATTTTAGGCCTTGTCTGCCTTGCTTTAAAAATAAAGAGCCTCAGAGAGGCAGAAAGAGGCTGAAACTACCATAAACAACTGTTGAAAAGAGCTGCAGAGTAGGAGTAGTCTCTACTGGATACCATGATTTAAAATGACTCATAATCTAACATAATCATGAAAATTAAACCTAAGGACTTGGGTGGGAGGATGGGAGAGAGGGAGGGAAACTAATTACCCTTTTTAATTGTACTTACTCTAGACTACAATGTATTTATAATTATGCATTATAGATAACGGGTGAAAGATTTTAGGTTAAAGGTAAATCTTACAGACAGGCTGCTGCATTAGAAGCTGAAAAAGGAAAAAAATAACCATACCTGCTGGTAGATACTTGCTGTCCTGCAATGCAATTTTTTTTTCTAATAGTAAGGAGTTACTGGGGGAATTAATAATGGCCATGGTCATTACATGCAAATGATACAAACCACAGCCTCTGTTTTAGGAGTTTAAAATCTTAAATAAATATTTCCCTCTCTGTAATGGTGATTCTGATGCTGTTGTTACAAATAAAGTCTGGAAATCCTTATTTGCCACCATTTTGATGCAGAGGTTGGTGCTGTGCCAGGAGAAACGAGGTTTTCCTCCCTGAGTTTAGCCAGAGGAATTGTCTCTCAGCCTTACAGCAAGGCAGTAAATTGAAATTAAATTCAAATCCCTTGAGTTGAAAAGGTTTTGATCAGGGTTGGAACCCTGGTTCCACACCTCTCCATGAAGAGCTAAAAAATTGAAGTGATGCTACAACAAAGTCCCACCAAAACGTCTTCAAGTTGATGCACAGGAAAAGCATCACTTCTTTTTTTGGTGTTTTGTTTTTTTGGTGTTTTTTTAATAAAACATCCTTGGAGAAATGAAAAATGCAGAGAAGTAAAACAAGAAACAAGGGGATACATATAATACATCATCTGAAACATGTGTGCTTCCTCTATTAACATTTCCATCCTTCATTTCCTTCCCTCCACACAAACAAAATCCCTCACTATAGAGATTCTAGGCAAACAAGGGGATTTTTTTTCTTTCCAGCAACCAGTTCCACAGCAGAACAAGCTGTTAGCAAAACAAATACTGAAATAAGAGGAAGAAAAAGGCACTAGAGCCCCAAAGAGTTGAAACTGGACATCTCCACTGGGTAAAGCAGGATTGCAGAAAATTGATGATTTTTGCTCCTTCTGAAATCATAAACATCTCGGATTGTTCACAAAGGCTTGGTTTGCAGTCAGAACTGCAAAAAAACAAAAACAAAACCAAAAAAAACCAAAACAACAACCCTGTTTGTTTGGGGATTTTTTGTTTTAGCTTGGGATTTTGATGGTGATTTAGAAGATAGTCCAGAAAATGGCTTGTAAAAAGGTGATGGTTCCATTCAGCCTCTCATGTCTGTGCCACTTAGAAGTTAGACTTGAATTGTTTCTGATTGTAGCAGTAGAAGATGAAATGTTAAATATTTAAACACAAATTACCAGTGAGGTGGAGAGGGAGAGTAAACAGAATTATATGGAGACCAGTGAGATTTCCAGAATGTGGAAAAACATAAGACAACCCCTCACAAGAGGAGAGAAGAAATTGGTTAATTAGCAGCACTCGGGTCATTTGATGCTGAAACAAAAGCAGGAGGGGACCATGTTCCTTTGGGGTAATGCAGCTTGTAGGAAACTCCTGCTGCTGGAAGAGGAAGCAGCATCCCTGCAAACTGCAGCAGGGAACCCTGGCACTGCCAAAGGCTCCACGAGCTCATGTTGATGGCAAATCCAGGGACACTCCAAACAACAGCCCCAAGAGGTTTCATCCTGCACAAGGCTCAGGAGGATATTGTTTCTCCTGGATACTTCAGCCAAAGGATTGTTCTGCCCAAGTAATTGCGGGAGGGGACTGGAGGGTCTTTAACCTTAATTGATTTTTTTTTTTTTTTTTTAATTCCAGTTCCCTACGGAAATGAGGTTGGTGCAATGAAATTGGCTGTGTCTGTCTGCCCGTCTCCTGCTCCTCTCATCCCCCTAATAACTTGGGAACTGAGAGACCAATTACAGCGGGGTTTGACAGAGGAAGGAGGTCTCAAAGCTATCAAATTCCTGCAGCCCTCATGAAAGCAGGCAGCCAAGCAGAGGAGACAGCCTTTAATAACGTGCCCAGGAACTCTACCTGGGAAAAGTGATTGTGGTTTCAGTCAAATCTTGATTTCTCAAGAACAACCAAAAGACCCAACTATGTAGAAAATTCTGCAACTCGTTGAGTTACTTGCTCACCCTGTAGATAAATTCAGTTTTTCATGGGTAACCTCAAGACCGAGACAAAAAAGGCAACACAAGTGGAGATAATTTATTATTTATTATGCGTTATAGATAACGGGTGAAAGATTTTAGGTTAAAGGTAAATCTTACTGAGAGGCTGCTGCATTAGAAGCTGAAAAAGAAAAAAAAAATAACCATACCTGCTGGTAGATACTTGCTGTCCTGCAATGCAATTTTTTTTCTAATAGTAAGGAGTTACTAGGGGAATTAATAATGGCCATGGTCATTACAGGGAAATGATATAAAACACAGCCTCTGTTTTAGGAGTTTAAAATCTTAAATAAGTATTTCTCTGTCTGTAAAGGTGATTCTGGTGCTGTAGTTACAAATAAAGTCTGGAAATCTTTATTTGCCACCATTTTGATGCAGAGGTTGGTGCTGTGCCAGGAGAAACGAGGTTTTCCTCCCTGAGTTTAGCCAGAGGAATTGTCTCTCAGCCTTACAGCAAGGCAGTAAATGGAAATTAAATTCAAATCCCTTGAGTTGAAAAGGTTTTGATCAGGGTTGGAACCCTGGTTCCACACCTCTCCATGAAGAGCTAAAAAATTGATGCTTCCATACTGATTTCTACCACCATCAAAAAAAAAAAAAAAAGTAACAGTCCAAATACATCCATCCCCACCCCATCCTTACAAATCTCCCCTCTAACCCCATTATCTGCCTAATTAAATTTTGGGTGTATCAAACTGTTAAGGCCCATCTTTCGGGAGGCTGCACGCTTTAATCACAATTACATGCTGCATATTTCATGATATATATCTTTTGTGCAGAATTGGGAAGAAAAAATGTAATCCCAAAAAGATGGTTAATAATTTAAATCCTGAGGATTTTATTAAAAGCATCTGAGCATTGCAGATGACAAGGAAAGAACAGTGACTCCATCATAACCAAGGGAGAAAATCAAGGATTTAAGCACTTTATTTTTCTACACCAAGGTCTGTAATCCTAAAAACAAATAAAGAGGAACAGAGAAATATGTCAGCCCTGATATATTCCTGCAATTTAATCAGTGGTGTGGGGGCTGAGGATTCTGCACATAAGATGTTTCATTTGAAAAGTTTATCTACAAATATTTCTTAAAATGCCCCTTTTCAAAATACCATTAGCAGAAATTAATATTCTCTGATGGAACTTACCTCACTGCTCAGGCAGCACCACCTTTCCAGAGCCTGTGTGTTTGCAGGCCACTACACAAAGCCTTCACACAAAAAAAACCAAATCATCTCAACACTAAAAATATAGGAGGAAGAGAAACAGCCAAGATCACATTCTCAACACAATTTGTAAAATTCAGGGTATTTATGCTGTTTTATTACAGTCTGTGCCACCAGTTGATATCTTTAAGTGATGCAGAGGAGAGCAGGGATTACCAGCAAGTGAAAAATTAAAATCAGGGATTATAGACACATTAAAGCAAACTGGGACTGGGAACAGGGAGGCCATTCCCATTTACAAATACCCCACATTTGCTTCCAGGGAGAACACACCTGCAGCTTCTCCACAGCCTTGCAGCCAGCTCTGAGCATCCTGCAACCCCCAGATGTGCACATGCAACACTGCAGCTCCCCAGAACACAAAATGTCTCTGTGGGACAAGAAAACTGATTCATCAATAGGAGGCATCAGAAACCAGGGGCATGCAACGTGGCAAATAATATTTATATATATAATTTTTTTTATTGATGTCTCCACTTTCTTAACTGCTGCATAGGCTACAGCCGTGTCAATTTTGTTTGTTTTACAAAACAAATTACAAATTCTCTACTTAATACTTCTTGGTAGTCTTTGATTTGCAGAGCCTGAATTATAATTTTTTTCTGCCCAGATAAGACTATGTAGAAACACAATGGTACATTTTATTATTTTTAAAAGTACAACATCTAATAATGCTTGCACTTTCTGTTTTCTTCCTGTCACATCTCTCCCTCACTAAAGGAAAAGCAATCTTGGCATTTTACTGGAATCTCTCTTGCCATGTAGCACTACTAAATATCAACACACCAATGTACACTGGATCATTGTATGAGAAGAAATTGCATTTTAAAAGACAGATTTTTTTTTTATATATAATTTGGTCTCATTTACCTTTACACGGAAGCCCTGGCCATTCGATTGATAAAAAAAATTGCATCACAGGACTAAAGAAGATTAACTGAAATAACTCCCCACAGTAAATCCACAGCAGAGGCAAAAAATTAAACCAATTACATGCACTAGGAATCAAGACATCTGTTCAAGTCCTGCCTTTGCTCTGTGACAACGAAATTCACTTCCTTATTCCGTGCCTTTGTTGACATCTGCGGAATGAGAATATTTCTTCTCTCTCCACCTTTGTCTGTCTTATCTATTTAGGGAACAAATTCTGCAGCCAGAAAATCACCTCTGACAATGCCCCCCGTGCCGAGCTGAGAATGAGGCAATCGGTGCCTTTGTTGCATTGTTGTGGCTGCAGAGCAGGGGTGGCCTGCAGCAAACACAAGCAGGGAAAAGCCAACCCTTGCTTGGTTTAATTATCAGGAAATCTTGGGCCTAAGTGAATGAATTATTGCTTTGTTTCTACTCGAGGCTACCTTGCTGTGTTTTTCCCAGAAGAGAATACAGTGGGTTTCTGCAAGTGGGGAATGGATTAAAACACAAAACTCTGCTGGCTCTGCTGAATTCTTCGGTGATGATGATGGTGGAGTTGGGTGCAAGCCATTAAGTTATGGTAAGGCTGATGTTAACAAACTATTTCCATACTAAATAAAAGTCAGCTACTCTTGATAGCAAATAAAAGTCAGTTACTCTTGATTAACCTTCATTCAGAAATCAACCCTAATTCAGAAATTAACTCAAGCTGAGAAATGCCTACAAAATGAATGCATCCATTGATTTTAAGAAATATAATCAGAGAATCACAGAATGTTTGGGTTGGAAGGGATGTTAAAGGTCAGCCAGTCCCTGCCATGGGCAGGGACAACTTCTACTCTCCCAGACTGCTCCAAGCCCTGTCCAACCTGGCCTTGGACACTGCCAGGGATCCAGGGACAGTCACAGCTTCTCTGGGCACCTTGTGCCAGGGCCTGCCCACCCTCACAAAGAATTTTTTCCCCAAATCCCATCTATCCCTGCCCTCTGCCAGTTTAAAGTCATTCCCCTTGTCCTGTCACCCCGTGCCCTTGTCCCAGGTCCCTCTCCATCCTCCCTGTCCCCTTTTAGGCACTGGAAGGTGCCATGGGGGCTGCAGAGCTTTTTCCCAGGCACTGCCCCCCTGGCTCTGGGAGATCAGATCCCTCTGCCAGGGGAGGCCAGGGAGCAGAACCACCACAAGGACAATCAGTACTGCCTTATGCTCCCTGCCCAAAGATGGAAAGATGGAACCAGTTAAAACCCCACCATTCCTGGCAGCCACTGGTCTAACATGTGCTTGAGAAATTCCACAGATGGAGACACTGCAGCTTCCCCAGGCCATTTATTCCTGGACTTAACCATCCTTATACTTGAAAAGTTTTTCCTAATGTCTACACTAATCTCTGCTGCAATTTAAGCTCATTATGCCTAGTCCCAGTGGACATGGAGAACAGTTTATTCCCTTCCACTTTGCAGGTAATCACAGGAGACTCTGAAGACCTATTATCTCCCCCATGTTGCTATCACACGTTTTAGCATTTGTGCTTTTCATGCTATAGGAAAATGTCTGATACAGTGAAAAACTGCACATACAGCCTGAAGAAAAAAAAAAGAGGTATTTCACAGAGAGAGCCTTTAGCATATCAGTTATAAGAATATCTGGGCAAGTCCTGTCTTTGACTCTTGGTTTTTAAATTCTATGTGCCCGAAAGCATTTGAAACAAAGAATCCTGACACTTTTCAGAGCAAATGTCACATTGCTGGAGACCCAGAAGTCCTATCAGTTGCATATTGGCTAAAAAATGACTGCCTTTGTGGTTGTGATTATACCAAACAACATGAGAGCAGCAGCTAATGGTGTAATCACCAGAGCAGATGTCTGCTGGACCAAAGAAATGGGTTCTGCTCCTCACCACTGATACCAACCCCTGAAGGGGGATGTGTCGTTTAGGCCAAATTTGCAAGAGAACTCAGCAGTAGAAACACCCAGCTTTTGGGTGCCCATCGTAACAGATGCAGCAGTGGAATTACTGCTGAACTTGGGGACTAAGTGACTCCAGATACAGAAAATCTGTCGTTCTCAGGGCAGTGAAAACCACTGGGCACCTACAGAAGTGTGAGGCAATTAAGATGGAGCTGGCAATACCTACACAGCTTTCTGAAGTCATCCTCAACAGCATCACTTCAGTCTTTCTTTGGGGCTCAGAGCTCAGCTTTGACTGGTTTTGCTTGGGAAAGCACCCAGCTAAAGGAGACATTTTTTAATATTTATTATAACTGCAGCAGCCCCAGCACTAAAGATCCCACCTGAGATGAAGCAGAGCTCCAGCCCTGCAAGCAGTAAGCACACACTGATTATCCTGAAGGACTGGCCAACAGAAAGAAGTACTTACCAGCTTGCTTTTGTGACATTCAGGGCACAGATGCCACTTGGCTTCTAATACCACAGTGTTATGAGGCTCTTGTGAGAGACAACCCTGGATATTCACTGCTGCCAGCAGTCAGTGGTGATTGATGACTCTATTACAGTGATGGCTGTGGCTCCATGTTTTCTCCACGGCCCTCAACACCAGCCAAAAAGCAGGGACTTAAGGAGCTTTTTTAGCTCTCAATTCCTCTATCAAGAGTCAGTACATCCTTTGTTCAGCTGCTTGTTACAGAAGTCAGAAAAGGCTTGTTTCATGATTCCTCCAGCTTATGAACCTCTGCCTTGACCTGCATTTCTAGGAGAGCGCTAATAAAAGGGAGATTAATCTTGTAAAAGAACTATCTGTATTTCAACTGCACATTGTGATATTTCTACCCAACACATGGACACAGCTGTAGCCCTGACCAACCAACATTCATCTTCCCCACTGGTTGTCTCACTGTTTTTGTTTGTTTCAGAAAACATAAAACTCACCACAAGGAATTCTCCTCTGGGTTTTAAGCCAGGAGAGAACCAGCAAGTCAAATCCATTCCCTCCTACATGTACTGGGCTAACTTTGTCCACTGGAACATGCAGATTTCAGCACATTAACAGGTTCCAATACTTATCACTGAAAAGCTGCACAGGTGGCATCATTTCCAGTTATACTATGGTTTCCTTTGTCAACCAAAGTATTTGGAATTCCCCTCACTCTGTTTGTTTTGCCCTATGTCCTCTAGCTCTTATTTCACTTTGCTCCCCACAGCTCTACACCTGTAACTCCCCACTCTATCCTCTCCCCATTTCACATATTCCTTTCTCCACATCATCACTAAATCACTTTTTCCTTAATCCCAGCCTAATTCTGTCTTCACACATTTTTTTTTAATTTGGACACATCCTCACTTCTTTTTTATTATTGCTTTGCTAGTCACCCTGACAAAAACCTTTAGCTTCCACAATTGGGCTCCAACTGGCCCTCTTTAGCAAAGCTCAAATTTTAAAAATAACAGAACACCTGAACTTCCTAAGCTGACATCAAAAATTCCACCTCTGCCCAACATCAGCCACGTAACCCTCACTGCAAAAAAGCCAATTAAAACTGCAAGGAACAGGGGTGGTGCACAACTACCAGAACAGAGGCTGGGTGACACTGTGGTGGTGGGGGCATTATTCATATTTAACTCAGGAAAATCTTCATCTTTTCCCAACCTATCAAAACTAGTGTCTATTACCAAAGAATCCACATCTAGCTCATGACAAACTAGAAAATATTCCATATACAACTCATTTACCATGTCTACCTGGTAACAGCTCAGGTTTGTCAGATTTCTGCACACACAGAGCTGTTTCCCCTCCATCACCACCTTCTCTGCAACGATCTGGCACCATTCCTGTTGTCAGCAAGTTTGTTTTCCTACAGGTAATAAAGTGCCAGTGCTCCCACTGGCTACACAGGCACTGATAGAAGAGAAGAAGTTGGAAAGAAAGAATGAATCCAATCTCCAATCCAAAATACCCACACCTCAATCACCTTCCTCAAGCCTCAGCTTTTCTGTCCTTCCTTACTAATCACTGTAAAATAAATATTGAAGTAGTAACACCTGACACAAGTGACCAGGAGAGCAGTCTGAGTCTGCTCTGCAAGCAGAGTTGAGTGAGACAGCTTTTAGTAGTAATATTCAACAGAAAACATTTCTTTTTATTTCCTGGCTCATCCCACTGGAAGAAGATTCAAGTTTCAGCAATTGTTCCATCAGGAAGATCTAGAACTCAAGAATTCCCCCAATTTAAGGGTTTGGTCTCAACATTTGTTTCACAATCAGTAAAGGCTGCTACACAAAGTATTTGTTTTCAAAAAGTCTATAGATATTTATTGAACAAAGAAGAAAGGAGTGGAAGTTTTCATAATCAGATGCTACAAAATGTCTAAATTTTTAAAAGGTTATCTACAGGACTGAAGTAATTCAGCTCCAGACAGCAGATAAAGAAAATAGTTTCACTAACATTATAAAGCAGGCAAGGAATGACAGATTTAGACAAACTACAATAAACAAACAAACATTTCTTAATTAAAAACAACAGGAGTACAAAGATTGTTCTTCTCACTTCGCTTGTTTTAGTGGAGCCTTGTCAGGAGCAGGTGAGCATCTCTTGTAGAGAAGGAGCATCACCAGTAGTCTAAGTAGACCTGCAATAAATAAACAAACTCTATTTTAGGAAGACTATTTAGAGCAATCATAAGTAGGTAGAACATTCAACATCCTAGGAAAGCAGAAAGGCAGCTTTCACTGTACCAAGATACAGAATGTAAGAGTTTATTGATGAAAAATATGGCACCATCTTGATGCACTAAGAATGCATTGTGCAGAAACACTGTTTTTGCAAATTAACATGCAAAAAGATCACTATGAAAACTGCCATTAGTCTTCTGTCCTAAGTAACTTATTTTTAGAATAAACCAGAGATGACTCACACTACTGAACCACTAAAATATACCCATCATTCTTAGTGCCCTAAGGTTGGCACAAGCAACTTGTAAATGTCAGAAAGGCATATAAACCTCGTTAATGTTTTCAGAAATTCATTTAAAGATAGAAACAGGTCCAAAAAGATGCCTGCCTAAATGCATTGCAATTACGTTACAATTATTTTCCAAATACACAGATATGCTCTGTCTTTTCTCAGCTCATTACTGACTCAAACAATTTGCCCTTCTGGGATCAATTGTTTGCTAATAAATAATTGTTTACAGTCACAAAATGATATTAAGGAGTATTCTTATTAGTTTTCCTTCTACAGCCTAATAAGATTCCAAACTAGCTGATTCCCAAGAGTCTAACCTTAACCTTGCTGTGTTTAACAGCCCAGGAAATGATGAACCATCTGTTTCAGAAAATAATGGAGGGCCAAGAGGAAATATTGTTTAATTGTAGATTAACCTCCTTGTACAGCAGAATGAAGCATCTACAGAATTAGCAACTCTAACTAGCAATGAATAAAATAAAAAACTGAAAGCCGTTCTTACTATTAGAAAACCAACAGCAGCAAGTAGTTTTTTATTAAGTTTGAAAAACAAAACAAAACAACACAACTCATAAATGTATTTAACAATTTTAAAAAAAAATCTAATTACCATATTTCTATTTTTCCACTTGAGGAACTCCCAGAAATAAATACTAAAATAGTTCTGGCTTTATTTTTCTAGGAGTAACAAAAGTACTTTAAAACAAATATCTCCAAGGGAGAGATGTGGAAGTTGTACAATAATAAATATCTCATCTTCATAGGTATAAAACAGCTGCTCCAAAGCAACAGACAAGTCACTTAAGGGAGTGGAAGGAAAGGTCTTGAGGTTTTAAACTCAAGAAATTTGATCATTTATGTATCTGTTTTCACAGCCACTTTTAATAATGGAGACAACCTGATAAGGTGTAAGACAGATTGAGTACTAGAAGAGAAAAAACCTAGCAGTGATAAAGAACAGGAATTTGAATATAAAGCCAACTGCTCCTGTGCCTCCATCATTAAGGGCAGCACAACTCTGCACTGGGATGGCAATTTTTCTATGTAACATTCATGCCAAAGTGAGCTGAACAGGAATTTCTACCTCCATCAATCAGTTTGCCTCGTTTTGACAGCAACAACGACAGGAAAGTGTGTTATCAAAGGGCTGTAGCAAACTCCAACACCCAGGAACTGAGAGAGCTTTTCCTTAATTTTACCTTCCTAGAACAGAACCTAAATTCACTGCTCAACTCTGACAGCTGGGTGCGTGCTCAGTGTGACAGACTGCATTCATTCCAAGTTTTAAATATCCAAACACGCCAACGTTTACTCCAATAAATTATTCTTGAATTCTTCACTCAATCCCTGAAGCAACGAGCTCGCAATAACTCTACAGCTTCATATAATAGCACCTATTGAAAGAGGATAAGAGTTTGACATTCTTCTCCCACTAAACAACCAGGCACAATTTTATCCATCGGCCGTCTATCAACCTACGGATATTGAAAGCTTGGGCGAAGGCGATACCATCGAACCCGGCCCTACTGTCAAGCTGCGCTATCTCCTGCCATCACTAATGCTATTCATGAACTTAGGAAAAATTAATAAACCTCAGGGGGGGCGCAGAGGCTCTGAGAGCCTGGGAATGCAGGTGAGGCAGGGCAACTCACTTGGGCTTTGTCTCGGCGTCGGTGACTTGGCGGATGTAGATGCCGTCCTCGGGGTGCTCGATGTCGTCCATCTCGTACATGTAGGAGGAGGCGATGGCCAGCGTGGTGCCGTCGTTGCTGAAGGCCAGCGAGGCGATGCTGGTGGGGTAACGGTGGAACTGGCACAGCCGCTTCTTGTTGAAGGGGTCCCAGATGTTCACGAAGCCGTCGGAGCCGCCTGCCAGTCAGGGGCGGGGAGAGAGAGAGAGAAAAACCCGTTTGTGAGTCGGAATGGAAGGGGGGGAAATAAAACTGAAGGGATGCAGCACGGGGCAAAAGAAGAGAACTATGTAACTGTGCATAACTGCTTTGTCAGGAAAAACACTGGGTTGATTCATTCAGTACAGAGCACAATGAGCATTTCCCAAACTCCCTGCTGAAGCGGTTAACTGCAGAAGAGACTGCAATACAGTAAGATCTCACAGCCCTCTAAATTCTGAGAAAGCTTTTTCCTGCCTTACCACTCTCCAAGAGAGAATTCTCATTGCATCATAGTTTTAAGCTGACTTAAGTGAGACTTGTGATTACATCAAACACAAGCTTGTGTTTGGGGGAAAAAATATTAAGAGTTAAGAACTTTCACTACATCAAATAATTTTAAAACCCTGCTTATGGCATGAATACAATTTAAATGCTTTAAAAGCCAGGGCATATGAAGAAAAGGCTGATCTGTGCACATCAAAACTAAAGGAATTGATGCAAGTGTTACAAAGAATTGAGTATTTTTTACCTGTAGCAAACGTGTTGTGGACATTGTGGAAAGAAATGGCATTAACTGGATAAATCTGCTCGATGTTATTCTCCTTCAAACGGTGACATTTGAATGCGTATTTCTTCTTCTGGATTTCTGGGCTTGGATCCAAATATTCCACAGCTACACGACCTTCAATAGAACTTAAAACATAACCCTAACAAGAAAAAAAAAAAAAATTGTTTTAGAAGTTTACAACTCGAGAAAAGACTGCAATACAATTTTATTTCAAAGCCTTCTAAATTCTAAGGAAGTGGTAAGGCAGAAAAAAGCTTTCTAAGAGAGATTCTCATTGCATTATAGTTTTAAGCTGACAGTGAGACTTGTGATTACTTCTGCAGGTCCAAACACAAGCTTGTCTATGGGGAAAAAAAAGTTCAAGAGATAAGAACCCCTTGCATTTGCTCACCTACCCCTCAAGGCCTAAATATCTGAAATAAGAGAGATACACACAGGACTATTTAGTTTCAGAATTACATTACATTAAAATTGGTTCAGAGCTTTATACTAACAACTAAACACTCCAGCTGAAATAGTATTTTCAGTGAAACTTGATTACAACTTGTGTTCACTTATCCAGTTAATTACAGTCCTGTCTTGGAGCAACCCGAGATGCTTTTATTACCACTTTTGAGTTAAGTCCATAATAGATCTTTTCAGAAATAGGATTGCAATGATATCTAGCTATAACAAGGCTCTTTAAAATCCATCCTACAATACAATCTGGAAGATCAGCTTGTTTTACTATAACTAGAACTGAAAATGGACAAAGCATTCATGCCAGTTCAAGAACAAGTAACTAGGTCTTGCAATTCCTCTACTATCATTCTGTACAGGAGAAAATTCCCTTACAAATTAGTTTGGCACAGAAAGCCAATCTTCTTGCTTTCCTTGAAAAAGAAATACCACAGACACACCACGTTAACTTGCACAGAACAGCTGTAGGAGCACCTGAATTGTACAATTCCCCCTGGATAATGGATCCAGGGTTCTGCAGTGCGTGCCACAGACTCAGAGAGGGAAAAAAAGAAAAATATATAAACAACATTCATGCAGTTTTAATCCTGTCCCTGCTCACAGACTGTTCAAGAACTCTGGGTTACAATGCATAAAAACTGCTTAGGAACCACCAATTCTGGCTTTCTCTCTTCTATTGCAACTGGGGAGAGGAAGGATGTTTTTTAATTACATGTCAGCATAGAGATTCATTAAACAGGTTATTCCTAAAAAGGAGACAAATCCTGAGGAACAAAACAACCACATAACACGCCGGTAAGTCCGTGGCAAACATTGCTAAGCTGCACTAAAAAGAATGAATGTACCACAGGAAGCCTCCCCCCTCCCAAAGTTTGATTATAAAACACACCCCCACTGAAAACTAAACTTGAAAACAAAGCCCCATTTTCCTGAAGAATACTCAGCAGAAATGTGATTGCTGCCAGTGCTGCCATACCTGTTTGTTGGGGAATGCTCGGATGCAGCGGGTCTGGTATTTCAGGCTCGATTCCCTTCGCTGCTGAACGTATCCCATGTTCCTCAAATCCCACACCAGCACCCTCCGACCTGCTGTCCCCACAATCAGTCTGTCCCCAGACACAGAGAGGGTGTAGACCTTCCAAAAAAAATATATTTACAGTATTTAACATTAGCCTGAAAAATCCCCTGCTCTTTGTACGGAATAAGCTGTCAGCAATGAGCACGAACACAACTGGTGGCATCTCCCGTGGAATGCACAGCCACAGAATTCCCTTCAGCTTTCATTTACAACCCAAATTTGGGATAATCAGCAGGAATGTGCAGCTGGTTAGTGAGAACATCCTGATGTAGCATTCAAAAGCTCAAAACCTATTTCAAGCATTAAATTTACCAAAATTAGCAAAAGAAAAACCCATACAAAGGAACAGGAGGGGAAGTGATGGATATTGGAATTCATCTCTGCTTGGTTTTTCATTCCCACTGTCACTTCGTGATCCTGCAGTTTAGTCCTACAAAACCACATCACACATTTTCTTCTCTGTTTTCCTCCACCTGGTGACCAAGTATTTTTCATTATAAACTGAGTGTTTTGAGTTCAGCTTCGTGTTAATAAAACTAAATAAATTGCCAAGAGATCATTAAAAAAAAACACAACACATTACTTGTATACTTTAATAAAACTAAGTGAATTTGAAGAAAGCAATATGCTTGACATATTAAAAAAAAAAAAGATAATGGCTTGGAATTTTAACTCTACCCCAAATCTTGACTCAGTGGGAAATTTTAGCTTATCAAATTTCATGTGAAAATATTTAATGCACAAATTGTTGTTTCCAACTATTGCTTAGGATGCAGCTCATCTGGTAATACTTAAAAAAAAAAAAAACCACAAAAAAACAAAACCAAAAAAACCAAAAACAAGATAAAGGAAAGAGGTTTAGTCAAAAAAGCCCTGTGCTATGGAATGAATTCCAAGTTGTTGATACATAAGCAGATAGAATCCAGCTACCTACAGCTGCCACTGAGCTGCTACCAAGAGCAGACAGTGAGAATGAGCTTTTCCCAGTGATCAAATGCAGCCAAACACACAGGAAACAGCTCGTGGGTATTCCTCAGACCAGGAATTAAGAGTGTAAGAGACCTGGTATCCTGCCAGAGGGAATCAGTTTACTTTTGGCACGTGCTTGGACCACTTCATTTGGTTTCACTTTCTGGTTTTCTGATGGAGCCCAACAAAGCTGCTTGGTTCTGCTAAGACTGCACTGAAACATCAGACACAACAACTTTCCTCTTCATTTGCTACAAATATGTTTTCAAAAAAGTTAATTTCTAATAAAAAGCCAAGCAGACAGGTGTGTATGTACAAATAAAAAGCTTCCTTTAACCAATCCTCATCCAGCCAGCATGCTTTCTTCTCTAAAATGTGATTATTGAACTCTTAAGACTGAGATTTTAAGATGGGGAAAGTCTTAAATATTCACACAGGAGTTGCCCAAAATTTCTGATGATCCCAATTATTCCTAAAAAGGGTAAGAAAACTTAGAGCTGATAGTAGTTACACCTTTTTAACAAGACAGTTTTTTGTTACTGATGTAAAAATTGGTCCAGAAATATTCATCAACACTATATAAAATGTGTTTGTGTACATACAGGGAAACAAAGGCATCAAGAACATTAAATATCTTAAATCTTCTTCACAAACTGATGTCACACCTGTACAGTGAGTGTTCTTTCTCCACCACACAGCCATAAATCAAATGAAACCATTGTCATGCAGTGGAGTAGGTGTACACATTCATCAAAGGCAGCATTAAAAAAATGACATAATGAACCTTGCTGAACCAATAAGCAGCTTGATTCACTGTGGCTGTCCATTATATGATATTCTGTCAGCAATTTATCACAGTTCTTTACATGCTACATACATCTATAAATCAAAACTAGAAATAATGCAATTGCTTTATTCTGCACAAAGGTCTCGCCAGAAGTAGATGCAGCTCTGCTGGAACAAAAGTAAGAGCTATTTAGGGGCAAAGGGAAGGTAATGATGGCTCATAACTAGGACTTGACAATAGGATGTCACAGTGCTAAATGAAATTTTTAAAAGGTACAGGCAAAAAAAAAAAAATATTCATATGTAAAATTATCCAGCAAGCCAGCCTGTGTTTAGGAGTCTCTGAAAAAAACCAGGAATTCCTGTTAATTCTGTCAATGACATCTCTGTAAGCAGCGTGAGAAGTTAACACATCACTAGAAAAAGCTCAAGACATCATCCCATTTTATATTATTTCTCTGAGGCTCCCCTTAGCACAGAGGATTTCAGCTTTAGGAGAATATCCAAATTTACTAGGCATTAATACAAAACAGGTAAATCGCAATACAAGCAATTCTGTTCAATTTTTTGAACGCAAGTGAAAAAACCAAAATATTGTTTCAGGCAACATAAATGGTCTCCTGCAGAGATATTTTTCTGTGCACATCCCAAAACAACCAGACCTTAGGACTGCCAGGGTCTGATATACCTAAAATCTTAACATTTAAGGAGATCAACTGTGCATATTACAATGAAGCCAAGCTGCTTGGTTTTCCTTCAAATTTATTTTAAATTTTAAGAATGTGGTTCAGCACAAGCACCAGGAATTACAGAACGCTGAGGAAAGCTCAAAGCCCTCACCAAAAATGGCAACACATTCTGAACACCAATCTTTTCAAATGCTACACTTTCACCCAGTTTAAAAAACATGAAATATAACTTCACAAATGGAGCTCCTAGCTTCACAAAAGGAGCCCAAGGCAGTGTCCTGTGTGATGTTTCAGTCCCAGGATGCATTGTTTAACACCTGGAATGCAGCACATACCTTTTCGGGCTGGGAGAAGGTTCCTGCATTACAGGGAGTTCTGGGATCCCAGAGTTTGACTGTTTGATCCCAGCTGCCAGTCACCATGACATTCACTTCTGGGCAATACTCCACACACCTGATAGGAGCATCGTGGGCACCAACAAGGTTTTCTGTAAGAAAACACAGCACACTGCAACTTTACCAGCCCTAGAACGTGTGAAATAAAGAATAAAAAAAGAACACAACTGCAGCACAAGCGTTTTCTGACATTCTAAAGGTGCATTTCTATGCCAGAAGCCTCTGTATGGGTAGTTCAGCCTTCAGAAGCATAACTTTTGCAAAGACCTGGATTGTTATGTTTAAACTTATGTCTCTTGAGCTTAGGATTTAAGAATTTTAGGCAGTCACTGAGAGATCTTTACAGGTATAAAGCATCAGCTGGTATCACACTGATAAACACACTAATGCAGAAAGCAACTTTAAGCTTGTGTGTATCAATAACATGACAAGAGAAAGCAATTAGTGTTAAATCTTAATGAAAACATTAAAGCACTTTCAGGAAGTCAGCTATGGCAGAATTATTTGAACTTTTTGGTACCATTACTGCACACACTCATTTGTCAAGCCCTGGCTATTGGCTGGTGACTGGCTGAAATTTTTTTCTTTAACACTTTAAAAACACATTAAAAAGTGAGACAAACCAGATCCATATTTTGCACCAATGAGGCACTGGAACTGTTACTTTCAAGCAACGTTTTCTTAGAAAAAAACTATAGTACAAGGCCATGCTTGAAAAAAGCAAAAGCTTTATATATCCTCTGCCATGAAAGATCATTCTAAATACATCCAAACCACAAACCTCTGAAAAAAAAATGCTCAGGTTTAGTTCAGCTTGGCTCCTTCCCCCTAACTGAGCCACTGCAGCCTATGGCAGAGTAATCATCAGAAAAACAATTCAAGGCACCCTGCAAGCAGCTACCAAACTTTCTGGCAAATTCTTCCAGGTTTTTAGGTGGTCCTTAACAGGGTCACTTGTTGTTCTGCCAGAAACTTAAATATCCCCCATCTAAAGAAGCTGAAGAATGTCCTGTGCAGGTGAGTACACAAATCTGAAGCTCAGGCCAGCTGCTGACAGCATTTAGAATTCAATCTGCTCACCTTGGTCCGTGTTTAAGTCGTGCATTTTGAGTTGCTGATCCAGCCCTCCACTCCAGGCATGGGTAGGATCCTATAAAGTATAAAATTTACCTTATTAAGTTTCCATGGCTGCTCTGCCTTCAGCATCCTAAACTCATAATAAAGGATTTGCTTTCAAGAGTTTTGGGAAGATAGGAATGAAGACACAAATGTTAAGGTCTGACCCAGATTTAAGCAGCCAGAAGCTTTACAAAATGTTTGTGTGCTTTGAGCGACATGAATTTCTTTAGTTTAGAAGGAAAACTAAAATTAATTTTTAAAAGGCAGAGAGAGGCTACACCAAATAATTTCCATTTCTTCCTATTTTAAATGACTGACAACCTAAGTCCCATCTAGGTGCAGGGTAATCCTAAAACTGATTCAGAAGGGTGATTTGAGAACCTGAGTGTTGATCCACAGTGCAGCACCAGCCACATGACAAAACATTCAGTGAAAAAAAAGCACAGGTAGGTCCCCTCTTTAATTTCAGGGACTGACAATTTCTCATACTTTGGGCACTCTACAGCTGTAAAATAATAATTAACAAAACCCCTCCCACACTTACATAAAAAGCACAGTCCAGGACAGCTCCTGAATGCTGATATTTGAGTCTCATGGTGTTGGCAGGGACATCATAGAGCCGAACAGTTGTGTCCCAGGATGAAACGAGCAGAAACTGAGATGTGTTTGGACTAAACTTCACTGATGAAATCCCATCATCTGGAGTTTGGTTGAGTTTGAACTCGTTTGATCCCGTCATCTGCAGACAATAAGGCACAGATGCAGTTTTAATGACTCCAAGAACACAGGCCTAAGCAAAGTGAACAAGACTGAGCCCTCTGAAAGGCAGCCCGAAGCAGACCTGAAAACTTCACTGCAGGTTCAGAACACCCAAACTGCTCAAAAACTCTAAAATTCAAGATGCCAGTCCCTGTCCAAAAACCTCACTAAATGCCTTTCTCTACAGACAGCTTTTAAATACCAAATGCAACATGAATAAGCAACACAAATATATTATTACCATTATTATAATCTATAAGCTTAGATACTGTTACTTACAAATGTCTTTCCCCCACTCTGCTGAGTGTGTGGCTGTGTTTTTTTGAAGTAAATATTTATTAGTTATTGTGAACATTAAGAAGTTACTTTAAAAAACGGATATTAGCAGAAAGGAGTTGGATTTGAAAACTCCAAAAAGTGTTGATTTGCTCCTAGGTTGGTATGACTTGTCACACGCTTCCAAGAATTCCAACTGGATCATCTTTTTTATACTTTTGGGTACTTTGCAACTTTCAGGCCTTTAGGCTTCCATAAGTCCTGTGAAATACGTGCAACAAAAAACTTTAAGAGTGTTTTTTCCCCCCTCTCTTAGAATGCAAAGGGCAGGTAAAGAAAGGAAAGTTATGTTTTGTGAAGTGCTGAAACGTGGAGTGACCATGGAACTGGGATGTGAGCAGGAAAAAACATCAACAATTCAATCAAAGAGCAATGACTCCGAAGGCAAATGCAGCACTCCCATGCCAGGACCAGTTTGTGGAAAAATTCCAAGGACAGCTGCAGCTTTGAACTGCAAATTTCAGCTGGAAAACAGCTTGGACTTTCCAAACACTCTAAAAGAAGAAACTGCTGGTTACACACCCACCAAAAAAACAACCACAGCCTCTTTCCAAGGCTTCTCAAGGCCTTCACAGCACATTCACCTTCTGCTGAAGGGGCAGAGCAGTGAATCAGCTGAGATTTTCTGGAGCACTGTTACAAAGGTAAGATTACACCCCTGAGAATAAATCAGGAGACAAGGAGCAGATGAACCAAGGGCAAGGTGCAAGTTTAGGGCACAGTGGTTCCAGTTCAGAACCTGTCAGCAATTAAACAATCACCAAGTTGTGCAGTAAAGTGAGGAACACACATTCCTGCACTGGAGAGGCTTCCTGAGTGCGAGCTTTGCTCTCTAAACATCCTTCACAAAAAGCAAAAAAATTCACCACTCTGCCAACATAAAGTGCTATTTCTGCTGTTTAAGCATGAAGTGGCAGGGGAAAAAACCTTTCAATAATACAAAAGCTTCTTTCTGAGCCCCCTTTTTTAGCCCTGCTTTGGGAACTGTTGGGGAAAGGGAGGCCTGAGGTTTTGCCACACATCTTTCCATGGGGAAGCTACTTGGAATTCAGCAGCACCTGCTGAGGATGCTTCAGATCCAAAATCTAAACAGATTTTCCCAGAACAACGGGGAAAATTAAATTAGACAAGCTTATTGCTGTGTCTGCTTAGGCCAGAAAGCTCAAACAACAAAACATGAGGTTTGAGGTACAAATTATTGTATTAGTTGAGGCCTGGTACAAATTATTTACCAGCCCAAAAGCAACTCCAGGGGGCAAAGTTATTACACAAGAAACCTGGAAGGATGTCCCAAATGTATTTTTAATCCAGAACAATGTTCATAATATCAGAATTTAAGTATATCCTGCCTCTTACACAAGGTTAAAAAAAAAAAAATATCAGTCCCAGAGCTCCACATTTTCACAAAAACAGCTGCTCCACAACCAGGACTGCCAGACCAAAGTGCTGTGCTCACCTCCAACAACAAAGTCCTCGTAAAACGTTAAGGCACCACAAGAAAAAAACTTTTTAAATATTACAGAGAAAGCACGTGCTGCTGAAATAGCGATTCTGACTTAACTACGGGGTTCCGTTTTGCAAAAAAAAAAAAAAAAAAAAATTCGTGAACAAGCAAGAAATCTGTACTTTTATAGCTCCTTCTTGGCACAGGTGTCACTCAGCTGGACGGAGCTGCTGGAACAAAGCAGAACGCTCCGGCGAGAGCCTCGGGAATTCCCGCCCGCGCTTTTGCTCAGAAAACGTGAAACTCAAAGTACCGTTTTCATGCTGAACGAGCTCCTCCCGCCGCTCCACGGGCCGCCAAGGAAAAGCTTTCGGAGTTACGGCAGCGCCGAGGCCTCGGTCCCTGTGAAGAGCGCCGGGATGTGGAAGATGCTGTGGGAAGGGAAGAGAGTGAGGGAAGGGCCTGCGAACCAGCAGGGAGGGAGGGAGGGGGCCGAAACGAGGACGGAACGAGAAGGTTAGGCCGTGCCCAGGGTCCCGATCCCCGAAGCCCCAATCGCGGATCGCCAGCCCCGCGTCCCGCTCCCGGCCTCACCTCAGCCTCAGCCTCCGCCACCGCCCGCGCGCGCGCACTGCGGCCCTCCCCCCGCCATTGGCCGGTTCGAACGCGCGTGGCGCTGCGTCCCCACCGTGCGCCGCGAGCCCGCCGCCGCGGGGCCTGCCGGGAGTTGTAGTTCGCCGCTGGCTGCCGGGGCTGTGGCGGCGTGTGGGGCTCGGTGCCTTCTCCCCGTCCCGTCCCGGCCGACAACGGAGGGGCCCGGGAGATGCCACCGAGGGAACCGCGCGGGCTGGCGCCGCGGGGAAAGAGAGGCTGGGGTTTAGCAGTGTTAACGGATAAAACCCGAAAAACGAGTTATTACCCCTAAAAAAAAAAAAAGAGTCCGAAAGGCGGAGCGACGGAGCGGGGCTGTGTTCCCCACCCCGGGGGCGAGGGGCCCGTGGCTCAAACACCGGCTGTGGATGGCGGGGAGAGCGTTCTCCTTCCCCGCACAGAAAAACGCCTCATTTATTATCCCTCCGGTTATTTTATCGCTTTGTTTCTCGGGGGTTTGTTTCTCGCTGTCCTCGTTGCTGTTGCTGTTACACGCTCGGTACGGGCCGTACCTCGGGGCCGGTGGCCGCAGTTTAATCGCCACTTAAATCGCGGGATTTACCGATTTTGGGGTGACCGAGCGAGGCTGTGTCCCGTGGGGAGCCGTCGAGGATGCCCAGTGCCAACCCGGGGCGCGGAGAGCACGGACCAGTCCCCGGTAGCACCGAGCCCATCACCGCGGCTTCCACCAAAACACTCCGAAAAACGGGGGGGAAAAAAATAATAAAAAAAAAAAGTCCCCGTTTACGAAACTTTTCGGGAAATACCCTTCATCTCCCAGCCCAGAGAAGGGCAGCGAGCCCCCCGCCGGCCCCGGCACGGGCAGACGGTCAGGCCCGGCTGGGATTCCCTGCAGGAAACGAGATAAAGAGCAAAAATTCCGGAAAAAATAAACCCTCGGCGTCGCAAGTCGTTTGGCTGTCCCGTGCATCGATCCCCGGCCCGGCTGCGGGGGCACCCTCGGGTGCCGGGGTCCCCCTCGGGGACACGCGACCCAGGTGGCAAATTTACAAACGAGGCTTAAAACGGTTTAATTTTTTTTTTCTCTTTTCTTTCTTACTTTCTTTAAAAATATTTACAGATCTGAAATAACGCTTTTTTTTTAATTAATTTTTTTTTCTTTCTTTTTTTTTTCCTTTTCAAGTGGCAGGATATCAGGAGGGGAGAGCGGGGGTGCTTGCTCTCCGTTTGCCCGTCCCTCCCATCAGTTTCGGTGCTGTGTCCCCTCCACGGGGGGCGGCCCGAGACCCCGCACGGAGCCCCCGCGGCGGCCCCGGCCCCGCTCCCGGTGCGGGTCCCGACGGGGCGGCCGCGGGGCGAGGCCCGAGGGGCTCAGTAGTCGATCTTGTTGTAGAGGTTGTAGAGCGGTAAGGCCGAGAGGTTGCTGCCGGGGTAGTAGAGAGGGGCGGGGAAGGCGATGGACCGGGGCACGGGCACTCGGAGGAGGGAATTGTCTCTGAACACCAGCGGCATCCCCACCAGAGTCTGCGCCGAGGCGTGGGCCATGTTGGCCGCCTCCAGCTCGGCCGAGAGCTGCCGTTTCCATTTGTTCCTGCGGTTCTGGAACCAGGTCTTCACCTGCGTCTCGGTGAGCTGCAGGCTGGAGGCCAGGCAGGCCCGCTCCGAGCTGCTCAGGTAGCGCTTCATGTCGAAGGTGGACTCCAGCTGATAGACCTGGCTGCGGCTGAACACCGTGCGCGTCTTCTTCTTGGCGGCGCCGGCCTGCCGGTCCCCGCCGTCGCGCTGCCGCTCCCCGCAGGAAGGCGAGGAGGGTCCCAGCGGCTTCTCCTTCTCGTCCTTACAGTCCTGCTGCGGGGGCGAGAGGAAGGGCCCCCGCTCCCCGCTGCCCGCCGCCGCCGCTCCGCTCCCCTTGGCGCTGCCTGCAACAGAGCGACAGCGCGGGGGTCGCACGGCGGCCGGCACCGGGACCCCCGACGGCCGAGCTCCCCCGGCCCGGAGGGAAAAAGCACCGAGGCGGGACCCTGGGGGAACACACAAGCGACGCCAGGGGAAGCCATCCCGTCCTGGGTATCCCTGTCCCTCTGTTGGGTGGATGGATGGATGGATGGATGGATGGATGGACGGACAGGTGGATGTGGGTGCCACAGGGAAAGCAGCTGAGTAGCAGGCTTCCTATCTGCCACGAGCCGGCAAATTTTACTTTACAGCATCGCATTTCACAGACCGTTTATTCAGAAATAATGCTTAAAAAAAAAAAAAAAAACCAAAACAAAACAAAAAAACATCGTTCTTCCCTCTGCCCCATTCTGCTGTAATCAAAATCTAAGAAAACGAGCGTTATCCATAGCACCGCATCCCTCGGGGAAATCAACGCCTGATGGAGTGGAAAAAAAAAAAAAAAAAAAAAAGCCACCCCATTTTTCCTGGAGTTCCTTCCTCCCCGCTTCACCCACGGACGGCGCAAACACTCTGTGCCCCGAAAGCAGAGAAGGTGCGACGTGCCCCCGCCTCCCTCTTCCCGCCGGGGGCCGGACCGGGGCCGAGCCCTCCGCGGCCCTTCCCGGCGGGGCCCGTCCGCCCCATCCCGCGGCATCCCCGCGGGTACTCACCCAGACAGGTGAAGCTGAGGGGCTGGTGCTTGTGGCACGCCTCGGCGGGGCCCTGAGCCTCGGGGCAGAAGCAGCCGCGGTGCTTCCAGCTCTCCTCCGGCTCCTCGTCCTCCGAGGACAGCGAGAGGGTCCTGGCTCGGGCGGGCCAGGCGGACGCTCTGTCGCCGGCTTCCCGGGGGGGATCGGCGCTGCCGCTGCCCAGGATGGACTGGATGGTGAAACTGGAGATGGGAGCAGCCGCCGGACAGCACTTGCTCGGCTCTTCTTTGCTGCTCATCCTGGGTTCATAAGAAAGCAGAAGAGGGAAGCTCTCGCTTTAGAGGGGCTCGGGAGGGGGGTGCCCCGGCAGCCTGCGGGGAGCCGCGGGTGGGGGCGGTTTCGGGGGGCGCTCGGGGCGTGCTGCGGCCGGCTCTCCCCGCGCCGGCCCAGGCGGAATGCATGCTCCTTCCCCCGCGTCCCTATTGATCTGCGGGCGCCGGGCGGCGGGGCTTCATTTGCATGGAGGTGGCCTCCGCCGCGCCAATCACGGCGGCGGCGGCCACGGAAAAGTTTGGAAAGCCGCGGGGTCCGGGAATGGGGAGGCGCGGTGGGGGGGTGGGGGGGCTGTGTGCCGGAGCTGGAGGGGGGAACCCCCGCCGGGTCCTCGCCGCCGTCCCCGGGGGGCTAAGCTGACCCCTGGGCCCCGGAGGAGGGCTGCTGGCCGCCCGCCATCCCTCCTGCCCTCCGCCTCGAGTGGGCGACAGCGACGTGGGCTGAATGGCTTATGCCGGCC
>WQNJ02000014.1:4350000-4370000 GCA_016584745.2 Phylloscopus trochilus trochilus
CTCGCTCGGTGGGAGCTCCTTCGAAGGGAGAAAACGGAGCCCTTCGCTTCGTCTTTCGCTGGATCGTTGAGGGATAGGATGGAGCTTGGGGAGGACACTTTCCTGAAGGCTTGAGTAAAGCCTGAGCGCCGGGCTCGGCTCGCTGCGGATTGTGACAGAAAGGAGCGTCCCGCTCCGAGCCATCCCTCCCGGCCGGGCTGCGGGAAAACGGCGCCTACGGGAGAAGGGCGGCTCGGGGGGCAGCGAACCGGGCTCACAGACCCTCGGCCTCGGCAGGTCTCACCGCATCTGCCTGCTGTCCATCCCGCGGCGTGCAAGGGCAGCGGGAAGCAGAAAAGCTGGGATCTGCTTCGATTGCTTGGATTCTTTTTTAATTTTTTTTTTTCTCTCATTAATTTAAAAAAAAAAAAAATCCTGCCCAACCCCATCAACCCCACCAAGACCATCGTTCCCCCTGGGAAATGCCCCTGGCAGTGCCGGGACGGGCTCGGGGAGCCGCTGCCCGCTGCCCGCACCCGCGCAAAGGCCGCGCTGCGGGGCCGGAGCCGCGCTGGTGCCCATCGGCTCCTTCCTCTGCTGCCGAAGGGCCGGGAGGGTCCAGAATCGTTTTCTGAGCGCTGACCAGAAATAAATGAGCTTTTTTTTTTTTTTTTTTTTTTTTTTCTGCCCCCTTGCCGTTTGATAACATCGTGCCGCCGCGCTGTAAAATGGAAAAGACGTATTTACAATGACAACAATATTTTTAATGGGCTGCAAGCGACTTGTCCCAAAGTTGGTACTGCAAACAGCAAAGGCATCGCTCTGTTTGCAGGCGACACAGCCGGCACCGTATTTTGACCCCGAAACTCTGTTTATTTTTCGTTTACGACCCATTGCCAGGGTTTTTAGCCCAAACGAAAAGAAAACGGGGGATTATCTTCTCGCAACGCTGAGTTTTATTTTGATTTCTTTGGCCCCAAATCCTGCCCTCGGCGCTATCAACACGTCGATTCGGGCCAATCTGGGGGGAAGCGGAGAAGCGATCCTATCTCCAAAAATAACCCTGCCGGGGGGGGTGGGGACGGGGTTTGAACACGCGTGACGGGCTCCGGCCGTGGGCAGAGGGGTTGGACACCCTGCGGCAGCCCCCGGGGGAGGGGGGAGAAGGGAAGGCAGGGGCAGCACCGGGGGGGCGCGGGGAACAAGTTCAGGGGGAGCCCCAGGGGAGGGGAGGAGGCGCTCCCGCGGGATGGGAAGGGAAGGGAAGGGAAGGGAAGGGAAGGGAAGGGAAGGGAAGGGAAGGGAAGGGAAGGGAAGGGAAGGGAAGGGAAGGGAAGGGAAGGGAAGGGAAGGGAAGGGAAGGGAAGGGAAGGGAAGGGAAGGGAAGGGAAGGGAAGGGAAGGGAAGGGAAGGGAAGGGACACCCCCCCACCCCGCTGCCCCCGCGCCGCCCCGGGGGGCTCCCCGGGAAGCTGCGAGCCGTGGCTCGGGGTAACCCGGGCACCGCGACCCCGCTGAGCCGGGGCTGAGAAAAATCCCCCCCAGTGCCCATCCCCTTCCCCTGCCGAGGGAGCCTCTGGATCCCGGCTCCGAGGAGCCTCGGAGGGATCGGCTCCGTGCTCCAGCCCCGGCGCTCACAGACAACCCTTGGGTTGTTTTGTTGTTTCTAATTTTTTTTTAAATTTTATTTTGTTGTTGTTTATTTATTTTTTTTCCCGCCCGAAACCACACTTTAAAAATGATAAGGAACGGGTTTTATTGATTTTTTCTTTTTTTTTTCCACCACAACATTAAGTTTATAACAATATAGGCTGTTTTAAAAATAGGACCGATCCCTAACAGAAAGCGGGAGGGCAGAGGGTACAACCGAAAAGGGGAAAAACAAAATTTAAAATCAAACAAAGAAGAGAAACCAACCAACCCAAACCCTTGGGAAGACAGCAAACAATTGTCAGACAACAGGTGAGCAGACACTAAGACAGAGAGAGACTAGAGGTGTCCACTCCTCACTTGATTTCTGCCTATTAAAATCCACATACTCCATGGACTTTAGAAGAAAACTGTACATCATATCAAATAAATTAAAATTACCCTAAAGTTGATTGTCCTTCACTTAAAGCGCCCAGCTCACCGAATCTCCCTTATTTATTCGCATAAGCCGGGCTGATGCTAATTCCCATGCCCTGCTCCTCTCTTCTCACTTTCCTTCGCTTTTAATTATTTTTTTTTATTTTATTTTGCACAACATGAAGAAACGCAATTTTACAATGCTAAAAACCCTTTCCTCACCATTCAAATAAAAGCAGTGCTTTAAGAATCGTCGTACAATATTGCACAGTTCAAAAGTACAATAATATTATTAATAATTATAATAATAATAATTAGTATTACAAAAGAAAGCAAAAGGGTACAGATTTCCCCACCCCACACACCCCCAGATACCGAAATAACTTTACAAGGGAAAAAAAAAAAAAACCAAACCCGAAACAACCCGACGACTAGGAAAACAAGAATTATAAACAAGAATTAAAAATGTCTAAGTAAACGATAATAAATAAGGGTCGCTCAAAGCGTGCGAGTGTATTTAACCGTTCACTTTGAGGCTGTATTTCTTGCTCGTGAAAGTCTCATGACAGAAACCGAAAGGTACAAAACGTGGGCAAGCAAAGAGGCAAAGGTCTGCTTAAATGAAAAGCCGATGGTCGATGAAGTTTGAGTCACGACAGGATCAGGAGCCTGAACAATTATTTGGAGGCAGAAGGAGAGGTCCGAAAGGAACAGAAACTCAGCTTCCCATTAGCGTTTGGCAAATCTCGAGGAGTGGCCTGGGACCTTTCATTTTTTTTTTAATTTTTTTTTATTACTATCCATTTTACCCCCCACCCTTTTTTTCTTTTTCTTTTTTTTTTTCCCTTTATTTCTTTTTTTTCCTTTTTTTTTTTTTTTTTTTTTTTTTTTTTTTACAAAAATAAAACTAAAGCCACAGAGAGACCATCGCGGTTTTTCATCCACGTTTACAAAAGGTGTGACAGCTCCAGGGGTTCTCCACAAAGTCCCCGCTCTCCTCATTTTCGTTTCCCTCCCCCCGCACATTTTTTTTTCCTTTTTTTTTTTTTTTCCCCTAATTTTCCGCCACTTTCCCTCCTACCACCACCCTCCGAGGGGGTCCCCCCCAGCCCCGCAGTGGTGTCCCCGCGGTGCAGGGTGACCGGCACGGGGAGGGGGATGCTGCAGTACTTACAAGCGGGCGGGTGCCTTGCGCGCCTCTCCGCGCCCCTCCGCGCAGCGGCCGCCGGCCTCAGACGGGCCGCAGGAGCGGCACCGAGGTGACCACGGGGTGGGAATAGTAGACGGGGTGAGGGAAAGTGAGCAAAGGCTGCGTGCCGGGGGCTCCGCCGCCCCCCGCGCCCCCTTCCGCGCCCGAGTTCTCGTGGTAGAGGATGGGGACGCGGACGATGCGCTGCGCGGCGGCGTGGCTCAGGTTGGCCGCCTCCAGCTCGGCCGCCAGCTGCCGCTTCCACTTGTTGCGGCGGTTCTGGAACCAAATCTTCACCTGGGTCTCTGTCAGGTGCAGCGAGGCTGCCAGGCCGGCGCGCTCCGAGCTGCTCAGGTAGCGCTTCATGTCGAAGGTGGATTCCAGCTGGAAGACCTGCGAGCGGCTGAACACCGTGCGCGTCTTCTTCTTGCGGCACGGCTTCTTCTCCGGGCTCTCCTCCCGCTTCTTCCAGTCCTCCGCGCCTCCTTCCTTCTTCGCCTCCTCCGAGTCGCTCTCCTCCAGGACGATCTCGTCGGGGCTCTTGGAGTCCAGCTCCTTCTGCTCCCCCTCCGCCTTCAGCAGCGGCTCCGGGGAGTCCCGGTCGGTGCCCGAGGCGGGGGACGAGTCCCTCAGCAGGGATTTCTCTGCGGCTGGATAGGAAGGACGAAGCGGGGCGTGAAGAGGGGGAGATGAGGGACACAAAGAGACACCCCCTCACCACCCAGGCCCCGCGTCCCGCCGGGGGAGAACGGGACGAGCCGGCCGGATCCCCGCGCCGCCCCAGCTCCAGCTTCACCCCCCGCCCCGGTGCCCCCCGGTCCCCGCGGCCGCCGCCCCGCCGGGGAGGGACGGAGGGAAGGAAGGAGCGATGGAAGTTTTGGGGAGCGGTACCTTCCGTGCGGGGCAGGTGGGCTCCGGCCGGCGTCAGGGCGTAGGGGTACCACCAGGTCTGGGCGCGCTCCAGGCAGTGGGCGCTCAGGGCGAAGCGCGGCGCCGGGATCTCGAAGCGGGGGAAGGCGAGGTCGCCCACCTGCGAGAGGGCGAAGCCGGCGCCGTCCACCGCCGCCTTGCCCGAAGGGGCGAACAGCGCCCGCGGCTGCTTGGGGGGCGCCTTGGGAGGGCCGCCGTTGAGCAGGTTCTTGATGTAGAAGGACTCCTTGGGGGGCGGCGGAGGGGCGCTGGGTGCTGGCTCCTGCCCGGTCTCCGGCATCCTCCGCTGCCCGCCCGGCTCCTGGCCGCCGCTGGCCCCGCAGCCCGCGCCCGGCGCGCAGGTGGCGGCTCCCGGCGGCGCGGGGGACAGGCGCGGCGGGGCGGCGGCGGCGGCGTGGGAGCGCGGCGGCGGGGCCGGCCGGGGGCCCCTCGCATGGGGGGGCGGCAGGGCGGGGGGCCGGGGGGACCCGAGCAGCCCTCGGCACCGGGGGGCTGCTGCGGGCAGGCGGAGAGCCGGGGTCGTCGCTGCCGCCGCCGCCGCCTCCCGCCGCCGCTGCCGCTGCGTCAACCTGACGCCGGATGCTAATGATGAAATCAAAATGTCATCCCCGTTCCGCGCGGGGAGCAGGCGGCGATTGGGCGCGCACAAAGGCGAATGGGATCGGGCGGGAGGCGGCGGGAGGAGAGAGGGCTCCGCGCAGCCCCTGCCCGCAGCCGCCGCGGCCCCGGCCCCCCCCCGCCCCGCGACGCGCCGCCGTGCCCGGAGGCGGCGACCGCCCGCCCGTTCCCGGCCTTCACGGAGTCCAATTAGGGCAGGCAGCGGGGCCGGGCCGGCGGCACAAAGGGACCGGCTGGGCCGAGCGCGGCGGGAGCGGCGAATGGCACGGGCAGAGCCGCTCCTGCCTCAAAACCGCCCCCGCCCCGCCGCGCCGCCCCCCGCGCCCCCGCCCCGCGCCGCCGGGAACAAAAGCCGCCGGCGGCCGAGGGGAGGGGGGGGAGCGGGCCGGGCAGAGCCCCGCCGGGATACCGGGCACCGGGACACCCTCTGGCTGCGCTCCGCCGTGGGGCAGAAACGACTTTAGAGGACGGCTGCGGGCCGGGGGCTGCGGGGCGGCGGGAGGGCTCTGCCCCGACGGTGCCCCCCGCGCCTCGGGCGGCCCTGCCGCCTCCTCCGTTCCCGCGGCCGGCGGGACACGTCGAGGCCGCGGCGGAGGGGCGACAACGGGCACGACCCGCGCCCGCCGCTCTTGGGATCAGGGCGCAAGGCGCTCCCGGGATTCGTTCCTGCCCTGCTCCCGGGATTCGTTCCTGCCCTGCTCCCGGGCTTCGAGCTCCGGGAGCTCCCGGGGTTCGGTCACAGGGCGCTCCCGGAATCCATCCCTGCCGCTCTCGGAATCCGAGCACGGTGCTTCTAGGATCCATCCCTGCCGCTCTTCTGTTCGTAGGGAGTGATCCCGAGATTCATCCCAGCCGTTCCCAGGATCCATCCCTGTCCCGTTCTCAGTTCTATCCCTGTCCCGTTCCTGGTTCCATCCCCTCTCCGTTCCCAGATCCATCCCTGCCCCGTTCCCGGTTCCATCCCTTCGCCGTTCCCGGTTCTGTCCCCGCTGTTCCCGGTTCCATCCCTGCCCGTTGCCGGTTCCGTCCCCTCTATTCCCGGTTCCATCCCTTCGCCGTTCCCGGTTCTGTCCCCGCTGTTCCCGGTTCCATCCCTGCCCCGTTCCCGGTTCCGTCCCCTCTGTCCCCGGTTCCATCCCTGCCCGTTCCCGGTTCCGTCCCCTCTATTCCCGGTTCCATCCCTGCCCGTTCCCGGTTCCGTCCCCGCCGCTCCCGGGGTCCGGGCGCAGGGCGCCCCCTGGCGGGCCGCGGCAGCGCCCCGCGTTCCGGGACGGGCGGGCCGGGAGCGCTTCCCGCACCGCCCCGCACATCCCGGGACACCGGGAAGCGGCAGCTCCCTGGCGCCCTGGGAACCGCGACGTGAGCCCCGGCAGGGCGGTAATACCCGGTACCGCCCGCCGGTACCGCTCCGGGGGCGGCGGGGCGCAGGGAAGGTGTGGCTCCCGGTTTGGGAAGAGAAAAGGAAGGAAAGGAAGGAAAGGAAGGAAAGGAAGGAAAGGAAGGAAAGGAAGGAAGGAAGGAAAGGAAGGAAGGAAGGAAGGAAGGAAGGAAGGAAGGAAGGAAGGAAGGAAGGAAGGAAGGAAGGAAGGAAGGAAAGGAAGGGAAGGAAGGAAGGGAAGGAAGGAAGGAAGGAAGGAAGGAAGGAAGGAAGGAAGGAAGGAAGGAAGGAAGGAAGGAAGGAAGGAAGGAAGGAGCCACTCATTCTCTCATTTCTGGCATCCTGCTAAACATTTGGAATACCTTTGAGCACGCACTGCAGAAATCTGCCCTGGCACACGCAGAGCTCTGGACTCGGACGTGCTCAGGGGGCGACAATCTCTGCCTCTAAACATTTTAATGCCTTGATCAGATCTTCCCGAATTTTCTTGCTATTTCGTTTTAAAGACATCCACTTGGCAATTCGAAGTGAGACACTTTTTATCTGAATCAAACTGCCCAGGAGTTTTTCTTCCTCCTGAACACTCGGGGTTATAAATAGAGGGGAAATTTCTATAGAGCCAGTCACACAACATTTTTGGCTGCAACTGACCTGGCGTTTCATGTACCTTACACACATCTTGGGGATGGGGTCTCAGCAATTAAAAATTTCAGAAATATGTTGTTATTAACAACTGTTTCTTGTTCCTGCTCTCGTTAACAACTTAAAGCACCTGGCAAAGTAAAGGTCATTGGGAATTTTTCAAAGAAATGCTGTTTCTCTGGGAATATCCCTCAACTCCAGGGTAAAATGTACAGAGGAAAAAAACCCCAAATGGACAGAAAAGAGTTTCCATTCAGAAAACAGCTCCTGCCAGAGATCTGGGCTAAAGGTTGTGCTAAATGTCTGCAGCTCTTACATGAAAAGCCAAGGGTGAAAAGTTCTTACAGAAGACCCCAGTGCATTTCTCCATCTCAGTGAAGATTTTATTTAGATATGAGTCACCGAAATAATTCTGTACTGAAACTCCCACCCTTTTCCATCCATCTTTCACTGCTTTGGTAATTATGAGGTCCTAATCCCTTTGGAGTCCCTCAGGGCAAACAACTCACGGTAGAAAGCCAAGCAGGGACAAAAAAAAATCAAACCAGCCTCTAGAAATGCTGAAAGAAATTCCCACTTTGCCATACTTTATTACAAAACAAGCAAACAAAACCCTGCAGTGTTCTGGAAGAGCATTTCTCTGTCTCTGTTATTGAAGGTCCATAGATTTCTGGCTTATTTATGTATTTTATTTGTTCCCCCTCCCCAGCAATATCTGGATGTTAAAGACAGGTATTGACCATTCCCCCCTTGCCCACTGGTGATGGAGCTGAGTGGATTTTGCTGCAGTCTTTATTTCTGTTTCTAGACTTTCAGTCGTACCATTCCATGGTAAACAGATAATTATTATTTCATTAGTGTTGCAATCCAGAATTAATTGGCTAATTTACACGTGGATCAATTGTATAAATGTGATGTTTGTGATAGGTGCTTGATATGATTTAAAGTAATTGTTTATTTTCGGGTTTTGGCTGTATCGTATTGCCAAGTGATTTATCTCCTTATTTATCCTGTCTCAGCACTGCCTCTTCTTCTTCATTATTTTTCTAAAGAGCTACATTCTTGCTAGGCTGGAGCCTGAGCCTGTATGCTGTGCTGCTGTGGTGCCCCAGTGCCATGAGCTCCAAGAAGCCCTGGCTTGCAGCCTGCTGACGAGGACGTGCAGAGCACAGCAGCCCCGTTTCCCTGGCAGGAATTACCCACTGCAGCCCTTGTTTCACCCACATTCTTGCTCCACCTTTCTCTGCCACCCCTGAGCGTCCCCACTGTGACCACAGGTGACAAACTTTGGGTCACCTTGGGTTCAGCTTTCTCTTTTCCATCCTGGGGAAAGGGCAGTGCTGAGTTTCCTTGTTCCTTTATTTGTCCAAATGGGAGCTCTCCTGAAGAAGTTTGCAGCATCTGGACCTCCAGATGTTGTAGGGAAGCAGAATTCCACCCAGGCACTGCCTGATTCCGTGGCTAACATTAAACATACCCCCACAGGAAAATGCTGAGGCACCTCCTTGCAGCAGAGTTTGGATGTCCAGAGGGAGAAGGAAGAAAGGATGAGAAGATGTTTAACAGCTTGCCCCACTCTCCTTTCCCAGGCAATCAAAAGGAATCCTTCCCCCATCAGGTTTTAGAGCTCCTGTCATGCTGTCCAGGCATATAAACACAATTCTGTGACTGCCAGAGATTCACTGCTGTAGAGCCTGAGCTGCTCTCCATGGCTCTCCCCTTCCTATTGCAAATCCCTCCACATTATCGGGGCCTTTTAAAAATCCGAGTTCTCTGGAAACACGGCACTTCTCTGTCAGCCTTTGGAGTGCTCCTTCTGAAATGCATGGCTGGAAACAAACAGAGGTTACCCAGAAAAGGGATGCTACTTTCTCGTCAAAAGGAATGTCTCTTAGTGGGATGTCTTTGATAAGGATGTTTTTTATTCAAGGCTGGAAAAACGACAAGGGAGTTATTCTCGGAAACCTGTCTCAGGTTTCCCCAGGCTGAGTGGATCAGGGTGTATGAGATGTGTGTGGGTTGAGAGGTATTTTGGAACAGTTAAAGTTGTTCCCTTATTATGCCTTACAATGGCATTTTTGTACCTTTAAATGGAAGGCTTTGTTAGCCTCTGTTTTCCAGTGGCTTCCTGGCAAGCTGAGAGTCTTCCCTGACAAATATTAGAATCTCCTAGTGCTTCAAGAAAGCAGGTCCTTCAATTGATGAGACTTTTCTTTCTGAGGCTCACCAGAAAGAAAAGTCTGTGTCTGACTCACAGAGATGGCAATTTTTATCAAACAAGGGGAGAAATTTCTAGGTTGTGATTTTTTTTTTTTTTTTTTTGGTAAAACAAGTGCTGCTGCAAATTCCCTGTAATTTGGAGTAAATCCCCAGGGACAGAGCTGATGGGCTGATCTCAGCACAGCCTGTCTCACCGAGCACCACACACGCACTCTCTAGGATGTGATAAGATGCTCTGATGTCATCACGAACTCATGCAGCACATCCTTTGCTTTTGTCGTTTTGTCTTGCCCCCCACCCCCCCCCAAGTCTGATTTCCAGAAGGTTTCACTGCCCTGGCATTAGTCATGTGTGCACAATTTATCACTTCCACAAGCCAGCTCCCCGAATGGAGGTCAGCTAAATGCACTGCAGGAAAGAAACCCTTTGTGAGAAGCATCACTGGGGGATTTGGAGGCAGAGCATGTGCTGTTCTTTAACATCTTATCCAAACTCCAGCTCATCTTTCAAAATACGTCAGGACAGAGACACCCAAAGAAAGATGAATAGGTGGTGGCTTTGCAGCTTTATATCTGAAGACCAGGGCTTTTATAGGAGGCTGTAAACTCTGAAGCATCATGTGAAAAAGATAAAAACACCCCAAAATCCAAACCAGAGCTATGTAAACATCAGGACTGGTGAAATCTGAAATAAGCAGATCTCTTTGTGGCTGTAAGTAGGTCATTTATTAAAACCCACAGAAGTCACCACACCTGAAAAGTGCTGAGTATTTCCAGCTCCTACTGAAATAGAAAATTGCTGCAGAGCTCGGTGGTGACTGTGGCTAGAAAAGAGGTGCTCTGACCCACACTCAGCCTTCAGGTCTCACTTCCAAACCGTCCATTTGCAGAGAGCCAACAGAGAGCAGAGCAGATCCAACGTTTGTGTGCAGGGCAGCTGCACAATGTGCAGTTTTAGGAGTTCTTAAATAATCATTGATTTCAAAAGTGTTACAGCCCATTGACTCAAAAATCAGCTGCTTACAAAGCCTCTCGGGTTCATATCACAGATCCTTGGCAATTGTAGAAGAGTTATGCTGGACCTACCGACTGAACTATGAGCTGTGCTTTGAATTCCATGGAAAGATCCACAGATCACCCTAATTTCCCTAACAAAGTTTCCTGTAGCTGGCATGACAGTCTCAACCAGCTTGTTCTGAGTCAGCAGATCCCCAAAATGGCTTGTGGCTTTGCAAAATAAATGAACGACGGGGTCATTTTGTGCTTCCACGAGAGCTTCTTTGTCAAAACCTCCGTGTGCTTTGCACTTATTAACGACTCTGCCTCAGTCCCCATGGAAAGCTGCTCCTCAGGGAAGCTCGGTGTTTCAGGAATCCCAGGAAGCCAAAGTGATGCATGCACCACAGGAGGCTCCTTCTCCCTCGTTTGGCTGGGGAATCTCCAAGGTTTCTTGTCTTCAGGTATTCAGACAGTTTATAGGTTCTCACCATGCTCCCATGGTGCACAGGCTCTGTTCTACTTGTTCTGTGAAACAGAACAGAGAAAAGAATATTTTGGGACTTCTTTCTACACAACCTTCCTGTAAATTCCAGGGAAAACTTTATCCTAGAAAACAAAGTAGCTTGTTTCTAAATATATTAATATAAGTGCACAACTTCACATTGTAAAAACAAAGTATCAGAGGCCAAGAACTGGCTGCATAAATTTGAAATCATCCTACTTTGAGGCATAGCTTTACACTGAAGTTTTTCTTTGTTTGTTGTTGGTTTGGGACTTTTTTTTTTTTTTTTTTTTACATTGCTGCTTTTTTTTTAGTATACCATTGAAAAATTGGAGTTCTATTAGAAAAAGAAGCATTATACAGAAAATATTTTTAATGGATTCTGGTTAAACATTAGCAATACACATCAGAAATTCATCAGTAATCAACCTGATGGAAGCAGTGCTGGTGGAGAGCAGAGGAAAGATTGGATGCAGGTTGTGGAAACTTCTGACACTCAGCTTCATCACCATCACAGCCACTGTAGTTACACTTTTTTTTTTTTTTTTTTTTTTTTTTGACAAGAGAAGATTCCCTTTGGAATTAAGAAACAGGAATCCAACCAGTTCAGAGTGGTGGCTTGAAACTCCTACCTCATATGAAGATATGAAAAGCAGCCATGAAGCACTGACAAAACACAACCCAGGGTGACTTTTCCACATCGTTTTACATTAGCAGGTTTTTGGGTTGTCATTAAGGATCTGTAAATAATATCAGAAAAAACCAAACCAAAAAAAAAAACCAGAACCCCCCCCCCCAAAAAAAACCACCAAAAAACCCCAACAGGATTCCAACCAAACCAAAATGATTAAAAGGGACTCTGTGCAGTTCAGCACTTTGTTCAAGGTGGCAGATAAGGCAAATAATAATAAAGTATTACCTATGAAAAAAAGTGCAAGACTTCCAGCTGGGTCTACTCATGAAATTCAACACCTTTAAATAATGTTGGGTATCTACAGAGCAATAGAATCATCAGAATAACCATTTTAACATGGAAATAAACATTAACTGCTTCTCCTCAGCAGCCAGATGTCTGTCCTTGCCACGTGTTGTCATTCCCAGAGTGTGACATCTAAGTTATTTGTGCAATGAAAAAAAAAAAAAAACCCAACAAAAACCCCTCACCCCATAACAAAACCCACCCAGATCACCCGATACCCTAAGTATTCCAGTCAGGAAAATCCTGCACACCACACTTCACGCTGCCCTGAGAGGTTTGTTATGTATTGCTGTGCTTGAGAGCTGCAGTGGACTGAAAAACAGAGGAAATGTGAAAAGACTCGAGGGCCAACGTGTGAATGACACCTCTGCTGTTTGTTTGTCTGTCTGATTGTCTGTTTGTCTGTCTGTCCGTTTGTTGGCAGCCAGGGTTGCTCGGAGGGATGGGATCAGAGATCCCGATTTGATTCTCTTCCAGCCACGATGCTTGTAAAGCACTGGAACTGATCAGAGAGTGCAGAGAACCGATCAGGGGTTCCAGGTGTCCTTGAAAACGCCCTTCACCTTCCCAATCAGGCTCTGAAATGATAATCTATTGATGGGAATGCTTGGCAGCAGCGTGACACACGCCGGGTTATTGATAAGCAGCGCTGATGCTTTCAGGTGACAAATAAAGGTGGGGGAGGAGATTGAAACAGGAATGCAAAGCTGCCCACGAGAATCTTCAGCTGGGAAACTCGGGCTCTGTCTGATACTGCCCACCAAAGTGTTTCTGCTTTTTTGTCCGGGAACAGATCCCTGTCTGAATCTGCGGGGGTTAATTTCTGGTGTTATGATACTAATGCTAATAACCACCAATCCAGCAGTGGATGGATGGATGGATGGATGGATGGATGGATGGATGGATGGATGGATGGTGGATGCATGGATGGATGGATGGATGGATGGATGGATGGATGGATGGATGGATGGATGGACCATTGGACTCCCCCCGGCTCGTCCAGGAGGCGCGGCCGCCGTTCAGCACCACGGCCAGCGCCGGGAGCGAATTCCCGCAGGTTCAGGAGGATCCATCCCATCCTCCGGACATCCCGGGATAACGCTGCTCCGGGCAGGATGGAGGGGCAGAGCTCCTGTGTACTCCTGGGGTTGTGCGAGAGAGAAAGAAGGGACTTAAAGGTTGTGTTCTACAGGCAAAAATAAGAGAAGAATTAGAGGTTCGCTGCTGTTGTAAAAGCTCCAAACAAGCAAATAATTAGTTGCATCTAAACCCTGAGATTACAAATTCAACCCAGGACCCTTTGTCTACTGTTCCCCGAGCCTCCTTGGTAAAATTCAAGAGAATTACATCTCGGATTATTTTAATACCAAAGAATTCCATAAGAAGATGTGGGAATTTTTTCCCTTTCCAACAGTGTTGATGCATTGCCCTGTTTATTCCCCAGCTGGTATTTTTTTGTACTTCTCTGGGATATATCAAAGTTTATGCAGTATGTGTAAGTCAGAGGAGATGGAAAAGGCATTGACAATATTAATTGTTTCATAAAGAGCGTCAGATAGGATATGCTTTTTATACCCTTGGTTTAAACCCTGTTAGTGAAAAACCAATACCCTGCCATTTGTTTATACTTTTCTTGGCGTACAGGGCAGATATATTAGAGAGAATGAAGCCAATAAAAGGTTACAGGCAGCCTTTTCCACTCTCAACTCTTAGGCATGGCCCCTTTTTCAAAAGAAAACTGTCTTTTATTTTGGAACATTATAACCATTCCACCTGTCTGCAAAAAATGTATGAAGAACCAGAAATTACAAAGGACCAAATAGAAGGGACCCTTTGTTTTTAGGTGAGCACTTCTTCACACGAGCAATTCCCCAGGCTCCACCAAGAGCAATTCCATGGCTCCACAAGCACCTGCTGAGGCAGAGGGGTGAAGGGCTCCACCAGCCAGCCCAGCAGTGTGGGGGTCTCTGTGGCAAAGCTGCCTCAGAGAAAAAGGCTCAGGATGGGAAAAAAACCACCCTCTTTTCCTTGGTGTTCTTATTTGGACCCAAGAAGCTTATCACAGAACGAATCCTGAGGGTGGGAAGAGGAGCTGCAAACAATCCCAAAGGCTGCACATGACTGAAAGTTTCAGACAAGGAAAAAGCTCTGCAAATTAATTTCTGGAGGTCTTGCAAAAGTTTTTAATCCAAACAATGGTGAAAGAGACTCCTGAAAAAAAAAACATTTGCTCTGCAAGCATTTTACTCCTTGCTGTCCTTTTATTTCCTCTATTCAGCATTTTTGTCCCTGCAGGAAGGGACAAGGAGGTGGGTTATGGTGGGTTTACCTGGTAGGCTGTGGTGGGTTTGCCTCTGCTTTCATTTTAAAATGTTTTAATCGTGCTCTGTGCAGTGTCACATGCAAAAGAAATACAACCCTTGCACGTCTTTAAACAAGAGTTTCAATGCTGTCGTGTTCTGCTTTATTAATATGACAGTTTGGGAAGATATGTAGCATAGCAGCAGCTAACTGAGGGCTGGAACATTGGAAATCAAGAGAGGAAAGAGGGAAGAAAATGCCACTCAACATTCCTGGAAATTCCATAGGAATTCATGAAAATGTGCTGTGCATGGGGTTTTTTCATAGCACGAAATGGCAGCACTGCAGCCTTGAGTGCCTCCTGCAGGATGCCAAGAGCAGCAGCTGTCCTCAGAGAGAGGCACTCCCTGGGTTGTCCCTTGGCCTGTGCACAAGGAATGTGAGGCTTGATGTCCTGGCTTCCAGAGCAGCTCTGCATGGATCATCTCCTACAGCTTCAGGAACTTTCTGTGCAGAATCAAAGGTCAGGCCCTCTGGCAAAGCCATAAAAGCCCTTACCAGAGGTGAACACCAAGGCATGGTCCTTTCTCCATTTCAGCTGCAGAGGGGAGGAGGCTTTGCTCAGTAATCACTTTTATTCCAGACCTGTTTGTTGCTCAGACTACAATAAATCAGGAGTATCTGGCTTCTTCAGCATCTCTCAGGCCCAGAAGGTTTTTAGGAACATATTCCAGAAAAGTAGAAACTTGCTGAGAATCAGAGGAAGAAAAGCCATAGCCAGAGGTACCTGTGGAGGCACAGAGTGTCAAAGCCAGGCAGAGATCAGATTTTTTTATTTGCCTCCCAGGCAGAGCCCCTGCTTTCCCAGACTTCAGCAAGACCTGGAGAGGTCTGTCAGGTACCTACAGGAGCAAAGAAAGCAGTAAGAATGACAAAAGCAGCAAGAATGACAAAAGCAGTAAGAATAAATCCTGTCTGGAAGGTGCTCCCACTTGTTGCCCACAGCTGATTGTAGCTTAGCCCTGTGATGCGTGTGATGTTTTACTTGGGACAAAACCAGGGAGAACCACCTTGAGCAGAGCCCTCCACCCTGAATCCTGCTGTGATCTGCTCAGGCATTGGGGTAGTGAAAAGTAGGTTTTAAAAAGTCATGTTTCATCCCTTTTCCAGCACAAATTTTTTTTTTTTTTTTTTTTTTTTTTTTTTTTTTTTTTTTTTTTTTCCAGTTGCTTTGGAAGGCCAACAGACACAACAAGGGAGAATCTTTTCCCCTCAGTGCAAAAGCAGATGTGACAACTGGCAGACTCTGTGGAAAGCCTTTACCTAATTCATGTTCATCTCACTGTTAGACTCCAATCTCCAGCTCCAGGGTTAGAGAACACAGTGCACCCCACCCATGGCATCAAGGCTGGCCCAGCACCACCCTTCTGCCCCTCACACACCTGCTGAGCTGGTCTGAAACCCCACAACCAAATCCCATTTCCAGCGACGCACCTGCTTTGCCTTGCTCCTCAACCTGCCCATTTTAGTGACTTGCAGTTAAATAAAAGCCTTCCTCATGCTCTGGGTCTCCCTGCCCATCCTCCCTGTGAGGCTGTGGCTTTAATTTCACCCATTCTCACAGCAGCAGACTCCTAGGGCAGGCAGCAGGGTTGTGACTCACGTGCTGTGGGAAGTAATGATGATTCAAAAAGCAAACGGAGGTGGGCAGTGAAGGAGAAATCACTTATGCAAATAGAAATATTTTCAATAATGATCAACAGCACGAGAAAGAATATAGGAAAAATTACATTAGGCCGAGGAGCTTCATTTTTAAAATGTTCCCTAAGTGCTAGAAATCTTCCCATCTTCATTTTTTCCCTTTAAACTCTGTCATTTGTACAGCCTATTAACCTTTAACTTTATGACTATCCTAACGTGAAATACTGGCAGCATTTAAGTCTGAGAATACTGGAGAGCTACCTTCCTGGCTGGCAACAGAGGTGAAGCACTTTCTTTTAAATCAGTCATTTTTAGTGTCAGTCATATACACACTGCATCAGAGACACTATTTTTAGATTCACGTGCTGGTGTTACTTACAACAAATGCTCTGCAGACCCCAGTTATCTTCCCTCAGAGATCTTACAGAGTCCTTGTCTCTCCTCTCCCAGTTCATTTCCCTAAGTGTAGCCTTCAATTCTGCTCAAAAGCAGAGGAGAAAATTAAATCAAATCACTTCCTTCAAACTCCTTCTCTCCTGCTCTTAAAAAAAAAAGACAAAATAAAATTGATTATTTGTGTTTACAAGAGTTGTTGAGGAGTCGAGCCGAGGCTGGGACTTCACTGTGTGAGGCCCTGAACCTCTGTTTTTCCAGCCTTTTCTGCCCTGCAGACCTGGCAGGGGCAGGGCAGGAGGGGTGATGAAGTGACTTTTGAAAGGTGGTGAAGACAAAGTGGCTGGTGGGGTGCTGAGTGCTGGGGCTGCATCGATTCCACCTGCAGCAGGGGCTGGGAGAGCTTCAGCAGGCAGCTTGGGAGGTTTTAAT
This sequence comes from Phylloscopus trochilus trochilus, assembly GCA_016584745.2. Lineage (NCBI taxonomy): Eukaryota > Metazoa > Chordata > Aves > Passeriformes > Phylloscopidae > Phylloscopus > Phylloscopus trochilus. The sequence goes on from WQNJ02000014.1 coordinate 4,366,329, forward strand.
TGTTGCCATTAGTTCAAAGCAGTGACAAGGTCTGCTCAGACCTGAGGACAGCAGCATCTATGGTTTGTAGCTATGTGATTACACAGCACCCAGGGGTGATGGGGGTGGATCAGCTGGCTCTCCTCTCTGGCAGGGAGTGCATTCCTCCAGGGCTGGGCATGGCCCTGCCGTGGGGTGTAGTCACTGTTTCTCATGTTTGCATTCTTCTTAAACTCTTTCCCAGATCGAAGCAGTAAACAAGGTCACTCTATGTAAACTATCTTGTTTTTCACTTTTCCCTCTTCTGAGGAGGGACTTTGCTTGTTGACCCTTGGTGTGGCCAATGGGTCCAGGGATCCCACCTCTTAGGTGGGCACATTGTAAAAAGGTATAAAAATAGGTTCTGAGAATAAACCAGCCCTTTTTGGAGCATCAGCCTTCTGAAATCACGACTCCGTGTCTCATTGATCATGTCCCACAGCGACAGTGGGGCATCACTGTAGCCTGGGAGAGCTTCCAGAATGAACTTCCAGTTGGACAGAGCAGCCAAAGCTGTTGCACTGACACCTGAGAAAGCATTGCCTCAGAGCTGAACCGCCAGGATTTATTGACACAACGCCTTCCTCTTTTTCCCTTGCTCTTTCAGACTCAGCAAACCTTCGAGAAGCCCAGCAGGGAGTCCTGCAGCAGCACTTAAAAGCCAGTTTTCCAGGCAGGAGACAGTGCCTCTCTCTTGGGTCAGAAAATATCCAGCCCTAAGGGGCAAGAGCAGGAGCACAGCGGCCCTGGCTGCCCAGCCCTCCCCTGCACACCTCGGGGTGGGCAGCAGGAAGCCCTGGGCTGTACAAATGTCCCTCTTTGTCACCTCCAGGGCACGGTGCTCCCTTGTAGTGAAGGACACGGGCAGGGTACTCTGAGCAGTGCTGGTGCTGGTGTGTCTCAGCTGGGACAAAGCTTTGAACCCCAGGACATTTTATTTTGATGCAAACTCTCTCCTGGGCTTCCACTCTCTTAGGGAATTTTCTGCTCTCAGCACTGCTCCCCTGAGCCTGAAAAAGGTTTGGCTTCTTCCCCCCTCTCACTGAAACTGCAGTCTTGCTTTTGGGTAGAAATGATCAGCCCAGGCTGAGCAGGAGCTCTGGAAGGAGTTTTGGCCATGGATTAAATTCAACCAGGGAAAATAAATGTTTGGGATGACTAAAGATTTGAGCAAGGCTTGAGCAAAGCAGGGAATCCAGAGCTAAGCTGGCTCTTGCACCCTGTGTGTACCCTGTCCTACAGTTCTCCAGTCTGTCCTTTCTACTCCTTTAGAGGGGATTTCTGAGGTGGCAGAGGAAGCAGATGGAATTCATGTTTTTGTTGGTGTCTAGATTTTCCAGTAGGCTCTGTCCAAAGCATTCATGAGATGGAGATGAGCAGGCAGCAGGCACAGGGCTTTCCTCAGGTGACAGCACAGGTCCTGCAGGGACAGCTGGCACCTGCCAGCACACCCAGCACTGCCAGCACACCCACCTCACCTCCTGCTCTCACTGAGGGACCTGAGCAAAGTCCCCAAAACTTCAGCAGGATTCAGCCACCTCAGTGTGGAGCTGCTTTTCTAAACTCCAGCTGGGTTTTTACAGACAACTTTTACTTTAGGAGTGCTCTTGGGCCCCATTGATTTTAATGCAACAATCATATGTTTAAAACTTAGCGTGTGTTTAATTGCTGCACTGAGTAACTGCAGCAGGACCTGCTGCTCACACACCCCACTGACCCACTGCTGGGAGAGAAATGTGGCACCAGAGCCTCACAGCAGGATGGCATTTGTCCCAAACCTGAAATCAGATGATCCCAAATTCTTCTTTTTATTTGAAAACTACCTATAGTTTCCTAAAAGGAAGGCAAGCACAAATGAATTTGGAAGGGAAGCTATGTAAAGCTGCTTGTCAATTTAGCTCCCACTCTCAGGTATTTCATTTTTGGCATTTTCCTAAAGTTTTCATCTCTCCTAGTCTTGTTTTATGGTTAGTATAAGGCCAGCCTGAAAGATAATGTATTGTGACTGTTATATTATTTATTTCAAAGCCAAGTTATTGATTATTGCGGGCTGAAAATGACAAATGGCATCTGAGAAAGGCACGGTCAGCGAGTTCTATTAAAGAAATGATAGTATTGCTCATGGATTGTTAAAAGGTTCAGTTTAGATACTTTATAGGTTTATATCCATCACTATTTAATGACCAAATGATGAAAAATACGAGTCACAGGGACAATTCCTTTCTGTTACGGTTTTACGTTCAAGCAGTTAGCAAAATAAGAGAAAAATTTTTGTGCTCAGGGTTTCTGCACCCAGACCTGGTAATCTAGGACTGAGCTTGATTATTTTAAAGGCAATGATTCAATACAGGTAACTCCTGTGCACCTGGGGCACACTGGGATGGATCAAACCCTTCCTGTGCAGTGCTGGTGCATAAATGCTGGGGGTGGGATGGGGATCCAGAGAGGCAGGAGGGGTGTGGAGGGTCCATTGTGTTACACCCTCACCAAGGAGCCCCCCTGACCCCCCAGAGCTGCCTCTTGGGGCCCAGACACAAGGAAATGCTCATTTTTCCCAGCATGATTCCACCAGGCAGGGCAGAGGAGTTTGGGGATGGGTCACTCTGGAGGAACAGACATTAATGAAGAGGAACCAATCCCACCCTAGGGCACTCCTGGTGTCCCTGGTGTCCCTGATGTCCTTCATTCCCCTTCCTAAAGGAAGCCAGAGTAGGATTTGGCCTGTTTTCCCCATATTTAACCCCACAGGCTCAAGCTGGAAGCCCGGCAAGCGTTACTTTTTTTTTGTTTGCCACAGGTACGAAAGCCTCTCCTTTCACTCGTATTCTCTCGGAGCCATCTGCTCAGAACACTTTCAAAATGAGGGCAATTAGAGATAAGAGCTAATAACACTCCAACCTGCACTCTGGGAAATGCCATTTAATCACTATTGCCTTGACTGGCAAATAAGGAGCAGCCTCTGCCTGGACCAGGGTGATAAAGCTCCCACGCCGGCTCGAATGAAGAGCCCAGCTGCAGCGTTTGCCACCGTGAATTGTAGCTGCAAGACCTGGAATCTGGCCTAAAGAGCTGATATAAATCCAGCAGAATAAATCTTTCCCTACTGCCTGTGGTTTCACACCGCCTTAGCTCAACTCTTTTACCTAATCTCTGACCTCCCCTTTGTAATTTTTCACGATTCCCAGGTAAAGCTCAGGGTGCTCATTAGCACTCAGGAGCGCTGAGGAGTTCAGGTTTTTCTCCTGAGGGAGGTTGAACCAGGGGTTGTGCCAGGCTGTGCTGGTGGGAAAGCTCTGGCAGTGCCCTGCACTCCATTTCCCAGTGGCAGGAGCATCACTCTGCTCCCCTCCCCTGCACCCTGGGACAGAAAGGAGCGCTGGGGAATCACACCCAGGGTCAAGGTGCTCTCCCACCAGCAGCTGCAGGGAAGATCCCCAGCTCCAGAGCCAGGGTGATTGGCTGTTGGCTGGGTTTTTGCTGTTCTCCTCTGTCTTTTTAAGAAGTTTTTTTAAAGTCTTATTTTAGCCTTCTGTGTTTACCTTTTGCAATGGAGTCAGACACGATTTTACATCAACAACTCTTGTTATTGTAACCATCTAACCACATTTGCATTCTTCTCATAAGGGGGAGACTGTTGATGGGACTGTTGGGTTG